>OW387025.1:8252500-8732500 GCA_936439885.1 Nowickia ferox | reverse complement strand
GTAATCTAATATCAAACATATTCCCATTGAGGCATGTTTTTATACAATCTGTGGTAAAATATAAGCAAGCAGCTACTTTCACCAAGTATCTCCAAATCACCAGCCGCAATAATCGCTCTTTTACTAGTTTTCAATTTTACGACACCCTTTTTCTTAACTAAGAATTTTAAGAGAACTGACAAGTCGGATGTAAAAAACATGTCGAGCATGACCAACTTAGCCAAACTAGATTTTAGAGTTCTTAAAATATACTTTAATGTTGACGATGATTAAGAAGTATTAAGAGCTATAAATTTCATTAAAACTTAAGAGTAATAATGTTATGAAATTTCCCAATTTGTTTTTAAATTTTTTTTTTATCATTTATGTTTATATGTATACAATATTTACAGACATCTATGTGTTAACATCTGTTCTATTAATCCAAACGAGTGTGAATAACATTTTTATTAATTTCAAAATTTTTTGTTATATTAATTGTTTAATTTTTACACAATCTTATTATTAAATTATTTTAGATGTATGTAAGTATGAACAAATGTTGTATGTGCTTAAATACTTTAAGTATGAATGTGTGTATGCAAATGTTATGCTAATTGACGTTTCTGACAGCTGCCTTTATACTGTCAAATATTTTAAAGCTAAACTTTCAACACAAGAAATTATACAAAAAAAAAAACAACTCAGAAACAGAAGGAATATGTACATATGTACATAAATATGTAAGCATGTACATATGTGCATATTTACTTACATTTGTACATACATATTTTAGTATTTATGTGTTTGCTATTTGCATTCATTACTCCTCACTACTACTTTAGTCTAAACAAAGAAATGAATTTGAATTTCATTCTGAAAATAAAAATATAATTTTTCTGTTTGGATGTTCACACATAATCATCATCACAAGCATTATGAATGTTTTATGAATTTCTTTTTGAGTGCAAACAACAACAAAAAATATATGGTTAATTCCATAGAAAAATTCACTTCGATTACATCAGAAAAACCTCATTACTTATTTATTATTTTAAGACTACAGTAATGCCTGGACATGCGACGAATTTAAAATCGCCCAAATCAGAGGTCACCAGGACACCACGGCACACTGCAACACCGAAATCGTAGAAATACCACAGCGGCAACGTTGAATCTCAAACAGACAGAGAGATGTCTGAGAATGTCTGTTTACCGCTAGTTTCGAAACAAATAATAAAGGATAAATTTCTGTTTGAAATTCAGCGTTGCCACAGTGATATTTTCACGTTTTCGGTATTACCGTGGTGGTGTTCACAGAACTTCCAGGATTAATGGCGTTTCATAGACAAAAAAATATATTGTGCCGTATGTGCGGGAAAACAACTTTTAAGTTATTAACCAGAAAAATTGTTTTTAAGCCATATATATATTTCATCAATATTGAAACAAATCGTTGGGCGGTATATTTATATATCCTAGTATATTAATAAAAAAAAATACATGAAATTAATTTCTGAAAGGTAGGTCCAAAATATGATGCTTTATATATGTCTTCTGATTCCTTCTGTATCATATAAAAATCAAGAGGAAAATTTTTGTATAACTTTTCAACCCTATAATACTCCTCCGTATTGTTATTTTTCTTTTTTGTCCTTTTATAAAAATGTTTCAAGTGGCGAAAAAACTGGCTAAAATGTTGTAGCAAAAATATTTTCATAAAATTCTCTTGCAAGTCTCTGAATACGCTTAAGCTGGAAATTTAACTCAAATGGGATTTTTGGACATTTTTATTACAATTTGTGGAGCAGCACGAAATTAAACTTTAAACGTTTTTGTAGGTTTAACTAATTAAAATTTTTTTATTAAATTTTAAGTTTTCTCACGTTCAAAATAATGTTTTTTTTTTGTGTTATAAAAAGAAGTGTATTTCTTGAAGGGACAATCCATAATTTTTAAGTGTGTGCATATAATTAATTGACATTTGCGGCTCTGCAAATATTTCAAATTCATATGTGTGTTGGCATGTTTGCTTTCTTTTCAATGCAACTATAAATTATGTTTACTTGCATTCTTCTTGGCATCTGCTGTTTAATTTTAATCCAACAAACAACATTCTGCCAAAGCCATTATAATTCACGTAGCAGGAAATTGAAAGCTTGGTTGAAAGTTCTTAAACAGCAATGCAAATTTATATGAATGTTTAATCAGGAAATTTGTATAAAGTATTTTCATGCAAACGTATGTCCGTGCATAGTATTTGCATGCACTCGTATATGCAAAGATGTCTTCTTGCATCATGCAGATGTCACGTCACTTGACCAAAGATAATTAAGCAGAGCAAATTCCTTTATTTTGTGATTATAAAGAAGTGTGTATGTAAAAGTATGCTGAAGCGTAAGCAAGCATACTATGCACATACGAGTATAACTAAATATATGTATGTATCTGCTATAAACGAGGGTGGATCAACAAATAAGAGTCGTGACACAATCTTTTCAACATTATCTCCTTTAAACTCAATATACTTACATTGTAAATTTTAGTCCTTAAAAAGAAAAAAAAACATTTTCAAGGTTCTCATGGACTGGTTTGTTCCATGGTTTATTTCATTGCCTTCAAGTATAGGCTAAATTTGCAGAATATGGCGCATAAGGTACCAAAACATTTAAGTTTTGTCATAACATCAACGAACGTTCTATGAGGTGCTGAAGAAGCACAGTTTGTTTTTGTCCAAGGAGTTTGTCTAACACTCACAATTTATTTGGATTATGGGCTTGCGCACATTAGAAATTTTCTAATTTTTTGTTATTCTGGGTTGTAATTAATCCCTCTTGTCGTGGTTGGCGTATTTCGACTTCGACTACGATGTTAGAGAACACCGCAATATTTTTTCTTTAATCTAGGACCAAAAATCGTAGTCGAATTCGAAATATTCCAATCACGATAAGGCCCCATATTTAAGCAGTTACGAGATATATATTTTCAAAAATTCACTGACACACTGATCCTCCCTCGTGCAAAAATATGTATATACAGTGGGAATAAATGGCACAGCTTAAATTAAATACACAAAAGGAGAAAGTTTTAAATGATATTTATTAATTTTGCTTATTATTTTTGAAGAAAAAAAAATATTGCATATTTTTAAAAGTGTCCTTCCTGCTTGCCTTTCTTGTTACCATTCATTCATAACGTATGGAAGAGAATTGTTTTCTTTCAGCTTTATTGCCAACTTTGTTTTACTTTTATAAACTTATGTGTGAATATAAATTACGCTGGCTACTCGTTAAAAATGTAGCCTGCCTTTAGGTTGCCGTTATTTTATTTTTTACTTTTGCTAGCACGGTCTCTTTGCTCTCTGTCTCTCTCATGCGCTCGCAGGCTATTTTTGATCCCTTTAAAAAACAACCCATACATCATGTGGTCATTTTGTTTCCACTATCATTTGTTGTTATAATTAACGGAAAAATTGGAAAAATGTAATGAAAAGTTTATATTTTACACATTGACCACGTTAAAAATGCATGTGCAAGCGGGATATAGGGCGTATTGAGTGGTTAAAAATATAAAAAATATCTTATATGCACTGTGTACATACACACATACATACTCGTATGTACATACTTCTGTACATTTGTGTGTGAGTAAGTAAATGTATAGAGCTTTGACTTGATTTTGGTATGACATTCACATCAACGCATTATTTACACATGATATTTTTTAATGCCAGCAAATACTTTTTCATATATTTTGTATATTTTAATTTTTCAACGTTACACCATGACCTGATAACGGTTCTTCTTTAAGCCAACAGCGTAAATATTTTTTTAAAACTGTTTCTGTGTTTGTTTGTTTTGCTAGCTTACGCGTATTTGCATAAAAAATCCTTTTACAAAAATTATTGGTCAGATCTGGCCACATGAGTTTTTTATTTATATTTTTTTTTTTAATAAATTTGTTAAAATATGGTTTGGTTATTATTGTTGGGAGATTAACACTAAAAGGAATTTATATGTAGAAAAAAATATTTTATATGTTAAATAAAACGCAAATGTATTGTAACATACTCGTACATTAAAGATTATTCCTTAACCAGCTTAATAAAAACCACAAATGATTTTAAATAATTAAATATAACGTATAACATGTAATGCAATAAGGTTTTACTGCTAATAATGGGTTTATTAAAACAAAACACAGTGACGGTTTTTTCGCGCTGCTGCCATCAGTGCATTTTATTCAAAAAGCCTCGTATATTTGCAATAAACAAGCATTCGATTCATTCGATACAGTGTTGCCGTAAATAAAACATTTTCTAATTTCCCAAACCTGATAGAAATATTAGGCAAACTTGTAACACTGATTGTACGCAACATGAGAAGAGGGAAATATTTTAACGAAGAAGAAGAAGAAGTAGTTACCCCTTAGGCTTCTCTACTCCTCCCGCAATCAAACCCCTGTTGCATGTCTCATGCACCAGGGACAAAACTCTAAATGTAAATCGCCTTCTCATATTTAATTTTACTTAAGAAATATAGTTTTCTCTATTTATTTTATCAATTGTATTATTAATTTTCCACCCTATTTTATTTTATTGCAGAAATCACATTAGCCGCTGACGGTCCCAAATTGGAAATTTTCCCCATGCAAGAAAAACAAAAGAAACCAGTGGGTAAATCTTTAATATTAACCTGTCGACCCAATGTGCCTCAAATTAGTCTAGTCACCGACTTACAATGGAAAGATAATCTCAATAATACAATATTGCCAAAAGTGTAAGTAATTTTTATTTTTTTAAAAAAAAAAGTTTTAAGAAAATTTTTGTAAAAAGTTTCCATTAAGTCTAAGCTAAAAGCACAAATTAAAAATAAAGTCACTGAGAATGGTAACACTTATTAGTAAGCACAAAAACTGATATTTTCGCAAGAAAATTAAATCAGGGTTTTAACTTTTACTTGCCCTCTGAATGTCTTTTGACTCAGATCGTCGATAAAAAAAAAGTGATAATGTAAATAAATATTGTTTATTACATTTACATATTGTTGTATGTAAATGTAATAAATATTGTCGCAACAATGTTGCCACAAATGAAATTTTTAAAATTCACATACATAAATTCAAAAAGTCAACTAAATAGAAAGTGAGAGGCAGACAGAGAGAGAGAGAGAGAGAGAGAAGAAGAAGTTCTTATTCAAAATAAGATCTACAATTTTCCCGCAACATTGTTGCTGTAAAGGAAAATTTTTAAAATTCCCAAAAAACTCAAAGACAACTGGAATGACAGTAGTGTACAGGGTTGTCAGATTTTAACCGTCCTATTTCAAATCGATTTTAAAAATTGCCAAAAGTAGCCAAAATCAATTTTATGTAGTTTTTTAATATCTATTTGATAATAAATTTTGTTTTATACAACACTTTTTTTTTAATAAATTTTTGTAACATAATCGTATAAAAATTAAGCAGCAAATCGCCAAAAATAGAAATAAAATCGCCGGAAATTATTTCTTGCAAAAATTTTCTCATCCAAATTCAAAAGTGATCAATTACTATAATTAATATAAGAAAAATCATCAAAATCAAATTGTTTTAATTTCTTGCAGACGAGTGTTGGTAGAATTTATTTTTGAAACTACTACTTCAACAAACTAATTTTGTTGAATTACAAAAGTTTCTAAGTTCAATTTTGTTTAAAAAAAATAACCAACAAATTTATTTATCGTTAGAAAAAGCGCCAAAAATTTTGACGCCAAACAAGTTGAAAAATCGCCACTAATTAAACCGTAATTGTTTTTAACAATTTCTTAAGACAGAGAGAGAGAGAGAAAACTTTTATTATGCCAAGAGAGTATATCATGCTCATAAATCAAAAGAAAAAGATTGCGCATTGCGCAGGTCCGGTATTTTATTTTTTCTGCTTGTGACGTAGGCATAGAATTTTTGTTGTAAACAAAGTACATACATTTGTGTGTGGAATTTGCTCTCTGTCTCACACACTTTTTACAACAAACTCACGTGTGTATTCTATGATGACGTAAAGGGTCCGCCATCTAACGTTTTTTTTCAACTAGTGCTTATTTCGTGAATGGTAACACTTAGCTCATGTCTGATTTGACAGATAATTAGTTTTATCCTTCCGCTGAACGAATATGGTTGTGTATATGCTTGAACAACGCTGGGAAATATTGCGACATTACGACTTACAGAAGATGCCGATTTTGCCAAAAAAAATCATCTTTTCAGATGAAGCTCATTTTGATCTTGGCGGGTATGTAAACAAGCAAAATTGTCGCATTTGGGGCACAGAAAACCCGCACGCATACATTGAAAAGCCGACGCACCCAAAACGAGTCACTGTTTGGTGCGGATTTTGGTCCAGAGGCATAATTGGGCCATTTTTTTTCGAAAATGAGCAAGGAGTGGCCGTTACAGTCAATGGCGATCGTTATCGGGCCATGTTGAACGAATTTTTGTTCACAAAAATTGAAGAGGAGGATATTGGCAACATTTGGTTTCAACAGGACGGCGCTACGTGCCACACAGCCGAAACTACACTCGATGTTTTGCGCCCTGTTTTTGAAAAAAAAAGTTATCTGGCGGGCCCTTTAGATGCGCAATAGAAATTTTTTTTGCACGGCTAAGTGCGCAATCTTGTTTGTTTGATTCATGTATCATGCTTATATTATTTTTAACTGTTTTGCCCCTAAACAGGAGTTGGAAATTAAGCTTGACATCACTGTTTTTAAAGTAAAATTTAATATTTCACAATTAATTAAGTATTTTACTGCTTTTTGTTAATGCTTCTTATAATCTTGTTTTTTTCTAATTTCTTTCCAATTTTTTTCTTATTTGCTTTAAATAATGTAAAAAATATTTTTTTCCAAATTTTTTAATTTTTTTTCGTATACTTTTTTTTCATTTCAACTAAAACCAACAAATTTCTTAGGCACACAACTTATCAACCACTGTATGATTCCAAAGGACATAGATTAACTGATAAGTAAGTTAAGGGAAGTTAAAAAAAGAGAATTTAAAGGAAAATCAATTTAAACTTCTGCCACAACTTCCCTTTTAGTTTAGTACCACAAAGTAAACAAAAAAGAAATATTTAATGCCTAACCCTAAATATTTGCTTTTGGATTGCCTTTAACTAGAAAATAAAACGTTTAGAGAAATGATTTCAAATAACACACAAACATTTTAACAAACTTTGCATTAAAACGAAGCTTAGTTTAAAGCCTTTTTAAACTCTAGTTTACCTAGAATTAATATTTAAAAAAAAATGCACGTAAATGATCCACAAATAACACTTAACTCTAGTGACAAAACAATTAAAAAATACATACATACATACATACATACATGCATATTTAGTTTAGTTTAATTTAATTATAAAATTTTATCTTTTGTTCATTTACTTTAATTTGTACCCAAGTTTCGCTTGATTTCTGTTGTAATTTTGTGTTTGTTTGTGTGTGTTTGTGTGTGTGTAACATAAGTATGCATTGTGCTTAAAATCATTTACATACATAGTCATTATACCATTTTCACGTTAAACGCATTTGTTTCAAGTCCTCCAGTTGAACCATACATACATACATACATAACAGTGGTGTTGTAAGCACACTAACAGAATAATTCGTAGATATTTACAGCATACCCTTAGGGTGAGCTAAATACATAACATTTGTACAAATATGTATTGTGCAACGGAAATTAGTTGCATCTTGAGGGATCATTAAAAAGCATTTAAGCTTTAAGATAAAATTATTTCAGTTCATACCATTAAATGGAAATTCATAAAAGTGTTTTGAATATATACGAGTACATTCATACATGTGTATGTACATATCGTTACTTTAATATAGAAAGGCCAAAAGTCATTATTTTTTTTTTAAATCGAGTTTTTTGTACTCGTATATTTCGATAGAAGAACAAATACTGTATCGAAAAATGCGAAAATCTCGATTTAAAAAAAATATGAGTCAGGGCCTTTCTATTTTAAGGTAACGATATGTACATATTTTGCATGTATACAAATGTATGTTACTGAAAATTTCAGTAATAACTCGATAGATTATTATGCAAGAATCTTTTGAATTAAAATAACAAGTGATTGAGATTTTTTTTTTTTTTAATAAATTCTAATGAATAAAAAGCGTTGCAAAATAGGAAACAATTTCTCATTTATTTCTAAAGTTTTCTTAATGTATAAAAGAATAGGGTCTGGCAAAATATATTATAAACTGTTACAGGTGAACCAAGTGCAGGAAAGACTTAAAAAATCTATAATTTGCTATTCCTTTCAACTTTGTCATTTTAAAAACTTAACTTGCAACAGAAGAGACATTTCAAATGTTCTTGGACATCAATTAAAAAAAAAAGTTTAGAGCTAAACGGAAATTTTCTAAACTGAACGAATATGTTCAGAACTTGACGAAATTTGAGTTTAACCAGCTCTAAGAATTTTTGAAAAGCCAACGAAGAAGAATTATAATTTTTTACATCGTTCAAGCTTAACGAAACTTTAAAGACTTTCGATCAAAAAAACCATACTTTTTTACAACTTTCAAGCTTAACGAAACTTTTATTAAGACCTTCTATCAAAAAAAAATATTCTTTGGCAAATCTTGTACTTAAAAAATTTTGACATACCAATTCAATTCTGTAAACGTTTTTAGTGATTTCACTAGTACTGAAAACTTAACGAAACATTATTTTACTTACAACTAGAACAAAAATAATACATTTCAGTTTTATTGCTTAGTGATCAAAACACATTGCTATAATTTTCACAATTTTGAAACTTAACGAAACTTTTAAACCTTTAACCTAAAAGAAAACATGAGCAGGTGATGTTTTAGTAAATAATAAAATTAATGAACTTGTAAAAGTTTATTGAATTTCATAAAACTCATATTTAGCTGAATTTGCAAATAGTCAAAACTTAACGAAGAGAAATTTATTTGAATAACACACTTCTAAAATAGGTTTCAATGTCATTACAAACTCAAAGAAGAGAACTTATAAATTTTTTAGTAATTCCAAACTTGACGAAATTTTACAAAACTTAACGAAGAAAAATTAAATCATATTTTAACAAATTTTTTAACTTAAAAACATAATTTAATTAAACCAAATCAATTTTGAGTGATTTCTAAGCTAAAGAAAGTTTTAAGAAACTCGACGAAGATTTACAAAGTTTAAAAAAAAAGTGCTACTCACTAAATAACTTAAAAAGTTATGTATTTATACACAAGGTTAAGCAAGAAAACTAAAAGAGAAAAACTTAACGAAACTTTATTTGGAACAAAAAAAATATGGATGAAGTTTCAGTAAGATTTTTCAACCTGCACAAGTTGCTTAGATATAATTAAATAACTTTCGAATGCCACGTATTACAAGTTTGCAATTTATATTAAAAAACGAAAGCATACTTTTGGGGTTTGATTTTAAATTTTTCTTTAAAATTGCTTTGGGAATTGTCACTGAAATTAAACCATGTTTTATTTAAGTTTTATTTTGCAACGATTAAAAACATTAATGCGTTTTAATGCCACGCATAAATGCCATGTTTTAACAACTAATTAAGATTATAGCATTTAATTAAAAATAATTTTTCCCAAGAGCATAAACTATCACATAAATAATGAGCGCAAATATATGTTTAAATCGTTTTAATGGTTAAAAAGTATTTTAGTTTAATGGCGTGAATATTACAACAACTATTTCCTTTAATTAAAGATACATTTTTTTTAAATGCGTTGATAATATTTAATAAAATATAAATTGAAAATATTTTATCAATATAATCCGTTTTCTAATTTATTGAATTGCTTGCTACACCCTTGAGTTAGCCAACAAATATTGTATTGTATTTCATGCTATTATGTTTTCTTTCACTTTAATATTTTTAACTATAGTTTATAAAATTTTATATTTCTTTTTAATTTTTTATTAATTGTTTTAGAAAAGCAAACAATAATAATAAATTTATTTGAAACAATAAATGCTGAAATTATTTAAAATAGGGAACAATGGA
This sequence comes from Nowickia ferox, assembly GCA_936439885.1. Lineage (NCBI taxonomy): Eukaryota > Metazoa > Arthropoda > Insecta > Diptera > Tachinidae > Nowickia > Nowickia ferox. The sequence goes on along the minus strand of OW387025.1, from coordinate 8,722,479 downwards.
AAATCACAAAAAATAAACACATCGAATCGAATAAAATATTAAGTACTAAAAAAAATACAATGAAATTTTAATGCTCGGAATATTGTTAAACATTTGAATAAATAATTCCAGGAACAGTTTTTGCATAATTTAATTTTGTTCAAAGAGGAGTGTTTTAAAACGTTTCAAATTCGTAAGGAAAAATTCAATATGCAATGTTTGTCTTTGGGAAGTGGGTCCTGAAATAAATAAATATTGTGTGCAAGGAAACGAAACATTAAGCTACACAAACTTAAATAAATTGGAAAATTTTATGTCTGAAACTATCTACAAAAAATCACATTTAAGAAAAACTTTAAAAACTTGACGAAACCTCATTTTTAAATCATTAGCTATACAATATTTTTCTAGCAGAAGAAAATATTATTGAAATACATACTACATATTTATTTGCATTTGCAGAATGCTTAAGAAAACTTAATGAAAGTTTATTACACAAACTATGTATGTATAAGTTATAGGAAAAAATACTAAAAAATTTCCCATAAACAAGAGCTTTAAAAATTTAACGAAACTTAATTTTAAGAACAAAAAGGGTTAAGCAAATAATTTTAAGCCCATATTTATTCAAAACTTTTAATGTAATGCTACAAAATTTCTCGCAAACAAGATTTTTAAAAACTTAACGAAGCTTCATTTTATGAACAGAAAGGGTAAAGCGAATGATTTTAAGACTATATTTATTCAAAACTTGCAAATGCTATGTTATGAAATGTCACCCAAACATGATTTTTAAGAACTTAACGAAACTTTAATTCAATAACGAAACAAGGTTAAACAAATCATTTTTAAACCATATTTATTGAAAACTTGTAATATATACAAAAAATATACATGGAAATTCAGGAAATTTACAAAAACTAACTTTAATAATAACTTAACGAAGCTTTATTTCGTAAACTAAGAATTGTATAACGAAATTTCTTGCAGATTTATGTTAGCTACATTTTATTTAGCAATACTATTGAATAAATGCCAGTTGTAGAATTTTTAAGTAAACTTAACGAAACTTTCTAACATAATATATGAGTTGTAGGGAAAAAATCTTTTTACATTCTTATTACAGACATATACGGCACCGTTATGCTATACAAAGTTTACCTAAATTAGAGTTTTAAAAACTTAACGAAACCTTATTATGCAAACTAAAAGTTGCAAGAAAAAAATTCTTAAAAATTCTTATTACTAATACACAACGAAATTTCATGGTAACAAAATTTTATCTAAAGAAGAATTTCTTAAACTTAACGAAACTTTATTTAAAGCCAAAAATTTATTTTTAAATTTAATTATATGAAACTGAGTGGCAAATAGAGGTTTAAGTTTTTATATATTTTTTTTTTTTAATTTTGTGCATATTATATATATAATTTGTAAAGACTTTTTTGGTTAGCCTCGTACATATCATTCCTCTACTCAGCTTACTTAAACGATTTGTGGGAGCAAAAGAAATTAAGTACTGTATGAAAAATTCCATTACATTTTGTACATTAGATTTAGCAAATAACATACACAGTATACTTGAAGTTAATTGGTATTTGGTAGTATGTACTACAATCTTGCCCAAACAACTGCAAACAAGAAAAAATTCCTAATAAATTTCTACACTAGATGAAGCCTATTTTGGTTATGCTTAACTTACTGTAATTTAGAAGAGCTTTCAACTAAAGTTCTTGAAAAAATTCAAATAGAAATGAAAATAAAATTTCAAATGGAAACTGAAGTACACTTTATGCACAGAATAATGGTAAATTGTGAATTAGTAGGGCGGAGAGGTTTTTTTAATTTTTTTTTTTTTTTAATATTTTTTCACACTTTTTTTTAGGTTTAAAAAATTTTTGTACCACAAGGTAATAAAACTTTTTGCCTTAAATTTTTTTTCTGCCTCGCCTTTTATTCAGTCACTTGCTTAAAAGCTTTATGAGACTCTTATATTTAATTGAATTCGTAATTATATTACGAGTATATAATAAAAGTGTGTCAGTTATGCCAACAAAGTAGCAAAAGAAAATCAGCACAAAATTCAGAAAAAACAACTGCGTAAATTAACTTTAGTCTCTTTGTTCACACGGCCCTAAAGTATGCTTTAGAAATGCACTAGGGCTTGCAAGTGCATTCGGTGGTAAATATCTTAAGAACTAAACTACAAATTTGCGTGTTTCATTCACTTATACACTTAGTCTCAGTTAAAGATTAAATCAAAGGAATATTGTTTGAACGAAAGCAAATGTTAGACAAATATTATTAGTGTTGAATTTAAATGCATTTGAAGATCAATAAGAAAAAGTAATAAATAAAATTTAGCACAAGCTGCAGTTTAATTGCGCTCTAAAGCCTGCTTAATAAGAAATTTTGCTAATTTGAGGTTTAATATGAACTTTAGTATTTATTAAAATTTTTTCGTGGCAAAAAAAAAAGCTGTAAGCTTTTGGATTTGCTCTATTAAATAATTAATGCCACTCTGAATTGCTTTAAGGCATTTGTGTGCATTTCTATTTCACTTTCGCTTTTAAGCCCGTAAAGTGATTTACAAACACAAAACTTCAACTGTTTTATTTAACTGTCATTAATTTCGAATAATTAAATATGTTTATGAAGAAGACATGGCTTTTGGAAATTTAAATTTAAATCATAATTGTAATAATGTTTGGGCCACTAATCTTTAGGCAATTATGCAATGTTAAAGGATAAAACATTCGATAAAATTTATCACACGTTCTTAGTTTAATTTATTTATTGTAATGCAATCAAAATAAGATTTAAGGCAGCAGATTATATATTGCATACAAGGTATTATAATTAACTAAGGGCAAATTGTAATTAATGCTTAGTGAAAATCGCCTATAAGTATGCTTTTTTTTTCTTCTAAGCTAAATTGAATCTTAAAGCCTGGCACGGAGTTCATACAAACTGTATGTAAATTCAGATTGGTAAATTTCATATAGAAATTTCCATTTGCTAATACGGAATGCACAGGGAATTTTTTAAATTTATTGCCTATCTTAGGGATGTTATAAATATAAGTGGAGACTTTATTCAGTCAACTGAAACAAAAATTAATTTTCATCAAATTGTAATTAATTTTTGTGTTTTCTTTTTGTGGTTGTAAATTGGAAAATAAATGTATTTATGTGTATGCCAACATAATTTTACACAAAAGGCTACACAATTATTTTTCCGTGTAGAAATAAATGTAAATTTCCAAACGTGAAATTCCGTAACAACTCCGTACTAAGCTTAAATGCAGATTGTTTTTATTAAAATTACGGATTGCAAAAAGTAGCTAATAGTGCCTTTTATAAAAATAAAAATTTATAATTTATAAACATTTCCAAGACTACTTAAATGCTGCAACTGCAATTTGAATATTTACATTTCTAGGCCATTGAAAAAATATCAAATACTACCAGCCTTAAATCCTTCTAAGCCAAAACAACTTGCTTGTAAAAAACGACACTAATAAATAAAACCTTTACTTTTATTCCTCACCATTTACTTGCTCAACGAATCTAGAAATTAAAAAAAAAACTTAATTGTCGCCTAAAACTCTGCAACGAAAATATATGAATCTGTCTAAAACCACATGTGCATTCAAAGCCATACAAAATAAAGCCTAAACAACTTTAAAACACCCTACAATGTAAAAATGTAACACATAATTTTACTAGTCTGTCAAATTTATCCAACACAAAATGGCCAAATAAGGAAAACATACCCACAAAAAATAAATATGAAAAATTTTGTGATATCTATGAAAAAATTTATAAAAGTTTTACCTATTATATAATTCAATCATTTTAATCAGCTTGCTTTTCTACTTGACTTAATTACAGCAATTAAAGCAGCACTTTAGCAAAATCTATACCGTTTACAGCAATTTTTTTATGTCTATCAACATTTCATATTCAAAACAAAACCCATTAACTGAAAATTTTACTAATAGGGCATTTACATTGCCCTCAAAATCTGGTACTTACGAGATTTCGAGCTAAATCTAGTTGCTTTTCAATAGATTTGTAGGAAATCTACTAAAAATCTAATATTTTTATTTATTTTTTACTACACCGTACATCATAATTTATATAGAAGGTGAGTGAATTAGCTACGCTCTACACAATTTTCTATTGAAGGTGTGTAAACGAGCTAAGTCGGCATTTTGTTCGTTACAATTTAAGACTAAATTTCAGACAAAGGATTTTGTCTCAGATGCAAAATCTTGGAAAATGTCAAAAAAAGCTTAGTGTAAACGATATAGATTTCGTTAAATATTTCTAATCAAATATGGTAGATTTTGAGCCAATGTAAACACGGTATAAATAAACAATCAAACAAATTTAGCTAATTCACACACCTTTCTAAGTACTTTGGTTTATTTATTAGTACAAATTTGAAAAAAGAAAAAAAATTTACTAGATTTTAAGTAGATTTCAACAAAAATTTAGTGACGAAGTTTTTGTTTTGTATGGATTTTGCTCGAAAAGTTTTAACAATAAGTGTTTAAATTTGGGAGCCATGCTTCATAAGTACAATGTAGGACAAATAGTTTCATTCAAGAGATTTATTATTCGACATATTGTCATAATTATATTATAAGTGAAATTTATTTGCTGGTGGTTAAGCGATGTCTATATGCATTTCATTGTTGCTTTAACAAATCGTCAGTAGACTTCAACTACACATTTTGAACAGTCACAAACCTCTTTCTTATCTTTTGTGATTTTCAAAAATATTAATATTTGTGAATTCTCAAATAGTTTATGAAAGTCTGTGCATAAGATAAGAGGTTTGTGACTGTTCAAAATGTGTGGTTGAAGTCTACTGACGATTTGTTAAAGCAACAATGAAATGCATATAGACATCGCTTAACCACCAGCAAATAAATTTCACTTACAAATAGTTTCAGAAAATATGAAAAATATTTTATTTTTTCTGAAAGCAAATTCTCATGCGCTAAATTTATACAGCAAATTTGTAACTGTCAGTATTATATTTTATTTTGTATGTCTCTGTACACAAAAAAAGTATAAAAAAAAACTTCTTTCAGAAAAAAAAAAGCAAAACCTGTCGTGTTTTACACATGTTAGATAATTTCGTTGCAAACTTTTAAGCTTTTAATCTTGTTATCAATCACTCGAAGCTGCAATTGTTTTTTTTTTCTCTGCAGTTGGGTAGCAAATTTTAAATAAAAGTCAAGAGTTTAAAATTGCAACAGATATACACATACATACTCGTGCATATAAAAGCATAAAATTCCAAAAATTGATTTAGTTTAAGGTTTCATTAATTTAATAATAACGAAGAGAACTATCTAGCCACATCAAACAAAAGCCTTGCCAGTAGTAATAGGAATAAAATTTCACTATTTGTTGCTTAATTTGATTTTATAAAAATTTACTTTCTGTTTCCCGACACAGCAGGCAGGCCTGTGCAAGAAAGAAATCTAACATTCTGCTGAAAGAAAATATCAATCACTTCGTTATCACACACAAACAGACATACTTGTTAAGGATTTTTATTTTAACTCTTTGTGTATATAAAAAAAAAACAAAAAAAAGGAAAAAAATAAAACCAGAAATTCTTTTTTCTCAAGAGCACAAAACTATGCTGCACTTTTACCGTTTTGTCTATATATTTATTTGCTTTTATTTTATAACAGGGCTGCCTGTAACTATGCAACTCTATTTGAAAAAATCAAAAAAAAATTAAAGTAATTTTTAATTAAAATAAAAGCAAATGATATGAATCTAGAGAGATTTAAAACAGTAAATGAAGTGTGCAGATATAACTTGTATTTTATTCATACAAAATATTTGAAGATATTTTCATTTACTTTTTTATTTTTTGAAATATTACTTCAAAAGCATATACCGCAAATTTTTTAATTACAATAGTGAACTCATTTAGGAAAAATAAATAGTGATCTTATGAATACCAACTATTGCTTATTTTCATGAAATATAATCCCAAAAGTATGCTATAATATTTAATTATCTGAAATCATTTCAATCACAAGCTAAAACCTGCAATGAGCGAATTCTTAGCTGTTTAGGGTTAAACGCCTTTAAGTATGCAATGCAAAATCATTTTTGAGCAGAATATATTTATTTTGATTGATTTGGAATTTGACGTTTTAGAAATTTACATTTATTTATACACGGAAAAATAATCGTGTAGCCTTTTGTGCTGAATTATGTTTGCATACACACGAATTCATTTATTTTTGAATTTACAACACACAAAAATACAAAACTTAATTACAATTTGATGAAAATTAGAAATGTCAGTCAAGAACTCTGTGACCAAGCAATTGTATGAATATTAATTTTTGTTTCAGGTGACTGAAAAAAAGTCTCCTTCATCCCTAAGATAGGCAATAGATTTCAAACATTCAGTGTATTTTCGTACTAGCAAACGGAAATGTCTTTATGAAAGTTACCAACCTAAAGTTTCGTAAGTTTTTTTACACACAGTTCTTATGGGAACGTGAAATTCCGTAAGAACGCCACACCAGCCTTTGGGAGTAAACGCCTTTAGGTATGCAATGCAAAATACACTTTAAGCAAAAATATGCTTAAGGGAATAATTTTATTTACAAACGGGCTCGAAATAAAATTTTTTTTGTTACAGCAGTTGACATACGAGGGCGGTCCCGAAATTAAAAAATATATAACAAATTTGGGGAAAAAAATGGTGATTTATCAATATAATAATCTTTAAAGCTCGATACAATTTTACCAGCAATATTCCATAGCTTCAAAACCCCGTTTATAGTAAGAACTGTCTAGCAGGGAAACAGGTCTATCGACTGGAAGCCGGCGGCGGAGCGATTGCATCGGCTTAAAACGAGCCGAAATTTTATCTGCTCAGAAAGACAAAGTCGCACAATTTCGGAGATAAAATTGTGAAAATCGATTTACAATTTAAATTTTTAGTTCTCTCTTTTAATTTTCGTATGCTAGTTTGAGCCGCCTAAAATTCTTTTGGCGCGCTGCCGCTGGTCACAAAACTAGAGACTTAAAATAGTCATCCAGTGCAGACTGCAGATCAGATCTTTGCGATTGGCAAATATTTTACCACCGATTCGTTTTATCACGTTTGTATATAGAAAATCGTCCGAGTAAGCTTAAACTGACGCATAAGGTGCGTGATGAAGCCATCAGATATATAATTCATTGATTTTGACCATGACAATAGTCAATGTTCCAACTGGTCGTTTGAGCAGTTCGGAGCAAAATATATAACTAAATTTTAAAAATGTATCAAATTAAACCTTAAACGCATGGCAAGTTTTAACTAATTTCGAGTCTTGCTTCTACTCAAAACGACTTGTTAACATTAATAAAACTTCATGCAATCAAATTTTTAAATACTCATATATTTAACCATTTCTAAAATTGTTTACCATGAGCTCGATTAATAATAGATAGCGCTTTCCATTTTTGTCCAAGAAATAACATCTTATTTTTTTTTTTTAAGTCCTAAAGCATTCTTTATATCTATTTCCCTTTCATTAATTTAGCTTTTAAAAAATTGCTGCTTTAACTCATGTCCATAACAATTCAATTCATAGTCAAACATGTGTTTGTGTGTATGCCCCCAAAAGTATACTTAAGAAAATAATTACTTGTGCACATTTAATTAAAACATCGGCATACTCTTACAAATTAGTTTCTATTACATTATTAATCTTTAGGTTTTCGTTCATGTTTTTCATTGGTTTGAATTAATTACTAACATTTAAAAAAAACGGATTTCTAAATTAAGAGTTTTATTTTAAAATACTAATTGTTTTTTATTTTCTTATTTTTCTTCTCTTTCACTTGGTAACTGCTGGCAAATGTATGAAAATTGTATTGAATGTATAGAAATGGCCGCAATCAACCACTCATGTATACAGAAACATTGCCCGGTGAGAGTTTGGGGCTCATGATTACCTCTTTAAGTGTTCAAATGCAGGGCAGATATTCATGTACGGCATCGTATGCCAGCACCGAGCTGTTGGAGGCTAGTGTCATCATTGAAACTTATGGTAAGTTAAAATATTTATGTATATTTTTTTTTACATATTATAAAATTGTTTAAAATAATTTGTTTTTTTTTTGTGTGAGTGAGTATGGTTTTATTATTTAGGGAATGTGTGAAAGAAAAGTTGAACATGTATGTTCTTTATAAAACAAATTTTTTTTACAATATTTTAATTGCTAAATGCATGCATGCTGCTTTGATTGTGGCTTTTTTGTTGAAAAACAAAATATAAGAACTGTATTTAATTTCTTGTGGTAAAGAAAAAAAAAAAATTATTTATAAAAGAGCCAACATGGGCGTACAGTGATAATCACTAATTAAGGAGCAGATTGTACTAAAATAAAGTGCATACTCAGTATTTCTCAAAGTTCGAGTTCGCACGAACAAAAATTAATTGAACTAAAGTTTTTAAAGTTATTGGTCAGTCGTAAAGCAGCTCTGGGCGAGTCCACATCAAACGTCGTTGGCAATTATCTCTTCAGTGCAACCAGGCCATTGTTGTTTATTGGCCTTCGAGAGTTTTGCATCTCGCTCGCACTGATTGACTTATCTGGCACGGATAACCGTTGCTACTTCCTATGTGAAGGCATAGTTCGTGTATAGTAAGTCACAAAACCTTTTTTAAAATACTATTAATACCATCTTGGGCATATGTTCTAGTTACTCCGCCCATATTTGTGCAACAATACTTTGCAAATTTACTTTGTAAAGTATTTTTAAATAAAGTTATTGGAGGACAATTTCGAGTGAAAAATATTTGAATGAAAATAGCTCGAACTAAAATTATTCGAACATAAAATGTTCAAATAAAAATTATTCGAATAATAATTATTCGAATAAAAATTATTCGATTAAAAATTATTTGAATAAAAACTATTCAAATAAAAATTATTAAAAAAATTTATCGAATAAAAATTATCCGAATATTCTGAGTTTTCAATACGAGGTTATTGAATTTAAATCATTAAAATGCAGAATATTTAAATAAATACGAATAAAAAGAATAAAAATGAAAATAGCTCGAACTAATAAAATTATTCGAACATAAAATATTGCAAAAAAAAATTACTCGAATAAAAAGTATTCATATAAAAATTATTCGAATAAAAATTTTTTGAATAAAAATTTTTTTAATGAAAAATATTCCAACATTCTAATTGTTCAAAAGAATTTATTCGAATTTAAATCATTAAAATACAGAATGTAAATTGTTCGAATAAAAATAATTTGAATAAAAATTATTATTATTGAAATAAAATGCATTCGAATAATTTTTATTTAAATATTTCAAATACAGAATATAAATTTTTCGAATAAAAATAATTTGAACAAAAATTATTTGAATAAAAATTATTTCAATAAAAATGTATCGCATAAAAATTCTTCCCATAAAAATTGTTTTCAAAAAAATTTATCGAATAAAAATTATTCAAATATTCTTATTGCCCTAAATGAAGTTATTAGAATTTAAATCATTAAAATATAGAATATTTAAATAAATACGAATAAAAAGAATAAAAAGAATAAAAATTCATTGAGTTAAAGTTTTTTAAGTCAAACAATTTGAGTGAAAAATATTTGAATGAAACTGATATATAATAAAGTTATAAACAAACTGATAAAATTATTCCAACATGAAATAATGCAATAAAAATGATTCGAATAAAAAGTATTCAGTTATCAAATATATTCAAATAAAAATTATTCGAAGAAAAAGTATTTAAATAAACATTTTTTGAATGAAAATTATTCCAACATTCTAATTGTTTAAAAGAAGTTATTCGAATTTAAATCATTAAAATACAGAATGTAAATTGCTCGAATAAAAATAATTTGGAGAAGAATTATTCGAATAAAAATTACTTTAATTAAAATTTTTCCAATGAAATTTATTTGAATATTATAATTGTTCAAAAAGAGGTTACACATATTTAAATCATTGAAATACAAAATATTTAAATAAAAATCATTCGAATAAGTCATTCGAATATGGTATGTTAATTAAAAGCAATTATTCAAATCAAAAGCACTGGAATAAGATAGTCGAATAACAGTTATTCCAGTCATTAGAATATAAATTATTCGAATAAAAGTTATTCGATTAAGAATTTTTTAAAAACAAGTTATTCCTAAAACAAATATTCAAAAAAAAATTATTCGACTAAAACTAGTTCGAATAAAGAATATTCGATTAAAAAATATGCGAATAAAATTCTTTCGCGATATTCTACTACGATTATTTGAAGAAAAATATTGCAATGAAAATTATTTCAATTAAAATTATTCGAATAAAATCAAAATATGCAGTTGTGTTCATAATATCCATATTTGAATAATTTACGGCCTGTCCCACGATGTCACTCGAAATTGCTCGATCGACAACTTGTATTGCAAACAACAATAACATTAGATAATTTATTGTTGTTGTTTTCAATATAAGTATTCGATCGAAAGATTTCTAGTGACATCGTGGGGCAGGCCGTTATATTTTACTCCATGGAAACACCCATATAAAATCTGAATTATTTTTATATCAGTAAAGTTTCTCAAAAGTCTGTCTGTCTTGCCTGTGATATACAACTGAAATTTTGTATTACATTAATTGTATAGAATGAAAAAATAAAATTTCTTTAGCCTACTTTTAGTCAACAAAAAAAAAATACTAAAAAATATCAAATTGAAGGAAACAAATTTTTGTACTGTTATTGCTGTCATGAGTTAAAAAAAAAAACTTTAAAAGCAACTAATTTGATTAACGTAAAAATATCATTTTACCGAAAGAAAGTAGACTATAAAATTGGTAATTAAAATACATTTTTACAACAATCAAAATAACTTTTAACAAAGCCAATATTTTAAATACATCCACTTGCTAGTGTTCATTGCATTTGCTTTAACACTTCGAGTAGCTTGAAGGCTATTAAATATTTTTTATGCAGAAATAAATCCATTTCTTGGAGCTAATTTCATTCATGTTGGGTATGAAGAATTTTGTTTGCCAAAAAGTATGCAGTGATTTATTTTTTTTTTATACTTCCATATACATGGCACAATTTAAAAGGGGTTATGGCTACTGTTATCATATAGTTTTGGCGTCATTTAGAATTGAACTTGTGCCAGTAGGTTTTGCTTAAAAAAAAAACCTCCTTAATGTTTCTGGTCATAAAATTTAATTTTCAAACTTGAAATTCGTACACATTCAAACAAATCTACACACTATTGCTATAAATTTTCTAATAAAGAAACTTAAATGTTAAAGTGCTTAAACAAAATTAACAAAGGTCTAGATTATAAATTGAAAGATGAATGAACATTTTGCCATCGTTAAAAATTAATTTTAAAACATAAAATAAAAGCCTGAATGCTGCAGTCAAAGTTCTGTTAAGAACAAAAAAAACAATCACAGAGAGCAAAGTTCATGCAGATATTATATATAAAACAAATTCTAGTTTTGAAAAGCAAACATTAATTGAAACTAATGATATATTTAATTAAAATGCCTTAAGGTATGCCTCAAAGTATGCCTTAAAAATATCTGTTGAAATTTTTTAGAAAAGAACAATAATTTGAAAATCTTAGAAACTGTTAAAAGTCTTATTTAATTATTTTACGTTGAATTACTGCTCCTTCCTTTATCACTCAAACTATTGCAAACATATTCAATTTGCCTGAAAGTATGCTGCTGCAAAGACAAAGAGATACAAACTAATTAAATTAAGTTAGCATAAACAAGACACGAGGAGATAAGAAAAACTTCATTGTCAGACAGCTATTCAAAAATAAAAACAAAAACCAAAAAGAACAATGTCAATTTGTTAATAAGTGTTGCTGAAAACTTAAGTTTACTTCAAGGCTGTTTATGTAATTAAGCTGTCACTATAAATTTCTCGATGCTAATGCATTAAAAATATTAAGATAACTTTTTAACATAATCATGAAGGCAGCACAACGTGTATTATAAAAATGTGAGCATATTTTTAGGCTAATTAATTTCCAAGCTTAAATAAAACTAATATTGTTTTTCCATTTAATTTTTTTTGAAATTTTTCTACAACATTTACATGCAAAACTAAAATTTAAGACTTCGAGTTTACCGCTTGATGTGATTCTTAAAAGTATTTAAGTAATTGATTTTTGTTTTCATATACAAGTATGAGTCTAAGCAATAAATAGTTCAAACTAATACATTTAATTAAAAAATAAAGGTAGTTTTCAGCTGGAATTTAAGCAAACTGTGTGTTAAAAGTTTTTGTTCCATTAAAAAATAAAGCTAGGGGTCTGTCTCTTTGATTAAACAAGATGTTCCGTTCTCTTGCATAAAAACGGAAAAGCATACATTCAGGATATTTTTGCGAAATGGAAATATAGAGAATTTTTTTTTAAGCAAGAAGGCATCATTAACTTAAAACAAAATGAAATAAATGCAATTATTAAACATGAATGGAAAAAACAATTATTAATAATTCGAATAAAAATTATTAAATTTAATTTTATCGAATATTTATTATTCGAATAAATTTTATAAGAACATAAATTATTAGAACAAAAATTACTCGAAGAAGAATTATTCGAATAAAATTTATTCGAATATTTTACACAAATTACTCGAATATTGAATAATCTTATGTAAGTAACTGGAATATAAAGTACTGCAACATAAAATATTAGATTAAAAATTATTCGAATAGTAATTCGCATAAAAATTATTAGAATAAATATTATCGAATATACATGTAGATTACTCGAAGAAAATTTATTCGAACAAATAACTATTCGAAAAAAAATATTCGAATATTTTATATAAATTATTCAAATATATGTAGATAACTCTCATGTAACTGGAATATAAGTCACTGCAATATAAATTATTAGATTAAAATTTATTCGAATAATAATTATTGGCACAAAAATTATTAAAATTCATTTTATCGAACATGGATTACTCAAAAATAATTTATTCGAACATAAATTATCCAAATACAAAATATTCGAAAAAAAATTATTCGAATATTTTATTTTAGTAAAAATTACATACATACATATGTACTGCAATATAAAATATTGAAATAAAACTTACTCGATTAATAATTATTCGCATAAAAATTATTACAAGAAACTTTATCGAATGTGTATTACTCGAATAAATTTATTCGAACAATAATTATTCGAATACAATATATTCGAATAAAAATTATTCGCTTGAAAACTTTTCCAATAAAGTCATTTGAATATTTCTATATTTATTTATAAATTTTTATAAAAAATTATTTGAGTAAAAATGATTCAAACGAAAGTCATTGATGTTAAGGTCATTCGAATGGAAATAATTCGAATAAAAATTAAAAGAAAGGAAATATCAAGAGAAAATTATTGGAGGAGGAAAATAATTTGAGTAAACAATATTTCAATAAAAAATAAGACTAGTAAAAATTTGAAAAGAACTATTCGAATAAAGTCATACGAATAAAATATATTATGTGAACATCTCAGTATATTAAAAATTATTCTATTAAAAATTATTTTAACCAAAATTGTTGTAAGAGAAAATTATTGAACGAAAGAGAAACAATTTGAGTAAGAAATATTTGAGTGATGACTTATTCGAACTGAAATTATTACAATATAAAATTTTGGGATAAAAATCATTAGACTAAAGTCGTCCGAATAAATGTTATTTAAAAGGAATTTTTCGCATGGGAAACATTCGAATAAACTACTCGAACACCAGTAATTTAAATATGTATTTAGAATAAAAGTCATTCGATTAAAAAATTTTTTAAAATAAATTATTCGAATAACAATCATTCCAAGCAATATTATTCGATTATAATTTAAACGAATAAAAAATATTAGAATAAAATTGTTTGACGACAACTAAGCAAAATTATTGAAAGAAAAATAGTGCAATGAAAATTATTTTAATTGAAATTAACACCTTTAATTGTAAAAAAAAAATTAAATAAAGATAACTAACTAAACTTACGTTTAAAAATTTAATTGATTAACAGTTTAATTAAAGATTTAATTGAGTCAATTAAGCTTTTGTGTAAAAAATGTAACGAATTAAAAGCTAAAATTTCCACAATTAAATATTTAATTGATTTTTGTTTTCATATTTTTTTTTTCAATTAAAGTTGTTGATTATATATTTTTCATATTGTTTCCATTAGAGTTCTTTATTAAAATTTATTCTTTTTTTTCTATTACTTTACTTTTTTAAGATACATATAACAAACTCTGCTGGTTTTTCTATTCAAAAATCTGGAGAAAAAAAGTTTTTAAGTGTTTTGGGGATTAATTTTGATGTTATGAGTGACTTTGTTATTTTTTATCTTTATTATTTCTTTCAAATTGTTTTTCGTTTTCAAATATTGAAAAACATATTGCCATTATAAAGTAAAAAGTTTCAAAGTTTTTTTTTGCGTTTTGCATCAGGTTTTTTTTAGAATATTCTTATTTAAGTCAAATAAATTCAATCTAGTTTTTTGCCAATGTTTGACAAAAAAAAAAAAGAATACATATTTTATACAAAGCTAAAACACAAACTTTTTCAATAACTTTACTTAGAAGTTACACAAAATATTAAAAGCTAGAAAGTGAAAGAAAAAACATGAAAATGTAAGACATTTTTTTTTAGTAAGAAAATACATTTTTGTTAGAAGTAAAAAATAATGGATTGTTTTTGTTTAATATTTTCAATATCTTCTTTATTAGTACAAAAAAAAATAGCATGGGAGAGGAGAAAAGCAAGAAATTCAAAATTTAAATCAAGGCGACTTGCACTGGAAAAAGCTAGAACACGATAAAGACATATGGCTCTACGTTCCTTATAGGAAAGAAAAGGATTCTACCAAGAATACCCTGTGAACACGAAAAGATCAACTGAATTTATTTATTTATTTTAAATTAAGATCTTAATTCTTGATTTAATGTAAAACATTTGAATATTTGTTAAATTATCTAGCTCTGGCAACACTAAACACAAAATGCTTTTTCATTTCCTATTCGGAATGCTCTCTCTCTCTCTATCTTTTTTGATTTACTCAAGTAAAGACGTGTATGTGTGAGTCAGCTTATTGGTGATTAGTTTTATTTGTTTTTGCTCAGATTTAGTTGTTGTTTTAAGAATAGTTTGTATTTTTTGTGAAAAAAAAATTAAATAAACGAACTAGAAACTTATCACTTGATGTTTTTGCCTAATATGTGCTTAATATATTGCTCGTAAATATTCTCTACAGACATGCACATGTACTTTTGTCCAATAATCTGTAGTATGTGTATATAAATGCATTTGTGAGTTTTTTCTTTCATTTTGCCATTTTACGTGACGGTGACAACACATGTTGTTACTTGTTTTCAATGTGATCTGTTGAGATTTTTGTTCATAAGGATTTCCTTACAAACAAGATGAGACGTGTTTACCTCCTTTGCTGCCAGTTTTGGATGGGAGTTTCTTTGACATACATACATACATATGCATGTATTGAAAGCTTTGCTTGTTTGTTTGTAAGTAATTTTGTGATTTAGTGCAAAAAAGCAGCTAAAATTTGAAACTACAGAAAATTTTGTTGTGTTGTAAACATATTTTTTTCTAATATGCAGTTTAAAAAAAATTTCAAACTTTTTTTTGTTTTTCTTTCTCGTTACTTATCTTTCATTTTTTATTTTTTTCTGCTTATATTGCAATTGCTAGCTAATGCATTCGTTTGTTAGTTATTTTTTTTTCTTCTTCTTAACTGTTTTGTTTAGAATTTTCTTGCAAACAAATAGAGAAAATATGAAAAAAATATTGTTAAAGAAAATACTTCAAGTTTTGTTAAGATTTCCGGTTGGTTAGTTTAAAGATATAAATTTTCAACAGAAGAGACAGTTTGGAAAGATTTTTTGTTTGCCTCTTTGTTTTAGAATAATAAAAAGAAACCAAAAAAATGAAATGTGTTAAAAGAGTGACATAAAGTAGGCTACAGCATTAAAATTTAAAATAAATTTTTAGAGCATATTTTTAGGTTAGTTAAAGTAAATACTTTTATAGCCTACTCTCAAAGCACAACAAAAGAAAATTAATAAGGTATTTTTTATTTATTATGGAAGTAGTTCAGCAAACACAATAAAACTATTTAGGAAAAATCGGTATGTACAATTTTTAAATTCAGCTAGCTGAATAATAAAATAATGAGCTCGAATAAATAAAAAGCCAAAAATGTATTTGATAAATTCAATTTGAGAATATTTTTTGCAGTTTTTTTATTAAAAAAATATATATAAAATTAAAAAAAATGTATTTAATACTAGCTGAATTGCCTTTAAATTAATTTAGTATTCCAAAAAACTGGTATATTTCAATTCATATCAAACAGTTCCTAAATTCAGCTAGCTGAATAACAAAATAATGTGCTCGAATAAATAAAACCCGTAAAATTTATTTGATTTTCAGTTTGAGAATATTTTTTTTTAGTTTTTTTATAAAAAAAAATACTGAAAATTATAAAAACATTGATTTACTACTAGCTGAATTGCCTTTAAATTAATTTAAAATGCATACACTTCAAAAAATGTTATCTTTCAATTCTTTAATATGTTTTTAAATTCAGCTAGCTGAATAACAAAATAATGTGCTCGAATAAATTAAAATTCTAACATTTATTTGATAAATTCAATTTGAGAATATTTTTTGCAGTTTTTTATAAGCAAAAATATTAAAAATTTAAAAAAGTTTGGACTTATTACCAGCTGAATTGTCTTTAAATTAATTTAGTATGTATACACTTAAAAATCTTTAAATTTTTATCAAATAGTTTTTGTTATTCAGCTAGCTGAATTAGCCGCAAATTGCATAAGCCTATTTATTAGATAAATTTTGTATTTCTGTCCCATAATTCAACTATTCTGCCATCAATGAATGTGAAAAATTGTGTTTCATTGTTAAATTTTATAAGTCACACTCAACTGTTAATTTTTTACTAGCTGAATTTCAAAAAAAACTTACTGAACTTTACTAAAATGTAAGTTTACACATACATTTGCCATATTTGATTAACTTATTTTAAAAATTTATGATTCAGCAAGCTGAATTGGCCTTTAAAAACACTTATTTGGCCCCATTTCACGAAAGGGAGAAAACGGGACACAACAGTTAAGAGGGTTAAAGGGTTAAAATATTTCACAAACATTTTCATGGTAATGCAAGGGCTTCATAATTTTTCATGTCGCTTTACCACCGTACGCCACCTTGGTGCCGTCTCCTTCTGCTCTCTCTCTCTCAGTGCATGTGAAACTTTTGTTGCACAGTGATGTTATCATTTTCCAACACTTTAACTTAATTACATCTCAACTTTTTACTAACTTTCCTTGTAAATCTTTATCAATAAATGTTGTTTTAAACTCCTGAATCACTTAACTTTTGGGGGGGGGGGGATATACAACTACCAAATAAATACGCAGCAGTATTTTGCAAAATGCCACTCCAACTACTTAGTACATAGAAAACCTTACTTAACCGCCTTAAGTTTCTTTTAGAAACAACAATTTCTTAACACTATTTGAGCAGTGAAAACCTCAACATTATCGTACATGCATCCATTTTTGTTTATTTGAGAGTGCATGTTTTCAAACATACACAAAATATTACACGCAGTCACGTTTCTTTGCTCTAAATATTTCTAGGAAATGTCAACAAATGCACTGCAGATCCTTTAAATCCTCCTCATGATGTTGCTGTTTGTTTGTTTGTTTTTTTTTCGGCTTTTAAATAAAGTTATTTTGTCACTGGCACATGAGGAGAGTTTGAGTATCGTGTATGTGACATGAACAGTTTGTTTAGATTTAGCTATAGTTATTAATTTTTCTTATTTGTGTTGTTGTTTTTTTTATATTTCAGTTGCCATTACATGGAAGAATGCTCCAGAGAATCAAAATCCAATTTTGGGTGAGGATTATTTAGTGAAATGTGAAGTGACAGCAGATCCGCAACCAACAATCGATTGGTTGAGAGATGGTGATCAGGTGAGTAAAAGAAATTACTCGTACTTCTCTGTACTCCCAACTCATGAGCTCTTGTAAATTTCCTCTTCTTTTCTTCTTTACAGATACGTCCTGGTGATAAATATGTGGTCCAAGCCGATGGTTTGTTAATACGTAATGTCCAAGAGTCCGATGATGGCGTTTACACATGTCGTGCTGCTGTCATCCAAACTGGTGAATTATTGGAACGTAATATACGCGTTGAAGTCTATAGCCGACCTGAGATCACTTACTTACCCAACCAGTTGGAGGCTATAGAGGGTAAACCTTTCTCGGCCAATTGCACAGCTACCGGCAAGCCGGTACCAGAAATTTCCTGGATCAAAGATTCCACCCAACAAAATGTGGCCAGTGCTGATCGCTTCCAAGTGAATCCCCTTACTGGTCTGGTGAACATTAACTCAGTGACACAGGACGACTATGGCATGTACACCTGCATAGCAAAAAATGATGCAGGCGTTGTTGATAAAAAGACCAAATTGAATGTTTTGATAAGACCCTCGATCTATGAGTTGTACAATGTTACCGGCGTTAGCGAGAAAGAAGTGGCCATAACTTGTCGTGCCAAGGGTCGCCCAGCACCTGAGATTACTTTCAGACGTTGGGGTTCCGAGGATGAGTATGCACCGGGCATACAGGTCGATGATGATCGTATTGTTTTGGAACAGCATTTTGATGAGGATAAGGGAGAAAGTTCTGGTACTTTGCGCATTGCTCGTGCTATGCGTACCGATGATGGTTTATATCAGTGTTTGGCGCGCAACAAGGGTGAAACGGCTTACAAGACGGGACATATAACCGTGCAATTCCCACCAGACTTCACGCATATGAAAACTCTACCGCCCGTATTCAGCTGGGAAGAACGTAAGGCGAATCTTAGTTGTTTGGCCATGAGTATACCAAATGCCACCATTGAATGGAGATGGAATGGCAGGCCTATAAAGGAATCGTTTGATAAGAACTTGGTTATTGAGGGTACCGGACCACGCAGCAATTTAATTATACATCCTGTAGCTCGCCAATATTACTCGGTATACAAGTGCATAGCTACCAACATCCACGGCAGCGCTGAACATGATATGCAATTGAAAGAAGCTCGTGTGCCTGATGCTGTGGAAGCTGCTATACCCAAACAGTTGACCGCTACAAGCATAACATTTGATATAAGAGGCCCTCCAACGGAAGTTGGTTTACCCATTACTGCTTTCACGGTACAGTATAAAGAAGCCATTAATCCCGACTGGTCGTTGGCACAAAATCGTAGTTGGTCGCCCGATTCTCCTTATATTGTGGAAGGCCTGAAGCCGCAGACCAGATATCATTTTCGTTTTGCCGCTCGCAATCAAGTCGGTATAGGTATATGGGGTGTTAATATGCAGCAATCAACTCCCAAACGTTCGGCGCCCGAAGAACCCAAGCCTTTGCATAATCCTGTACAAAATGATATTGAAGAGCCTGTGGTGGTATCACCTTACTCCGATCACTTTGAGCTGAGATGGAGTGTGCCAGCTGATAATGGTGAACCAATTGATTTCTATCAAGTCAAATACTGTCCGGTAAGTGATTTTCTTTCCATATTTAAAGCAAAAATTATGCTCACATGATTTTAATTATAATGTTTTATTTAAGTTTAGCACTTGTTAACGCACTAATAAGTCCAAATTATTATTTTACTTATGCAGTAAAATGTTTTTTTTTTATTAAAAATACATACTTTGAAATTTGTTATTGGGGTTTGACTGTTGCTAATGCAGATCATCAAGAAGGCTTTACCCAAAAATTTCTTAGAACTAGAACTAGAGATATTAAGTTAAACTTTGATTTAAACAAATGAGAAGTTCAACAAATATTAAAGTTGCAAATAAAACTCAATAATCAACATGTCTTTTATTTTCTTAGGCTGAGTTTACATCTGGCATTTCATGAGTGCCATGTGCCCAAAAAAGCGTAACCACGTACTACTGAAAAATTGTTTGATTCAGACACGTACATATTTATTAAGTTAAACAAACAGTTTTTCATAAGTAAGTAGTGGTTACGCTTTCTTTGGCACATGGCACACAGATGTAAAGCCGGCCTTACTTTACCATTGCGACATTTGCTGTCTTCCTTTCAGCTCGTATTGTAGTTGTAATAAAAATAAATGTAAAAAACAACAACAGCTATTCATTTCTTTCGCGACAATAGAGTGTTGCCACACAAATGTTTTTGAACGGGTTAATAATTGGTATTTTTTGGGAATTGTTACAATTAAGTTTAACATTTGTTAACACAGTAATAATCCCCAATTATTATTTTACTTATTCAGTAAAATAGTTTTTTTTTATTAAAAATATATTGAAACTGATTACTCGTATTAATTAATATTTTATTTAACCTAAACTAACGGCCATGCCCGTGATGTCGACAGAAAAGGTTCGATGGACAACTTGTATTTAAAACAAAAATAAAATAAGCAAATATGCAGCCTGTTCCACGATGTCGACAGAAAACGTTCGATCGATTTCTTACGAGTATATTGAAAACAAAAACTAATTTTCTTATTTTATTGTTGTTTTCAATGCAAGTAATCGATCGAACGTTTTCTGTCGACATCGTCAGCCATACCGTAAATTACAAGACATCTTCTTTCTTTGGTTTTCAATATAAATAATCGATCGAACGTTGTCTGTCGACATCGTCAGCCATACCGTAAATTACAAGACATCTTCTTAAAAAGTAGACCTCAAAAAACTATATGGAAAAATGTGTGTTGACATCTGAAGAATATTCAAATTACAAGCGGCGAAAATAGTCACCCGGGCAGTTGATACCAACTAATGTGTATTCGCCTTGCTAAATTATTTTGAGTTTCTTTTTAACTCCCGGCCAAAAAAAGGGGTGTTATAAGTTTGTAGTGTGTGTCTGTGTATATGTGTGTATGTACGAGTCCACGTACAGACCAAGCGGCTGGACCGATTTTGATTTAGTTTTTTCTGTTTGAAAGGTGACTTGATCGAGAGTGTTTTTAGCCGCTTAGAAGATATCACATCTTTTCTATATGTAATTTTTATTATATTATTATTTTATAACTCAATTATCGCAACTATTAATTTTACTTTATTTTCTTTTTGGCTTTTCTTGCAGGGCGTTAAAATGGCCGGCACTTGGCACGAGTTGGAAAATCAATGCCAATCAGCCGATGTTATCGGCAGTACATCCTATGAAATGACACACCTAAGTGGCAACACCTACTATCGAGTTGAATTGCGTGCCCACAATATAATAGGGTTCTCATCGCCGGCTTCCATCATAATGAAAACAACACGAGGTGAGTCCGATTCTGCTAATAATAATTTGGGAACATTATTGTACACGGCCGGTCTTAATTCGGCTGGTGCTGCCCCATCAACACATAAAAACTTCATTACATTTTTAACACAAACCACAAGAACAACAACAACTGCTGCTACTACTGCTACTACCACAACAACAGTCATGGCTATTGCTACAACAACATGCATAACATTATTAAGCATTTTAGCCACAATGTCAGCCTAAAAGCAAAAAAAAAAAATTATTCATGACAAACTTTTCTTTTCAACATTCTGCTAAATTAAAAAAAATCAAAAATACATTAATTTTTTTTCAATATTGGTAATAATTTCAAAAATAGTTTACATTTAAAATTACTGTCTTTTTTATTTTGTTGCTTCTCTCTAATAACAACAACCACACAATGGAAGTTTTTTTCAGTGTATTTTGTTTTTTCCTATTCATCTCTCTTTCAACTATATTTTTTTTTATTCTTCTGTCTATATAGTTTTAATTGATTTTTGTAAGAAACATTTAATTTCACTAAGCATGCCTGGTAGAAATATTTTTGTTATTGTATCAACTTTTTTTAATATAACTACTCAAGTAAAAAAAATACTTTTTCGTAATAATATTAAACTATTTGTTGTAAAGACTAACCCTTAAAAAACACAACTAAATATTCCCCTTATTGTGGCTAACGTATTTCGACTATGACTACGACGTTTTTGTAATATAGGGTGTTTTTTATTGAGGTATAGAACTTTAAGTTGGCATCACTTTTTTAACTGGCGGCCATTTTGTCAGCTGTCAAGTGATTAATATTTAGTTTGGTTTGCCATTTCATCATGAACAGGTTGACAAAAGAACAACGCTTGCAAATCGTACAAATTTATTTCGAAAATAATGGTTCAGTTCGCGAAGTTTACCGCAAGCTCCGTCCATTTTATGGTCGACATAATCGTCCATCAGAGCAATTAATTCGGTTAACCGGTCAATTGGCCACCAAGATCGTGTGATTTGACACCATTGGATTATTTTCTTTGGGGATATGTGAAGTCGCTCGTCTACGCCAACAAACCAGAAACGTTAGGGGACTTGGAAGCCAACATTCGTGGCGTTATTGCCAACATACGGCCCCATATGCTCGAAAAAGTGGTTGAAAATTGGACCTGTAGAATTGGCTTTATTCGAGCCAGCCGCGGCGGCCACATGCCCGAAATCATATTCAAACGTTAATGGCATAAAATTATCCTTCCAATAAAGCCAAATTGATGGACATTAAAACGATTTTCTTGTGTTTTATTTCAATTCGAAGTTCTATACCTCTAAAAAACACCCTATATATTAAAGAACGCCAACAACAAACAACAAACTATCTTAAATTCTCAATTCTATTACCTACATACAGACATATGGCATTTTTGTTCTATTGAAATTTAAAAATAATCGTCGCTATAGTCGTATTTTGACTATTTTAGACGATAAGGGTGAATAAATAATAAATTGTATATGTGGCAACCTTATACCATTGTACTGCAGTAACAACCAAAAAAAGAAGTTGCCATATGAATTTTGTGGAAGGAAATTATTAAAAAAAAAAATAAATCTTTTCTTTTCAAGGCAACGGTTTGATGTGTACAATTTATTAAGGAATAAAAGAAAGGCAGCTTTTATTTAACTTATTTAACAATGATTGGTTAGACTATATCACTTCTTTTTAATGATCAGACAGACCCGTTAACACTTTTTTCTGGTTTAAAAAGTAAAAATATGTTTGACAAAAAAAAACGCAAATTAACGATTTTAACGCAATTGCATTTTTACATGTGGCGATAAGAATAGTAATAAGGATTATAAAATTTGTAATTGAACTATTAAATTAAGTCGCACCAAAGCGATAGTATAGAGGAATGTCGAGGAAGAATACTATATACTACTATGAATCGCCTTTAGGCAACACAAAATAAAAATGCATACATAAAATCAGATGTTCTCCCATTTTAATACCAAAGTTCCATATTTCATATTCAATATCTTTGTGAAATAAAAAAAAACCGACTTCAATGCAAAGATCTGATAGAAGATTTTCGAAAAAAATTAATGGGATACAAAATTAAATTTTAATGGGAGTGCCTCCGCCCATATTTTTAATTCAAGATTTTGTGTTTCTCAGAGCTCAGGGTGTGTGTTAAGTTTTGTAAAAATTTTTACAGTAGAACCACTTAAAATAAAATATTAAATTTGAAAGGGCGTAACACCGCCCATTTTTCAAATATAAGATTGTGTCTATTTTTGAGCTCAAGGTGTGTTGTAAGTTTTGTAAAAATCGCTTAAGTAGAACTACGTGACATATAATAGTAGATTTTAATGGGCGTAGCCCCGCCCATTTTTTCAACTTTAAAATTATGTAATTACAAAAACCAAATGTATTTGCTAGGTTTCGCAGCAATCAAATAAGTAGAATATCATAAAATCAAATAAAAAATTTGTAGGCGTGTTCCCGCCCAATTTTTTCCAATGGGAAGCTATACCCTAATATGAACTGAGTTATGAAGTAACACTGCCAAAAAAACAATAGAGACGAATTGATAACCTCCTCCTTTTTTTTTAAGTCGGCTAAAAAGAATCGAAAACGTATTTTCTTACTGTGGATGAGAGTAATTCGCCAAAAAAAATTTTTATCAAATTTCAGAATTTTTCTAATTTTAATAATCCTATAATAATCTGCCAAAAGTAGCAAAACAGTTTTTCTACAATCTCAAAGTTTATATTGTAAAACATATAGATTTTACAAATATTGCTTTTTAATATGCAACAACTAAATACAACACTGGCATTGTCAACAATTGCTCACCTTACAGTAATAATAACGATCAAACAATACTGAAAGAAATGCTATAGGTAAATCGAGCACTTAAAAAGGCAAAATACACTGCATATAATCAAAAATTCTAAAGATTAGAAAAAGAAATCAACTAAATTCATTGAACTCATTAAAACAACACTTCATCAGTCATAATTACATTAAATCACTTAAATTCCTTAAAACTGCAAACATCAATCAACTCAAATCATTTTAAAAAAAATTCAAGTTAAAAAAATATTTTATTTATAAATCAAATTATAATTTGCTTAAAAGCCTCATCATCAAATCATCAACAAAGAGAATATCTTTTTTTATTAAATCATACCATTAAATAGTTTAAGTTTATACAAAAAAATATGCATATAAATTAATTTAATTTTATGTGTGTTATAAAAAATTTTATGTTGCTTTAGTTTGTTTGTCAAATGAAATAAGTGTGTTTTTTGTTTATTATGTGACACAACATTTTATTATATAAATAATAAATTTGTATTGTTTTTTATACATATAAAATCGAATCCATTTTTTAAATTTTTCAATAACTGCCAAATACACACCATAAAATAAAATAAATAAATAAAATAAAGTTTGCCTAAAAAATATTTTTGTTACATATTTCGCTTGTTTTTTCTCTGTATAGCAAATCAAAGTATTCCACTATGTAAAAAAAGGAAATTTTAAAAGTTTGATTTTTCGTTTCCTTAAATTTAATAATAATTTTATTAATTATAAGTTAGTTTATTTGTTTTATAAAAATATTAGTAAGAAAATGTGTTTTTGAAAATTTTCTATCAAGCATAATTTTTAACAATCTGGCAACTATTTTTGTGCTTTAAGCCAACCGTTAAGTAGTTGATATTCACTGTAAATTGGCAGCCCTGCTATATACATATGCATGTGTTGCTTAAATGCCGTTGCTCAAAGTTGCCACATGAATAAATATAATTTGGGCAAGTTAAAGATTGTTTTCAAGGGCATTTCTATATATCTTCAGCTTGCTAGACTTTTTAAACACTTACAGCCATATTTATAAAAATTATTAAATGCTATAAAGGGTTTTTAAAACAGATTTCCATAAAAATTTTGCTTATTAAGCCTTTGTAAGCACTTAATAATTTTTATAAATAAGGCCGTTAGTTTCTATCTATCTTTTATAAATTATCATTAATTTCTTGACTAAGTTAACTTTAACAGTTTACTTAATATTGCAATAATTATTTAATAATTAAAAGAATCTAAAAAAGCTCTCAAACACAAAACTATATCTTTAATTTTTCCTGTTTTTTTAATAAAATGCTCTGCTTTAACAAACATTTATTAAAAAAAAAGCAAAATATACATAATTGTATTATTTCAACGCTATAAGGCATAAGGAACTCATAAACTATAATTTTAATTTTAATTAACAATTTTTATATTTTTGTGTGTGCATTCTTAAAAAATTAACTGAAATTTAAAAATCATTAGGCAACTTTTAAATACAGTTAAAACAATCATAAAAATAAACATTTCATTTGAAACATTTATAACTATTTTGTTCTTCTTAATTTCTTAGTTCTCTTTTCCCGTTTGTATATTATGACTTTAGTTAAAAATCATAAGAGATATTTTAATATATATACATATATATAAATTTAATTTTTGTTTTTTGGAATATATTAAAATAAATATTTAAAACGTATAAATTTATACTTTTTAAACAAAACAGCATTTTCATTTCTTCAATGTGGTTTTTGTTACCGTGTATGCTTGTGGAATGTTTGTGTGTTTTGCTCGTTTTGTTTTCTCTAAGTGTACTGTAATTTTTTATGTCCATTTTTTAATACAATATTTTTTTATTTGTTTTACATGTTGTAGTTATATATTGTGTTTCTTTGACTCATATTTCATGTTGTTTCTACATTTGTTTTCTTATTGGAAGTTCATGAAATAAAAATAAGCTAAAAACCGTTACATTACACAGTTAACAGATCATGTGAAAGTAACATTTATTTGTGTGTTTTATAAATAGCAATAGCGTGGCAATCTTTTAAACGTCTTTTGCATCGCTACTTTCTTTTAGACTTGCCATTTAGTGTTTTAAGAGTTTTCATAAAAAAAATTAATTTAAATCCTCAAAGATGATAATCTTACTAATGACCTCGAAGCGAATAAAGAAATTTATTAAATTAAATGACTACGAACATCATATATTAAGCCTTGGTTCTTAAAAAGCTACCAGATCATTTGTCATGGAAAACAGTGTTGTCTATTAAATTTCTGAAAATCAACAGAAAAAACTTCAGTACAATGCATGCATTTAATACAATTTGCATTTTTTATATCACACCAAGATGTCATTTGTGGAAAAAATTAAAACAAGATTGGCAAAAATTAACAAACATTATCAAAAATGGGGCAAAATATTTATGCAACAGTTTTTAAAAATAGTTTTTCTTATTGACTACCAAGAATTTTCGTGCAATTTAATGTTAAACTTATTTAAATATTCTACTTGTAATCCTCTAAATTTAAAATGACAAACTACTAGACTTCGGTAGATTAAAAAATTTATTTCTCTCCATTCTTCTTTATTTAAAAAAACTCTCCGTAATTTTCTTTTTTAGTATTTTTAAGAAAACTTGAACCTTTTTAGAGAATTATAAAGCACACAAATGAAAATTAGGACTGTGTTGTAATTGTTAAATTTTTTCATTAACTTGTTTCTGTTCTCGTCTATTTTGTACTACTAACTTGTTTGTTGCAATAGGAATACCAATTAACTGTCGTCTTACTTTAACCTACACAGTTTTTCTGTATTTTCCTAATTTCTAATCTAATGAAAATACTCGTAAAAAAATAAACACCGTCAATTCAACGAAATTTATGTATCTATGTATTCTAACGCATAACTCAGAAATGTATCAGATTTCACAATTAAACCACTAAAAAAAATTAAAACCCTATTTAAAATAAAATTTAAAAATTGGGTGTTAAAACCTTGTTTTTGTATCTTTCCCATTTTTTTCTTTCTTTTTTTCTCTTTTTATATAAACTCTTTTATACTACTTTGAACTCTATAATTTTGGCACGCTCAAAACAAACTAACTAAAAACATCTTTAAAAAAAACCCCCTGATAAAAACATAACGTTAAAAAAAATCCTGTTTTTTCATATAATAAAAACCTGCGTTGCGTGCGTGTTTATGTGTGTTTGTTGTGTATACCCAGATAATCCTTATCCCAAAGACTCGGCTTATAGTAATCAGCTTCAAAGGAATTTGCTACTAACAACAACGTGTGGCATCTTTGTGTTTACCGTTCCCTTGCTGAGGAGCACGTTGGCAGCACTTGTACAAACGACAGTGGCAGCATTGTAAAATACACAATAAACACAGTCAACGGTGTCATAAATAAGTCCTGATTTTTAAATTTTAAGCTGTAAAAAACCAAATATAATCTTGCATTTTTCTTATATTTTTGTTTTTCAAATTAATGCTTATTTCCGTAATTTGTTTTTGTTGACTTTTTTCTAATTGTTACTTAAATATTCTTTGAAGAACTCAAATGTATTATTTTGATAACATTAACAAATCTAAGGTTTTACAAATTGTTCATAATACATTTAAACAAATTGTTAACTAAAATAAAACGAATTTATAAGTTTTAATAACGCAAAATCTGAAATTTTAATTATTTGTTTTTATTTTTTGCATCCACTTAAAAATATTTTCTAGGAATTCGGTTACTCAAGAAAACCCACATAAATATTTTAAAAGAATTCTTGATTATTTTAAATGTCGAGATTGTTTTGCTAAGTCCTTAAGGTTTCATTTCTCACTAAATATTTTTTCTATCATCAAACCAAAAAAAAAACACTGCCAAAAGAGTTTAGATTTTTTTTAGCAAATTTTCCAAAATTTATAAATGTTTACAACAATAAAAACGAAAAAGCAAATTATTCAAATTATACAACATTTTATATAGCATAAATTTTATATATATACATATTTATATTTGTATGTAAATATTATAATGATTGTTAGCATAAATGAATTGCTTGCTAATAAAAATAAAAATAACCTAATGACTTTAAAATACTGAAACATATCCTCCCAAATTTTGTATACACAATGTATTGTGTTTTAACTAAAATAAACATTTTAGTAGTGTGTATTGGGAAAAAAAACTTACTATAAAATGCTGTTATAGCCTTTTTTAATTTTATAGGGCTTTTAGGAAAATATTTTAACGCCTTTGTTTTTTTGCAGGTTCCAATTTATGCTTTCATTGCAAACAGCCGATTGGGCTGCCCATACACTATACAAGCATAGACTCTAAGAAACACAAGTCTCTTTATAGTTTTTCCACAAGAATATCATAACTTCTGCTTATTGTTATTATTACATGTGCAGTTTTTACTTTGCTTCAATAATGATTTCAGACAAAAAAATTTGCTCGGCGTTGGCAACACTGTTTGTGTTGCCATATTAACTAAACATTTTAAATTACAAGCAGGCCATATAATTTTTTGAACATGAAAGTGTTAACATGTGAATAAGTTCGCAAGCATTTTGATTCGTTTTGAACAACAGAGTAGTGACTTATGCCAAGCCGCTTTGTGGTATATTTGGGTCTAAAGAAAAATTAATAGCAATATTTAACAAAACAAACATCGAAAAGTTATTTGATCACAAATTAACGAAATTAAATATTTTTTTTTTTTTGCTCGAATAAAGTCGTTCGAATAAGAACTATTAGAAAGTGGAAATTAAAATCCTATTCGAAAAAAAAAATTATTTGAATAAAGCTATTTAAATTTTAGTTATTTTAATTAAATTAATTCATTAAAATTCTGCAAATAACAATTTAAATCGAATAACTAATATTCGAATAAGTATATTTGAAGGTTATAAAAAAATTGAAGTTAAAGTTATTCGAATCAAAATTAATTGGATTTTTAAAAAATCAAAATTCGAATAAATTTGTTCAATTAAAATTTATTCGAATAAATTTACTTGCACAAAAATAAAACATTGGAAATATTTGAAAAAAGTTAAAATTTATTAAAATTAAGACTATTATTATTATTATTTATTGTTCGAATGAGAATGAATGAGAATAAATCGAAATTTAATCGAATAAAATTATTTGTTGCAATAAAAATTATTGGAATAAAGCTATTCAAGATACGAATAAAAATTATTAGAATAAACTAATTTAAGTTCAAATTATTCCAATTAATTTAATTTAACAAACTTATGCAAATAATAGTTTAATCGAATAACTAATCTTCGAATAAGTGTATTTGAGTAAATATTATTCGAATGTTTATTCGAATAGTTTACGTTATAATTTTTTTTATATAAAAGTTATTCGAATCAAAATTAATCGAATCATATAAATAGCATTCGAATAAAGTTGTTTCATAAAAATTTATTGCCATAAATTAAATTGCATAAAAACTATGCGAATAAAAATATTTGTACTTAAATAATACGAATAATTTCTTATATGATTTTATTATTCGCTTTCAAAGCAGTGATTTTTTTTATTTGCGCTAATATTTTTAGCTCAATTCTACAGATAGAACAAAAATTTTCTTAGAAGCCCTGTCTGTTTTAGATCAAATGTATGTCTCTGCAACGCCATTTTAATTTATTAATACCCGCTTTTGTAATCAAATTGATAAAAAAAACAAAAAAATTATGTTGTTGTGTTTAAGAAATACATATGAGTATATATACGTTGAAGACAATAAAAGAAATGTTAATTAAACAGTAAATTAGGCTTAACATATTATGTATTCTAAACAACATTAGGAAAAAATATCGTTAGAAAACTCTAAGTCCAAGTTAGTAAATGTTGAACGCAGCAAGGTAATAATAAAAGTGGTTCTAAATCAGACATATTCAAAACATCGCATACGGCAATTGCGGTCTTTCGAAGATGAATGCTTATGCTGAATACACATTTGGGCATTTTGTGTCATCGCAATAATGTGTACTAGCGGCAGCAGTTGTCATTTCCGATATTTTTCAGTGTGTGGCATAATGCATTACAAATATAAAATGCAACAAT
The DNA here is from genome assembly GCA_936439885.1 of Nowickia ferox. Lineage (NCBI taxonomy): Eukaryota > Metazoa > Arthropoda > Insecta > Diptera > Tachinidae > Nowickia > Nowickia ferox. The sequence continues at coordinate 8,692,173 of OW387025.1, read as the reverse complement.
ATACGTTCACACATTTTGAAAATGACAACAAAAGAAATGTGAAATGTGCACTCAGCATTAGTCCTTAACTCATTATTAACTTGACATGTTGCTAAGAAGAAGACGGCCTGGACTGGTGGTCTTAGTCCCAAATTCCAAAGCAGTAAATATTTATACTATTAGTGTATTAATAAAAGAATAATATTTGTTCTTCTAATTGCTAATTTAGTTTAAGTACTTAGTTCAATTTTATACGAATAAATTAAATATACTTAGATAAATATATAAAAAACGCACCCACAAACGCCACAAATTTGTACAGAAAAATCAATCCCAAAAATAGTTTTTATTTGTGGCATTATTATTATTATTATTATATAATAAGTGAGTGTATTGAAACCCGCCTCTTTCATTAATATTAGTATTAAATAATAAATAATCAAACATTTTGTTTGATTGTACATATGATAATAGATGAAAATATTAATTAAATATAAATAGCACTAAGTGAAATTTAAATAAAAAATTCGTGTTAAAGAAATTATTAAGGATTATGGTGTATTTAATAACAAACATTTAACGGAAGTCGAGCGGCAGCACTGGCAAGAAGAGAAAGAGAGAGAGAAAATGTTGGCAAAAATAAGTCAATCAAAAAAACCGCTTAAATTGTTGAAATTTAGTACGCAAAGCTGAGATGGACAAATGTATGCCATATAAATAAGTAATACAAACTGGAATTCACTGGCAGAAAAAAAATCAATCAACACCATAAAGTTTAAAATGTCTTTGAGTGGAAAAAGGCAGTGGGTTGGGAACAACAATATAAAGCCTACAAAAATGTTAACTATAATTGATTTAAAGGAGCATATCAAATTATAGCGCTATTCAATTAAAGGAAATCTGCCACAAAAACCAGGGGAAATTTAAATAAGTAAAAATGAAGTTATATTTATGACAACAATGTCGAGGTTTTTTTCCTCCCTAAATGCAAATTTAAGCGGTAATTTTCAATTGTTGTAAAAAAAATGCTGTAAAAATCAAGGTAATAAATATAAAACAAGCAAATAATAGTATAAATTAAATTATGCAAAATACCACAAACTAACATTTAGTAAAAAAAAACTATTAATAACAAGTCTTAAATAGCAACGTTTAAAACAAACCTAATCAATCACCCAGTACATTTAAAAATTTCACATTGTAAATACATGTATGATTTTTCTCGTTTCCAGCTTTTTACAAGAACTCTTACTATACTTTCTACCTCAAAGCTTGTGTTAAATATTTGTAATATACAATATACTATATTTTTTTTTCATAATAATTTCACCCATGTCAAAGAAATTACTCAAACAATTTTTTATATACATAAACATAGTTTTACTTTTTCATTTTCGAAGTAAATTTTTTGCATTGGTTGTTGTTTCTAAGTTTGTAATTGTCCATATTATAATTTTTACAAAAATTGTTTTACTGACTGCATGATGCTTTAATTGCTAAATAACTAAATTTAAGGCAAATTGGTTAAGTAATTTATGCTTTTTTTTCTATAAAAAAAAATTCTTTATTTTTAATTCTTAGTTGAGTTTTTTTCAGATAATTCATTTGTAAATTATTTTTGAGAATAATTTCAACACATCAGAAACTCCAAAATTCATACACACACACACAAAAATGTAAAAAATAATTAAAAAAAATATTACCAAACTAAACATTTTATTAAAATTCATTGATATTGGAGTTTGCTTTTAGTTGTTAAGTTTAGTGATTTAAGCCTAAAAGAAAATTTCATGAAATTTTTTTATTTTGAAATTATTAATTTAATATTTCTAAAGCTAAAGTAGACTCAAGGCAAGCTTTTAATCGCGCCGGACCCACTAGATTCACTTCATGCATGCTTGATCTCATCGCATTAAGCCAGCAAAAACAGTATGTTGCCTCGTCTGTACGCAGCATAAGCTTTGCTTTGATTGAAGGAGTTGCCACACGATTTTAAATTTTTCTTTTACCAATTTCCCATTTTTTAAATAAAAATATATACTATGTTCACACTTATGGTCTTGAAAGTGTTTAAGGCAAGTGTTTTAAAAAACTAAACACAACCGTTCACATTATATTTGAGATGTTTAAGGTCGACGTTTTGTCAGTAAATTATTGTATTTCGTCGGTTGGTTATTGGTTTAGTGACATCTGCTTCGTTTTTTTCGTCTCTTTGCATTCGCATTCGCAAATTGTTACGCTACTTTTGCTATTTGCATTCGCTCTCGCTAAACTGATATTCGCTACGTCCCTACTTTTTACCCACCAGTACTGATGCAAATTATGTTTGGGCAGCACTGGCAGCCAGCGTTGCCACAAACTTTGGGAAGAAAATAGTCATATTTTGAACAATAAAATCATGAAATTTTTTTAATTGCTAAATTTTTTATTTTATGCATTTAATTACATTATTTCGGGAGCTTGTTTCCCAAAACTTACAAGTGTTGCAATACAATTAAAATAGTTGAGAGAATATATTATTTTCATATAAATAATATATTTTTATATAAATAATATATTTTCACTATTTAATTTTTTTTTTTTGAATACTTGTAAGTTTTGAGAAATGGGCCCCTGTTATAATATGAATGTCGATTTCGATTTCAATTTCAATTTCAATATTTTTGTATGGCAATTGAACTTTAGTTGCGTTGCCAAATGTAACAGCTGTTACTTTCAGTAATAATAATATTGACAACCTTAGATTTTAGTTAAACTTAAACATTACTTTCATGAAATTTTCTTTCTATAAAAAAAACATAAATACATACATACATATTAATAATCACACCTAAAAATAAGCCTGAAATTTCAATATGTATAACAAAATTTACACCAAATGTGAGAGACAAAACTTAGAAGTCTAGTTTGAACTTTGTTAAGCAAGAAAAAAAGTAAAAAAAGAAATATTATCCCCCAAAGCTTTAATAAAGATATCCTTACATTTTAAATTAGATTAACTTTTTTTTAAAAATCTACAAATATATTGATATGAAATTTTTTTATTTCTATTTAAACCCTTTAGGTATCGATGTTATACAAATTGCCGAGAGACAAGTGCTATCCTCAGCCTCTATTGTGGGCATAGCAGTGGGTGGCGTGCTGCTGTTACTCTTCATAGTGGACTTGCTGTGCTGTGTAACCATTAATATGGGCGTTATGGCCAGCATGTGTAGGCGCACCAAACGATCGCCCTCCGAAATAGATGAGGAGGCCAAATTGGGCAGGTAAGCTTAAGCAATTTATTACACTTTACCACCTTTTTCGATTGTAGTAAATTTTTAGGCTAAAATATTTTATTGTTTTCGAATCATATAATATTGCACTAAATATAAGCAAATTCTTTGCTTTGTTTTATTTTTCTTGTCTTCTTTTTTCTAAAGTGTTAAATTAACCAAAGTGAAAGCTTATAATGTGGATTTAAATTATCATTGGGTATTTCAACGGCCCAAATCGTTTCTAAACAATCGCAATTCATTAACATTGGTATAAAATGTAATTTTTATTTTAAATTACACTTTTAAGTTTACTTTCTCAACAAAAATATAGTGCAATATTAAATGAATTTTTCTCAAAAACAAAAATCATTGCCCTTTAACTTCCCTGAGCTCATTCGTACTCATCTGTATTTGCTTTAGTTTAGTTTTAGTTCATCCCTTCATGTCATACAAATATTTTTCATTTCCTTCTCACCTCCTCTCCTACCTACCACCCACATCATAAATCTTTATATCATAATTCATTTATCGTAACATAAACGTAAAAAAAATCATTTATGCCCTTCAAACAAATCAAAACAAATATCACAAATTTAACCAAGCAGTCTTTATGGTTCGCGTTCCCCGCTACCTTATTGCAGTGGCCAGCTGGTTAAGGAGCCACCACCATCACCGTTACCTTTACCACCACCCGTTAAATTAGGTGGATCACCAATGACATCACCATCGTACGTAAAAACTCAATCAATTGCATATATTTTACACACTCCCCTTTTTTATTTTTTAACACCCATTGTTAATTATTTACTTATGTATGTTTGTCTGTATGTATAGATACTAATCCTTAAACATCCTTACTTATCACTTCATGGCACATCATATACACACACACACACACACATGCCCACGCACACTTATGAAAATTAAATCAATCCTAATACCAGTTATTCAATAATAAGACATAAATATGTTGCACAGATTATAATTGCTTATTTATTTAGATTATCTAGAATACTAACTAATACAACTAGAAAGCACGTAAAATTAGGTAAAAAAAATATATATTAAATTTACAGGAAACAGAAAAATTGATCTAGACTCAACGAACAATCGAATACAATTAGAAAAGATTTTTGGCACAATAGCCCAGCAAGGAGCTTTTCGCAACATTTACACTTGGACGATATTATTTACTTAAGAAATAAACTACTAATTAATGTTTTTAAATCTTCTGCAATCGACCCATTAAGTATAAAATTTAGGTACAAAGCAACAGCGCGGGCAGCCATCTGTCTAACCCAGTGCTTGCCAACGAGAAGGCGATTGAAGCTCGGCACTCTGGTACCACTTTGGCCATCTATAGTCTAGTCGTTCGAAATCCGATACTAGACCGTTTACTAAGACACCTTTTCCCACAGCGACCAGGGCAAGGTCCTACTGGTTCCTTAGTCCCCGTACATATAGTGAAACATTTGCAAAACTTTTAAGTTTGTCGATGAAGGGGGAAAGAGGAATGGAAACGGGTACTTTGTTTTATGTACATGCAGTTCTTGTTGAGTACGTCATTCTGGTATCATTCTCATGAAAAATATATGAGAAAATGTATTGAGCTGCAAAACAGAAACTTCACAGAGAAATCAAACATTTTTGGCAGCAAAAGTTTCACTGTATAGAATAGACGAGGACTTAAGAGTATTTAATAGCACCTCTATATGCTGGATTGCATGCAACATCAAGGTGTTGGGAATGACCAAGATAAAATCAGTATCAGGATTCAGTAGCTTTTTGCGAACCGAAAATCGTAATATTTATCGATATCTATTTTACGATAGTGTTCATCTGTGTTTTACTCACCATTTAATTGTATATCATGTGGCATCTCTGTATACAAAATGTCAAAATAAGCCAAAAGCACAAAGAATTGTTAAAGAAAAGCTAAATGAATTTGAGCTGGTTATTTTACTTTTTTTTACTTCAACCGACAGCATATATCGTTAAAATATTTTACTGAATAGCAAAGCCGATAAATTTTCGTTATATTTATTACAGCGATACGATCGATTATCGTAATAAAAGTTACCGAAGTTTGAGGCAGTTTCGACAGTTAGATTTAGCTCATTTTATTTTCAGACCACGGGATTTAATTTTTAATCTTGAGATCTTTTTCTTCGGCAGCTTAAATTTAGACGCATCAAGCAATAATACGTATATTTTCCAAATGATTTAAAGTAATCGTGTAAGTTTAGGGGAAACTTCAATCCTCCAATCAAAATTTTCTTGGGAACAAAAAGCAGTAATAAGTGGCATCACTGCATTTGGAAACCAATTGTTTTCTCCCATTTTTTGCATGCAAGCACTGTTGCCAGAAAATTTTTTTCTAAAATCTGCAAAATTGGGTTAAAAAATCTACACAATATTTTTTAAATCTGCAAAAAAAAAAAGCTAAAACAGGAGCAATTGGAGATGTGTTTAGCTTCATTTGCTAAATTTCTACAAAAATGTTTGCTGTTTAATATTTTGTTCACAAATAACGAATTAATAATTATTTCTAACGTTTTTTTTTTAAAGAGCCTGTAAATTTAATATATTTTGTAGAATTTTGTTAACAAAAATCTTATTTTTTTACCCCAGTAGCAACGATAAAGTTTGCTTTAACTTATGAAATTATTTCTTCATTTCCTATTTCACAGGGATGAAAAGCAGCCCTTGCAAACACCAACTGGCAGTTTGAAACAAAACTCTACGATTGAATTCGATGGAAAATTTGTACATTCCCGTAGCGGTGAAATTATTGGTAAAAATTCAGCAGTATAATTTGCCTTCTACAGAATGGGCGGAATACGAATTATGTTTAAAATATATAAGAAAATCCATTATAAAAGATTTTCTCGCATTTTGGACATACATAAATAAATATGCTTGCATTAATAAAAATTCTTGTAAAAGAATAATTTATATAAAACGAACATATTTACATAACAAAACTTTTTGAATATAAGATGAAAAATTGTATTTATATGTTTATTTCTGTTTTTAATTTCTAAACATTAATTAAATTCCTCATAATAAGTTGAAGATGAAAAGTAAGCAAAAAGTATTAAAATCGCAAGCGTTTGCAAAAAAATTTTAAATGTACAAATGTCGAAACAATTAAAGGGAAGCACTTATGATCTGATTACGCTTGTGATGAGTAATTTATGTAACTTAATTAATTTCAAGTAATTTTTTGATTGTTTCTTTCCAAATGCCTTAATTATAATTATTATTACATTTTTGTTTAAAATAGTTTAAATATCAATTTCATAAAACTAACATGCCATTTATTTAAGTAGCAATTAATAATTTAGCTTAAGATAATTAATTTTATTGTACTCGTATGTAGGTATGTATTTAATTTTGAGCCACCAAGACAACTTTTATACATTTCAAAAATAAAAGTGCAAATTCAAAACAGGACTTGCATAAAAAATTCAAAAAAAAAAAGATACTTCCTAATCAAAACATTTATATTGCAATTAACTATTTGATCTTATCAATAATTTTCATTTTCAAAAAAGCAAAAATGCCAAAAACAATTATTCTTCCTAACCTAATAATTCTATTATCATCATCTCTTTTTGAAGACTGCAAAAAATACTTAAAATTTTTACATCAGTTCCATGTACTCAACAACATGACATTTACTTAAAATTTCAATATTTATGTATGTACATACATACAATGTATTTATTTGATTGGTACTTAAACTACATGACAAATTGACAAGACTCAGCTTCCTTGAATTATAACTTTAATAAATTATTTAATGAACAAGCATTTTATTTTATTTTTTTATTTTTTTTTTGTGAACATTATGTAGAAACATTAAATTTAAGTATGTGGCTTTTGTAATAGAAAAAAATTTCAGCCCATAAAATTTTTAACAATCTAAACTAACAATAATGAATTAAATAATAAAATATGCAAAATTTACAAAGAGTGGTAGATTGCAAAATTCAAAAAAGCTCAACATTACTCATCAATTTTTTTTTTAATTTTCCGTATAAAAAATATACCTGTTTGAAGACCTGCAAAATTCACAAAAAAAATTAATATATTTCAAGAGTCATAGAAAAAATCAATTCTCCCACTGCTCTTTGTACATAACTTACAAAAATTAAGAAAATGCTCAATATTTATATACATAGTAAATTTAAATGTTAAGAAAATATTCGAAGCCCAATAAGATATTTTAAAGTTATGTTAATTTGCAAATTATTTGTATTAAACCGGTATTAAACTTTATGTCTTATAGCTTATTTAATTTAGAAGTTTTCTTCTTGCAAAAATTTATAACCTTTAAGAACTAACATAAATATTGTACTGAAATTGAGGCCAAAATAGTCAAAATAAAACTATAAAACTATTTATAAAATAAAGTAATTTAATTAAATCCACTGCATTGATAAAATTAATCATAAAAATAAAAAAATAAAATAATAATAATAATGATAATAATACTCGTAACTGCAATAATGTTTATGTTTATTTCTGCATGCATAAAAAAACAATGCATCAAAAATAAGTTGGCAGCACTGAATAACAACTGCATAAAAACGTAACAAATAAACAAGTAACCTAGAAATGTAAATGGCAATGCTTATAATATTACGTTAGTACAAAGTTGCCAACTGAGAGGAAGATGTACACATGCATACATGTGTAGTGTATGTCTTACGAATTTTCGTCTTTAATGGTTTTCATTACCGTTTAGAAATCATTAAATTTGTTTAATTGCAAATGAATTTCATTATATTCCAGTGAATTTTTGCAGCATAAAATCTAATAGTTATAAATTTTAACAAATACGAGTATGTATTAAAAAAGTGGAGTGTTGTAATTATTACATTTTTTTCCTCTTTAAAATGCAGTGTATTCATTATTCGGCATAACCGAATATAATGAGAGACAAAAATATATTTTATGCATGTAAACGTTTTTTATTATTTTTCAGAATAAGTAATTTTCATTTCAGTCACTATATTTTTCATTATAACTATTTTTTTTACTACCAAAACTTGTGTAAATTACCATTAGATTTAAGATTATCTATCTAGTTTAAATTAATTTTAAGTCAGTGTATTTATTAGTGAAGTAAGTTTAAAAAAATTATTATTTAAGAAAAATGAACAAACAAATATATAACTATTCCACCACATACATATTACATTTATACAGAAACGAATAAAAGTCTCATAAATATATATATATGCAACTAAAGTCAAACCGAGATTATTATGAAAATTTCATTCAATTGCAGCTTCATTTCAATTAACCCACTTTTCTTTTATATATATATGAATATTTTGCCTAAAAACAAGCGCCTTTTACGAGCTTTTTAATAAAATAGCAAAAGATAAAACAAATATTTAATTAAAAAAAAATATAAATGTTAAAACAAAAAATTGTACAAATATTTTTTTCGTCGATATAAAAGAAAATTTACATTCATATACAAAAATACATACATACTACATGCATACATACAAAAATATTAAGTGTATTATATAATTTAATATTTATTAAAAAAAAATTCATGTCGAATTTATTATAATAACCGCATAACAAAAAAAATCTATAAATGGATATGTATTAAAAATAATATTATGAATAAACAGCAAAATAACAACTTATTACAATAATAAAATGCATTTAATATTTAACATTATGTTCATATTTATGAGAAGAACATGACGAATAATAAAACAGGATAATTATTACATGAGAAAACTTTGAAGCTTTTTTATTCCCGTTTCTGATTTAGTTGTTTATTTTTTTATTAAAAAAAATAAAATCTATAAATAAATAATTTCCTAAAGTTTATAATTGTTTTATTTGAAGAAATGGAAACTAAAAGTTGAGGTAAGAAAGCAACTATATTGTACTTAATTATTTTTAATGGTCAACCGCTAAGTATATATACATAACTATGTATATATGTATATAAAAAAAATCTTACAGCCTTATGCATAACGAAAAAGTGGCATGAAGTTAGCATAAGTGATGAAATTGAACTAGGTTACAATTCGACATTCGACTTCTTTCCAGTTCACATTCTATAACACTATTTCAAAATAACGGATTAATTTTTCAAGAAAGCTTTACTTTACACTTAACAACACTGCTACTGCAATAATTTTTCCCGATATGGCAACACAACACTCATGATGCATTTAACACTTCCAGCTGGATTGTTGTTTTTTTTTATAACCAACAATCATTTTTGTTTACATTTTTTATCTAAAATAATTTCTACATACAAGTATTTATTTTATAATTTTTTTGCAAAACAAACAACTTAACTTAACTACAAGCTGAATAGCAGACGAGCATTTTTGCAAGTAAATTAATTACCTCAATAACAACACGAGAGCCTGCAAGTAGTAAATTAGATATAAAAATGACCGAGAAACGCATAAAGCCCAGACAAGTTTTGGTATTGATAATAGTATTTCTGGTAATTTTATTAATGGTCCATCGCAATGGCAAAAGATTTTGCCAAGGCCCTGCCTATCTACAAGCCATGTATGCCAAGCAACAAGATGAGGAATTGCCTACAATATATTGTATAACACCCACCTATGCCAGGCCACAACAAAAGGCCGAACTGACGAGGTGAGTTGGCAAACAGTTGTGCTGTTCAAATTTCTTATCTTCATGAGTTTCATTATAAATAATTTTTTAGGTTATCGCACTTATTTATGCTGGTGCCAAATTTACATTGGGTGTTGGTAGAAGACTCTGAAACAACTACTCAATTAGTGAGAAATCTCTTGGAACGGGCCGGTTTAACCCAGCGTTCCACCCAACTTAACACAAAGACGCCGGCTGCCTTTAAACTAAAACATAATGATCCTAATTGGATTAAGCCGCGCGGTGTGGAGCAAAGAAATTTGGCTTTATCTTGGATAAGAACTAATGCTAATCCGGATAAACATAGCATTGTTTTTTTCATGGACGATGATAATGCTTATAGTGTAGAATTATTTGCAGAAATGTCGAAGCTGGAGAAAGGCAAAGTAGGAGTTTGGCCGGTAGGTTTGGTGGGTGGCCTAATGGTAGAGAAACCTATACTTAATAAAGAAACTAAAGAAGTTATTGGATTTAATGCTGCTTGGCGTCCTGAAAGACCCTTTCCTATCGATATGGCCGGTTTTGCCATAAGCATGGACTTATTTTTCAAATATCCTCAGGCAGTTTTTAGCTATGAAGTTCAACGTGGTTACCAGGAAAGTGAAATTTTAAGGCATTTAACAACACGCGCTGAATTACAGCCATTAGCAAATAACTGCCAGGAAGTTTTTGTGTGGCATACAAGAACAGAAAAGACTAAACTAGCAAATGAAGAGGCACTTAACAAGCAGGGCAAACGTTCAGATGAAGGTTTGGAAGTGTAAAGGCCTAATAGAAAAACATTTTTTTTATTTTATTGTAGAATAAAATGAAGTAAAGTCCTCATTTTGATCCATATGTGTTAACTTTTTTTAAGTTAAGTAACAAAAAGTTTTATCAAATATTCTTCAAACGCACAATTATTTAGTTCTAAAAGCACTATGATAATTCCAAACATTTTTATATCACATGGAATACCGAAGAAACGAATAATGAGATTAGTTTTAAAGTAAAAAGTTCTCATTATCAAAAATTTTAGATAGTAATAAACTTTGTCAGATACCGAACCCTTTGAACTCGAAATTTACATATTTTTTCATGTTGGGTTTTTAAGTAATTAAATTAAAATATGAATTTTATAAATTTTAATTGGAATATTGAAAAATTCAATTGTATGAGTGGCAGGTCGTACAAACGTTGTTTGTAGTTTCTATATAAACATTTGTTTATCAACAATGTATTGAAATTGCTAAATAATTCATTTACGCCCTATGACTGCTTCGATAGGTCGTGAACTGGTGAAATATTTATTTCATATAATCATTTATAGTGTTTTTGTTGTTTGTATTAAGTCCTAGTTTAAATGCAAAAAGTTTTCTTGCTCATCTTTTTAATACAAAATCAAAACTTATACAACAAAAAAAGTTATTTATGTGAACTCTATTGAAATATTTTAAAATGCGTGCGTGATTTACCCCCAGGACTAACGGCTTTTATATTCTATATTTTATCTTTTTATGGAATTATATCATGTTATCTAGTAAAACTTGAATATTTTTTCTTGTTCTGCATTAAAAGAGGTACACAGATGTACTTATATACAAACTTAAAAGAACTATACAATTTTTATGGCAAGAGTTACCACAGTCTTCCAAAAAACAGCAAAGAAATAAAAAATATTAATAAAAAATAATAACAAATAAAAAGAAAAAATAACGCGTACCGTGCATATATATGTATGTATTTATGTATTTACGCATGTATGTGTGTGTACATAAATATAAATGCATACATATATGTACAATGTACATAGTTTTAAAGAAAAAAAATTTTAAGCCTTGAAATTACGCACAACTTAGGTCCAAATTCGCAGTCTATAGTTAACTAAGGCGCGTGGTTTAACTTACGACTTATCTTATAAATTTCATTACTTAACTTAAGGCTGTGAATTTGAGCCTTAATGGAAAATGAAAATTTTATCTTTCTCTCGACAGTTGAGTACAAAATATTTGCATGAAATTTTCACAAAATATGAACATTGAAATGAGTATCAATTCTGCATTATTAACTCGAAAATTTAATTTTTTGAGTTATGACGTTAGTGAAGTAAATGAGCGAGCAATATGTACATATATATGGTAGTATGTAATTTACTTTTGTTAGAAATAACATTCTACTGAAAAAGATGTTTGAATATAGAAATAAGTAATTAATAAAGTCTAAAATTTTATATAAAATGTGGTTGAAGTCTACTGATGATTTGCCTAAGCACCAATGATATATAAAGACAATGCTTAACCACCGGCGCGCCGAATGAATTTCAGTTGCATATAAGCTTTTTGTAGACAACTTTTTCGAACATATAAATTTTGAATAGAAAAATTTTCAAACATATAAATTTCATTTCATTTATTTATTGAAATTTTGAATTTTTTTGTACAAAATTGTTCCATTATATAGACACTTTTTATAAAATGTTTCTTGAACAAATAAATTTTCCATACAAAGTTTTTCGAAATTTTCTATCGTGAATTTTTTGAAGACCATTTTCTTAAATTTCTGTTAAAAATTTTTTGAAATAAATATTATTTTTTTCGAACATATAATTTTCCTAAAGAAAATTTTTTGAATTTTTAAAATTTCTGCTCAACATTTTATAAATTCTATATAAAGATATTTCAATTTTTTGAATTATTAAATTTTCTGCTCAAATTGTTAGAACATTTAAATTTAATATAGTAAGTTCTAACATATCGAGCCATAACCGTCAAAAAAACTCAAGTGGCATATTTTTTTAACTTCGCTTTTCAATGAAAATCGATTAAGTATTTATAATAGATTTTCATCATAAAGTTAAGTTCGAAAATTATGTCGCTTAAGTTTTTTTTTCGGAATTGATTTTCAAGTATCCTCACGCTATACATACTTAAATTTTATAGCTATGCTTTTTGTGTCACGACACAGGAGCTAGGACGTGATTTTCGTAACAAAAATGATCGACACTATTACAGTTATAAATTTATTTTTGTTTTGATTTCATTGTACTTACTCCAGAGCACGAAAATAAACGAAATAAAATTTTAGATTTTGTTTTGTTTTGTTTCGTTCTTTGAAGTAAGTGAAACAAAAACAATGAGAAGGATTGCTCGTTTGTTTTTGCACATGAGCACAAACCAGAGAACACAGCCGCTTGGCTGTAAGCCGGCTAACAGCATAATTTATTCGTACGCCGATAGAAAAGAAAATAATGGGAAATAAATGGAAACGTTTTGAAATATTTGCGGCAAATTTTACATCATCATATAATATAATTTTATTGCATTGTTATTTAACACATTAAGTTTGTTTTATATAGCTAAGCAGCATAGCTATAACCGGGTGTCCTAAGACACCTCTCTTCTTTTTGTATCAAAAATGTTTCAGACTCGTAAATTTTCTATAGAAAATTTTTAGAATTGCTCAATTGAATTTTTGGTAACTTCAATACAATAATTTTTGCATATTAATAGTCATAAACAAAGTATACCATGTAATTTAAATGGTTTTGATCATAAGTCTATGTATGTAAATATATGTCAAGAATTTTAATCTCTAAAAAAAGAAATTAAAATTTTTTAAAAGAACCTCATGCAAAATATTTTCATATGCATTTGAATCGATTTGTTGCAGCTGAGTACAAATAAATGTACATATTGTTATCATAAATAATTCAATAAGAATTTTCTCAATACTTTCTCTTATTTTCATTATTTCCGCCCAAATTGATGGTCAGAAAACTTGTTACAAATCGTAAAGCCAGCAAAATGTTATAAAATATAATTTATACGTTCATTAACCGATAAAAAAAAAGCTAATACTGACTGCACACTTAAGGCAAATTATTATGAATCACTAAACACAAAAAGCAAATTATTCGTGTGTTCTAAAATTTTAGTACACGTTTGTGCGAGTGTGTATAGTTAAACCTCCCCTCTAACACAAAAAGCAAAAGATTTTTTAAGTGCGATTTACAACAAAATTCAAAGTATATAAAATTGAAAATAAAAGTTTAACCAGTTTAACTTGAGTTCAATGCTTTTAGACAGTAAAATTTTAACAACAAAAACAATATTGGTTTGTTATCGTTATTACAACAAATTATTATAAAAACTCAACAATACATTAAATGCAGGCTTTCAGTTGCTATTAGTACGGAAGGTACTTTCGAACGTTGAACAGCTAATAAAAGGAAACGGTTTAAAAAATAATAATCATTGCAAACAAAAAACAGTGAAAAACTAAATAAATAATTTCATATTTAAAAACAAACAATCACTTTTAAAAGTTTGCCAAATTAATAAACTTATAAGAATAAAAATAATAATGGAACGCTGGCGTGGTAAAGTGGCCGTAGTTACGGGAGCCAGCTCTGGCATTGGTTGGGCCATAACCCAACACCTTTTGCAGGCTGACATGGTGGTCATTGGCTTGGCACGCAAACTTAAGCATATGGAAGACTTAAAGGCCGAATTGCCGCCGGGCCAACAAGAACGTTTCTTTCCACGAGAATGTGACTTGACTTCTTTGCCCTCACTTCGCACTGCTTTTCATTGGCTGGAGCAAAGATTTGCCCAGCGAATGCATGTGCTGGTGAACAATGCTGGCATGATTGAATTTTCCCGTCTTCTAGATGCTGGCAATGATGAAGCCCTCAAGCGTATGATTGATATTAATTTAATGGGTTCCATTTATTGTACAAAAGAAGCCTATAGATTAATGAAAAAAGCCATGGCCTTTGGCGAGGAGTGCCATGTGATTACGGTTAACAGTCTATTGGGGCATACGGTGCCCAAGCATATACCCGACTGTGGTTACAATTTATATCCGGTGGCTAAGCATGCTTTGAGGGCCACCAATGAAGTGTTGCGCAGAGAAATGTTTGAAGACAAGTTGTTGCGATTATCGGTGAGTTTTTCTTTTTAAACATTTTGAGCAATTAAACTTGAATTTATGTATGCCATGGCTTTGTTAATTTACAACAAATATTACATCAGTTACAAATAATGGAATTCTAAAGCAATTAATTCGTTTAAATGTAAATTTTTAAACATTTTTTGTTTAATAGTAGTTAATAGTTTTTTTGTTAGAAAATTTCGAGCAAAAAAATATTTAACGGATATGTAAATTTTTTTGGGGTTTTTTAACATTTTGCGGAAATTTGGCAATTATTCATTATGAACAAATACCCAAACATCTAAAAATGTTTAGTCGCCCTAAGTCGATGAACGATTACCCAATTTTTTTGTAACAATTTTTGTTTATCGGGCGATAAATCGTACAGCCCCTTTGGAAATTTAATTTGAAACGCGCTTTTGGCGGACGGAAGGACCAGTAAGAAACAATTATTTGTTTATGGTTTTAGCAAGTTTTCTTTTTTTTTTCAATAAAGAAGTGAAATTATATGCTATCTTTTTTAATTCTTTTGGTGTTCTTTAATTTTAGGGGATATTTAATTTTTTGGGCAATATTAACTTTTTTGGTGATTTTTAATTTTTTTTTGGGTGATTTGGTTTCGGGCAATTTTTTATGGAGCCCATATAGTTTATAGTGTCCTTATGTTTGGAAGAACAAAACAAAAGCAAACATAATTATAAGTCCCCCAAATTTTCTGTAAAAAAAATTTTTTTTTTTTTTTTGTTAAAAAAGAATCTTAGTAAATATTTTTTATCTTAATTATTTTCAGTCCATTAGTCCCGGCTTAACCGAAACTGATTTTGGTAAAAAAACTGCCAGACCAGAACATTTAAACAGATTACCTGAATGCGGAGAAATACTTAAGCCTGAAGATGTGGCCAAAGGAGTTACGTTCATTTTAGGTACTCCACTACATGTAACAATTGCTGAACTGCTAATGGTGCCAACGTCAGAAAAATATTAGAATAGGTATAATTGAAATAAGCAAACCATTTAATCTTAAAATATGTAATAGAAAATAAAGGAAAAACTAAACCAATATGCGAGGCAATTGTATTTTTATTAAATCAAGGATATTTCATATCAAGTGGCTCGGTACACTTTCCAAGACGTAGTCCATATCAGGTGACCTCAACTGCCCAGGCGACTATATTCGCACAATTTAAATATCTCTCAGACGCCAACACACTTTTTCAGTACATATTTTGACATCCCAAGTATGAATTTGAAAATGTTTAATTTTTGTTATTTAACTAATTTTACATTTTTTTTTTGTAAAGTATGTAAAAAATTCAAGAGATTTATTATTCGACATATTGTCATAATTATACTATAAGTGAAATATGTAAAAAATGTAGACATTGAATTCAAATAAATGTTTACCGAAATCTGGTCACCTTAATTTACAGCTATTGTTATTGTGACTAGCGGTGCTGTTAGTTTTTTGGTTTCTGTCTCTGCTATTTAAATTGGAATTTATTTTCTTACATTTTTCAAATGCTTTGAAACAATGTTGCCATTTTAGCATTTTAACTACTAGATTTAGCATATTCTTTCGTAAAAAGGCATTAAAGTTTTCCAAAAAAAAACTGCAAAAAAATCTACACAGATATGTAAATTTAGAATCTAGCATTTTCTGTTTTCTACTGTAGAGCATTTCAGCAGATATTTTGTAATAATAAATTGCCACTATAAAATGAATAATTTGTTTTTGCTACCTCAAAAAATATTATTATCAAAGAACTAGTTTTAAAAATTCTTACATACATATGTAAATATTCATATGTATACCTGCGTAATCGTTATACCTGCGTACGCGTTAAGATAACTTTTCTGAAAAGTTTACACATACTATGTATTTACTAGAAGTGTGCGCAAGCTATGAAAAAGTGCACAGTATTGTATTTTATTTTTCAAGAGCGAATATTCTTTGTAGTGGTGATCGTAATTGAGTCTGATGCATTAAACACATTCACCACAGCAGGCTACCGACTACAAAATGTCAAGGATAGAATACACATGTTTATATGAGAGTCATTCTTTTGAAGACAGCAAGGCAACAGGGCGGCAGGTTGTTGTCTATGCTGACTTTGTCGTTGTAGTCTAATTAAACTAATTTCTATTTCTTTGGCTACAATGAGAAAATTCAGTGTTGCCAGTATAATACAAAATGTTGAATAAATGATAACGTACAATTATTTCATATTATTTAACAGAAACAATATCCAAAAATGTATGTAAAGCATAAATTGATTAATTTTTATACTTTTACGTCATATCTATACATTTTTAAAGAGTAATTTAATTTTTATAAATGCGAAATATTTGAAAGTGGCAATACTGAACTATGTACTTATACTTAAATATGAGATGCAGATGGCGCTGCTGCCGTCTCCAAAATAATTAAGGAGCTGGCTGCGAGGCGACAAATGCTGCTAGCGGCATTTGAAGTCTTGTGTTCGTGTAGCCTGCTGTGGTGAATGTGTTTAATGCATGAAGCAAAAATAGAGAACAAGGAAACAAAAAACACACAAAAACATTGCACAACAGTTGAATAGACAGTTGTATCAAGTGTGACATATTTTTATTGTACACTTCATAGTGCACCATACTTCATTTCACAAACTCAAAATTTCATAAAATATTAAGTGATAATAAAACTTTTTACTTTTATATCCATTGTGAAAGACGTAGATTAAATAGGATATACAAATGTATGTATGTATGCATGTTTACATAATTACATACATTTAAAATTCGTCGTTATTAAATGAAATTTCGATTTCTCGCTCTTCCAAAATCATAAATTATCTGTTTTAGGCTATACTGAATACGAGTATATTTCAAAGCACAAAAAATTTGGAAGAAATAGAAGATTATAGAATATAGAATATTCTTCTTGTTTTTTAAATTGGTAAGGCAAACTAGCAAAATAAAATGAGTAAAAAGTCGATATTGCTAGATTAAGGGAAGAAAAAGTTCACAAATATTAAAATGTAGCCATATCGCGCAAAAAGTAAAAAGGGGCTAAAAGGGCTGAAAGATAATTGCAAAAAGTGCTAGATTTGCGGATTTTTTAGTTTGAGGCCAAAAAAATTTTTTTCGCGTTTTGAGTGATTGAAAACGGGCTAAATCTAGCACGAAGAGAGCTAAGTTGGCATCACTGATTCGGTGTGCACTAGTGAAATATGCTTCGACACTACAATAACTAATGCCCTCGCTTGGCATATAAACAAATGCTGTTGCATGCTTTTGATAAAATTGAGCACAAGTTTCAGTGTTCTCATAAAATCAAGAGCACAAAAAAAAGAGAGAACAATTCAATAATGTACACATTGTTGCCATTTTGGCATTTTCACTGCTAGATCTGGCATTTTCATTAGTTAAAAAGCATTCAACTTTCAAAAAATTCTGCTAAATGCTTTCTGGCAGAATTTGCTGAAAATAAAAAAATTTTAATTTGCTAAAAAAAATTCTTCTTTATAGAGGATTTTTCTCATAAATGTACATGTATTGCAGGCCAAAGGTTTCCTGATGATCTGCACTAGCAAACGGGAAATACGCATAGGATCCAGCTAAGCCCTCAATAATCAATTTCAATGTATTTTCAATAAAAAATATTTTACTTAATAAGTAAAATAATAATTTAGGATTATTAGTGCATTAAACATTTTTAAACGTATCATTTCCAAAAAAAAAACACCAATTATTAACTATTTTATGTTTGTATCTGCTATAAAAATACCTGTAGTAAATACTATTAAGTTTGTAGAAACATGAAATTCAAAGCTATTTCAATAATTTTTTCTACATTTAAATCTGGCATTATACTTTTCTTCTGTAGAACATTTTAGCAGAATTTTTTTTACTGATTTAGCATTCTGTCATCATCATTTTCTGGCAACACTGAATGTGCTCAGCTCAAGTATTTACATCAACATCAGAGTGAAAAAAGTGGACTTTTCTGTGAAAATGCCCATATACTCGTGTGTAAATATGTGGGTTCATAAAAAGGTTTGCGAAATTTTCCAAATGGCATAACGAGTACATCACACTTCATTAAAATTAATTGAAACTGTTCACGCCTTGTTGTAATATTCTACTCGAGGCTGTTGAAACCATTAAGAATCACATGTGATATCTGTGAAAAAATCGTTGGCAAGTAAACTGATCATGTGAACAACACCAGTATTTACTCGCATTCCATTCTATCATTACATTACAAAAATTGTTCTGGATGTAGGGTTTAATGAAAATTGGAAATTTTTGATTTGATCGAATATTGTTTGAGTTAAATAAAAAAAAAAATCGATGAAACATTGTGCGATTAAATACCATAGCATTTACAGATAACAAATATCATTAACTTCTTAAACTCGTAATAGAAAAAAAAACCTATTGAGAAGAATATTTCTTAAAGCTGTCTTTACATGGTAATACAATGTATTACGACATGTCAAAATATGCTGTAGAATATACAAAATCTTATCATGTAAAAGCAAAATGTATCGAGTAGGAGAGAATACGGATAGAAAATTTTTCGGGTGGTCGGTAAATGTTTATTTTCTAAACCATTTTAGAAACTTAAGTATTCTCATCTCTTTTCTAACACAGAGAGGATTTCATAATATTTTGATTCTACAAAGTCGTAATACTTTGTATTACCATGTAAAGACGCCTTAAGCATTTTGAGGGTTAAAATACATATGTATATAGTACATACAAGAGCTGTCTCGTAGTGTAAAATAAACAGTTTGACTCCAAACATTTAATCAAATTAAATAAAATTAAAATCTTGCATACATACAGTACCGTACAAAATAATAGCAGTGAATATTTATAAATCAGAATTATACTATCCGATGATTGACAAAACTATTAAAGATTTATTTTTAAAAATTTTACAAGTTTAGAAGTTTTTAGAATTTTATGATAATAAACTCATTAGACTGGGCTCACACAAAGCAATTTTTGTTGCGCAACTTTCTAGTTTATGGTTGCCCAGGGCAAATTTAGTTTGTACTCACATTTTATTTTATGAGTGCGATAGTGAAATAGTGAAATGACGAAAGTAGTGGATTTTGTAAGTATGTGCATACTTCTGTGAATTAATTTTCGAAAAGAAATGAAAATGTATGTGATGAAGGTATACGAGTATGTACTAGTGGCCTTATTCGCATCTTTGGGAAAATTCATAAATTTGGAACGGAATGTGTAAAAAATAGACAACATTGGAAAAAATATTAATAATACGAAAAATATCAAGTTTCTTCCATTTCTTAAATTTACATAATATGTCATGAATCAAAGAATACAAGATTACGCATTGCACATGTCTGTTAACTTGAATGTGCTGGTGTGACGTCAAATGAGGTAGAAATCGAAACGTAAACAAAATTGCCTCATACCAAATACACGTGTTTGTGTGATTGTGTTTATGTTTATCGGCTGATGTGACGTACATGCGCAGAAAAATAATATTTTCAAAAGCTGAATGCGTAATCTTGTATTATTCTTTGATTCATGATAGTATGTACATAAGTATGTAGCTAAATATTTCTCCCATACTTACATTATTAATATTCTATCACTTGTTCTTGTTCTCCTTGTTCTCTTGTAGTAATTTTTGATTACTCGCAATTGTTACGTTGATAAAAACATAAACAAACATGCTTACATACAAACATACACAAGTAACAGGATCGACCGAACGCGACGAAATTATCAATGTATTGAAGCCTAAGATGATAAAATTGATAATGATTTTTATTTATTCCACAGAAAATAATTTTTTACACTATTTTTTAATTATTTTTGGTTTAGAAAATAAGTTACTTTTTGATTTTTATTTTATTTTTATTTTTTTCTTAAAAAAGGGTAATTGGAAAATAATCGTTATTTGCCGTCCCTGAATAAAACACTTTTTAACTCATAAAATTATAATTAACATGAAACCTTTTTAAAATATTTTGTTACACACAAAATAAAACTATTATTGCACTATATTTTCATGCAAAAATTTCATACAAAAACCACTTGTAACTATTATGTAAATATGTATTTAATTTTAATTCACTGGCTTGCGCACGCACTGTTTGAAATAATGTAAGAGACTGATAAATGAAGAAGAAATCGTGTCCAGGTTGTTTAGTGCTGCCACACGGTACGATTTTGTGATAGATTATTGAGGTATGAAAAGGATTGACGATATTGCAGAATATAAAGTATCAGGGCAATCAGGAATAAAATTCTGCGAGAAATTTTTCCCTTTTCCACTTAGATTTTTTTGTGTTCCCTATTACTTGCTATTCAGGGCAATTACCGCTTGAGATTTCTCCCGGGGAACAATTTCAAGCAATAGCAAGTAATAGGAAAAACAAAAAAATTCTAATTGGAAAAGTGCGAAATCTCACAAGGAACTTTATTTATAATTACCCTGTATACTATATGCATGTGCATGTACATGTACATATGTATACATATTTTATTTAAATGTAATTTATGTGCATAAATTATTTTGTGTAAAGTTAAATATACTAATGGTCTTATTCGCCATTTGTCCATATTTACACTATGCAAGTCTTATTGCTAAGCTGATTATTTTGTTAGGAAAGAGAGACGAGGGAAAAAGAAACTTTACTGTTCTCCTCGTCTCTCTCTCCATCAAACTAATCAGCTTACCAATAAGACTTGCATAGTGTAAATATGGACTTTGGGAAAAATTCATAAAATTGGAATGGAAGCCCCAAAATCATAACATAAAATAATTGTGTACGAAACAGCCAACATTCGAAAAATATTCTAATAAGAGAGAAGATTTAAGTGGCTTAGTTTCTAAACAAACGAATACTGGCTTTCTTGTTAAGGGTACACAAATTTTTGAGTCCTTATTCTGTATTAAAGTCCTATTTTCAAAGTAATATTTTATTTAATGTAATGAGGTCAATCAATTTCAAACAATAGCAAGTAATAGGGAAAACAAAAAATTCTAATTGGAAAAGGGAGAAATTTCACGCGGAATTTTATTCATGATTGCCCTGAATATAATTTGTTTTTTTTTTGGCGTTATATCAATGCACTTGGCTTTACATCTACTTATAATATATCGTCAGCTGAAATGCAAAAAACCACGTAACTAACAATAATTAATATGTATTAAAAATTAAAATAAAGAAACATTACTTCAGTTTTTGCTCTCTCTCCTAAAAGATTTAAAAAGTGTAAATACTTGATTTTGAATTTCAGCATTGTATGCAGTGATCCCCACTTTTTGGCTCTAAAAGCACATCAAAATTTAAGAAAAAGCAAAAGAAAAGCGTAGTTTTGAGATGTAAAAAGCGTAAAAAGCACTAACGTGAACAACGAGTGAAGATCTAACCGAGTGAAGTTTAATATTTTCTAATCTATTCTCTATTTAATGACATATGTATGTATATCAGTAGCTCGTTTCTGTAATTCTCGCATCGAAAAATTTCTCACATGAAGTGTGAAACAAAAAATTCCATCGTTTCTCGATTTGTGAGAAAAAAGTGTTTCTGTAATTTAAAGTGAAAAGAAGCAACACTAATTTCGTTTTTATTGGAATATTTCCAACAATCAAGTGTCAAATGAAAAGAAAATGTTACAAAAATATTATTTCAATAACAAAAAAAGAAATAATTTAAAAGAAAAAGAAAATAAAATAATGAACAAGAATATAAAATGAATGCAAAATGCTTGAAAGAAGTTTTTCTATCAACTCAAAAAAATCAAAGATAATTTCCCAAAAAAAATCTAAATAAATGTGAACATATCGACTTTTTAATAATATTTTGGTCCAACAATTCGTTGCATATCTTCTTAACTAGTTTATATTTCATATTTTTATACACAAATTATAAAGTTCATATGTTTTTGTAAAATTTTGGTTGTTCTCGCACCACTTTAAAATGCGAGTTGTTTTGACAGTTCTTGCGAGAAACTTTTCACAAAATATTGTTACAGAAACACTTTTTCCCACAAATTTCCAATAACATACGTCAAAAACGGTAAAATGACAAACAGTTCTCACAAAAAGTAATTACAGAAACACTTGCATGTGAGAAACGATTTTTTGTTTCAATTCACATAGTTTCTTCTTCATTGCCATCGTTTTCTGTGAGAAATTTTTCGATGCGAGAATTACAGAAACGTGCTACAGATGAAAAAGGTATGCTTTACACTGAAAAAATAAATACACCAAGTTTTTATTAAAGTGATTTTAAGAAATACATAAATTTGTTAAAAGCACTACTTATGTAGTTGGCATCGCTGATTGTATGCATTATTATTATATAAAGAACTGAAATTATATAGATAATAACGTATTTATAAAAGTTATAATTTGATAGATCTCATGGATAATTATTTATTTTTTATAAATTGAAAGATCATTCCGGCTTTCGTGGGAAATTAAAAAGTCCGAGCAAAGAAAATCTATATTGCCACAGGAACCTATACTTGCACCCTTCTTCAATATATTCTCCTGTCTCTCTCTCTCTCGAATAAACTTAAAACATGCACAATAAAAACTGCTGTATGTGAAACCAGTCTCTGGAAATAAGACCGCAAAATAATACCAGTTTTTTCAAACAAATTAACTATTTCGACTTTCGACTACAACGTTTTTCTAATAGATTAAAGAACATCACATTATTTCTTGTTTAATCTAAGACTAAAATGTCATAGTCGAAGTTGAAATACGCCAACCACGATTATAATGACAAACCGCTATTTTTTGCACACTAGTGTACAGGCATATCTGTAAAAATATATTGTGAGTGATATTTTGAAAATGTTCTAGTGTAACGTGTTAAAGCGCAAATAAACACACAACTAACAACTACACATGCATGCATAAGACAAACGTTTAATTTTAATACATGGAAATATAAATAAAACAATAAAACGCTTCTATGTTAAGATTTCAAATTAGTCTACTCTAAATCGGCTAAAGAAATGGATCGCTGGCGGAACAAAATAGCTGTTGTAACTGGGGCGAGTTCGGGTATAGGCTGGGCAGTAGCCCAGGAACTTTTAGAATCTAAAATAGTTGTTGTTGGACTATCACTAACTCTTAGAAGCGAAGAGGACATTTCGAAAGAATTGAGTCTTCAGCAAGCTAAATTATTCCATCAAAAACAATGTGATTTGTCCTCGATTGAAGAAATAAGATCAGCTTTCAAGTGGATTGCAGAGACCTTTAAACGGCTTCATATCTTAATCAACAATGCTGGTATGTGTGAATTTTCCAGAATACTGGACGAGAACAATGAGGAATCGCTTAAGCGTGTATTAGATGTGAATCTAATGGCAGCCGTTTTTTGTACCAAGGAAGCGTATAAATTAATGAAAATTTCTATGGCTGGCGCCGAAGAGTGTCATATTGTAAATATGTGCAGTCTTTTGGGTCACCACATAATGCCTCATATACCGGAATGTGGATTCAATTTGTATCCAGTAGCTAAGCATGCTTTGAGGGCCGCTAACGAGGTTTTGCGCAAAGAATTGTCAAAGGATAAACTAATACGTTTATCGGTAAGTTATTTGCAATCAGAATTAAATGTTTTATTTAATTAATTAAAAAAACAATGGCAGTCGATTAGCCCTGGTCTTACAGCCACCAAATTTGGAAGTTATGTGGAAAAGCCTACTGATTTGATGACTTTGCCTGATAGTGGAAAGCTATTGGAAGCCCAGGATATAGCCAGGGCTGTAAGGTTCGTTTTGGAGTCTCCGGCACATGTGAATATAGCAGAAATGTTAATTGTGCCAACATCAGAGGTATATTAAATACTTTAGCTCTCGAGACAGGTTAGGTGAGCTAATCGAACCTAATCTTTCGAGTCATCTTGAATTGATTGGGTGATTTTTATGCAACAAAATCATTTTAACGGATATTGGATTCGAATTTAAAATTATACGTTTTTTATTTATAAATGCGTGCATTCAAATCATATTCATATGTACATATATGAATTCGCTTTGATATACATTGTTCAAATTATAAAAAGTATTTTATCATAACCACCCGCTCCTTTAGTTAAGCAGAAATATTTTAAAACTTCAAAATCAATTCAAAATGTTTTAAAATCTAAATTAACTTTCTCTTTTAATAAACAAAAAAAAATATATAAAATACTAAATTCTCTATCTAAATCAAATAACTTATTGAAAGCTTAACAAAATCATGAGGTCTGTTCGTCAATTACGGCTGTTAGGCTCAGACTATTGGAAAAATCAATATGCGATTGTAATTATGTCGCACACCAAGGCCGGCTACCCTATAGTACTGGCCCTGCTCGAGCTGGGCATGTATGTGGTGGCCGTTTCGCCCCAGTTGAAGAAAAACGAAACGTTGCGCCATCATTTGGACAAGCACCAGCGCAAACGCTATTTCACCAAACAAGTGGATCTAAGCACAATCAATTCCATTAATATGCTAATATGTGAATTGAAATCGGAAGTGCAACAAGTTAAACTGTTTTTGTGTTTAGTGCCACAGATTAATGACGAAGAGAAATGCAGCATTTTTGAAAAATGTAATGTTGCTCTTTTGCAAACTATACTGGAGGTTAGTGAATTGGGAGTGGGCGCGGTCTGCGCCACCGCCTTACGCCACATAATTTTCAAAGATTTTAGTCACATGTGGTTGATAAGATTTCATCATCAAGAGCCTGATTTGGTACATGATTATTTAGAAAATTTAATGGGTTTGGGTTGTAAGGCGCCCAAGGTCGTGAATGTGAAATTGTCAAGGAAAAAGGAAGCAGGAGTGAATCCAACTGATATTTGAAATAAGAATCGAAATTTTTGGTTTACAATTTCGACCTGCACTAACAGAAAATTTGTAATGCTATTGCAAAGAATTTTTGGGAGCAAAGTTTCTTTTAACTGTCTTATTCATAAAAAAAATATTTTTGGTTTGCAAAAAAAAAAAATTATCCAGTCGATCGAAAATGGTTTAAATTCCGAAAGATTTGAGTCTTTAGAAAACGAAAAAAGAAACATTTCTGAAAGTGAAATTTTTATTTTTAATTATTTGGTAAGAATAATTGGGGGATTCAAACGGTAGTCTTAAGTGTCATAGAGTCATAATGGGGCCTGTTCTGCAAATCGCGACATGTCAAATCACGGTGATTTCAAAAATTAAATAGAAACTAAATCGTTGCTTTTGTAAATTGCACGATTTATAGCATTGGAAGTTAGAATAAAATATTATATTACAAATAACAAACGCTTTAAATACAATAAAAATCCACTAACAAGTCAGCTATTAATAGTTTGCTTTTAAATCACGTGATTTGCAATCACCAGGATTTTGAGAATAGGAAGGACACTATTAAAACATTGTGACACTATGACTCTTAGGACTATCGTTTTCATCCCCCAACTACATACATATATATAATTCATTTAAGAACGTAAAACAAAATTGATTGGAATTGAAAATACGGACTCCAAACCATTCGATATTTCGTGTGAAAATTTGTTTTATAAACCCTTTATAAAATAAAAATATTTTTTTTTTTGCAAAATTTAGAATTAATATTTTTTTTGTAAACAAGATCTTTAACATTTAGCAAATTTATAGCCAAAATTTATTACTGTAATCTTAAGAATAACTCATTTGAAAACTTGTTTAACAGGCCAGTAGAGTATATTTCCAAAAAAAAAAGATAATAAAAAAATTATTTTGGAATTTTTATTGAAAACAACAATAAAATATAGATTGTCAAATGAAATTTAATTTTGTAACAACAGCCAGTAATTTATTAGAATGTATTTTCAGAGTATAATTATATTTGGCTATACGGGCTTTTATGGTCATATGTTAATTATTACGAGGGTTCCTTTTTAATTCGTGCGATATGGTGGTATATTGCGCAAAGTTGTCAGTTAGGCCTGAATTCAGACTCTTTAGTTAACAAACTTATGGCCATAGTTTAACTAATTAAGTTTAGTGCAAATATCATTAATTAAACTATCTGTGATTGCGGGCCTCAGAAAATGTAAATATCCACCAAACAATATTTTTTTTTAATTTAAAGAAAAAAATTTTTTTCACTTTTTTCAGAACAACTTACAGAGACTTCTAATTTTTTACTAACAATATTTGGCAAAGTTTTTGCTACGGTATAGCTGAACAACTTTTGCGAACATATCAAACAGAATCTACTTAAAACCTAGTAGAACTTTTATAGGGCATTTACATTATCTCGAGATCTAGCACTTACAAAATTTTGCTTGATTTTCCATGCAAAACAAAATCTATTTTAAGTTTAACATTTGTTAACTTTCATTTAAACAAATGAGAAGCTCAACAAATAACAAAGTTGAAACAAGAACTGAATAATCAACATGTTTTATATTTTCTTACTTTACCATTGCTACATTGGCTGACTTTTTTCCAGTTCGAATTGCAGTTGTAAAAAGTGTGTAAAGAAAATAAATATAAATAACAATAACAGCTATTCAAGAATAGAGTGTTACCACACAGGTATTTTGTCAGTAGATTTGTAGGAAATCTAATAAAAATGCAATATTTTTATTTATTTTTTACTGAATTGGCTGCATTTCAGTAGTTTGGTTGTAGTTTTGGGTTTTGTTTTGGATAAAAAAATCTTGATAAATGTCAAAAGAAGTTGGTGTAAACGGTATAGATTTTCATAAAGATTTTAATTAAAATCTGCTAGATTTTCTACGGGTGTAAATGCCCTATTATGGGACATATCGAGCCATAACCGCCAAAAAAAAAAAAGGTTAATTGAAAAATTTTTTGGTCCTCATTTTTTTTTTTTTTTTTTTTACGAAAATCGATTACTTACGACAGCAAGTGATTGATTTTGGTCAAAAATTAAGTTCGAAAATTATGTCACTTAAGTTTTTTCAATTAATATTACTTATTTCAATTAATATTTTAATTGAATTTTTTTTTAATTTTTATTTAGTTTTTTTAATTGAATCTTTAAGAATATTTCTGTAAAATTTTTAATTGAATCTTTAAAAATCTTTCAACTAAATTTTAATTGAACCTTTAAAAAAAATCAATTAAATTTTTAGTTAATGTAATATTTGTTTAATGGAAAAAACCTAAAAACTTGTCAGTTAAACAATTAATAAAACAGTTTCCGTGATTGGTTCAAAACAATTAATTTTAGTTGAATCTTGGTTTTTTTTTATTGAAATTTTTACTTTTTTTGTGTACTTTTTAAATTAGAAGTGTTTGTTTTAGTTGAATCTTGGTATTTTTATTGAAATTTTTAATTTTTTTGGGTGTACTTTTTAAATTAGCAGTGTTGTCAGAAGCAGGGAGAAAAAAAGAGCTTATAGACTTTTAAAAAACAGCTGGAATGGGTCAAAAACCAAAACAAACATCAAAATTTTATTCGAAAATTTAATTTTTTTTACTAAAATTCTCTTAAATTTCAATATTTTTCAAGTGGTTTTTCATCAAATTTTAAAAATTGTTGTTATCTCTTGAAATCGCAAGACAGTTTCAAAGGATTTGAATATATGTACATATATGTACATATGTACATAAAACTGATTTTCACATTTTGTAGTTTTAAATAAAAAAATTTTAATCGTTTGCTTACCTTGCATTTGTAGATATTGGGCTGCATATATGTAGACGTAAAAGCTGCTGCTTCCATAATAAGTATAACAAATAGTGCAAATTTTACCTTCAGCAAACATCTCGAAGTATGAATTTATTGTGGAATTTCTTTTATGCGTTTAAATTTATATGTTAAGTTAATGAATGAGTTTTTCCATTTGACTATTTTTTTATATTTACGTGTATTAATTATATTGATTTAAATTTTATATCACTTTTTATTTCTTTATTTGGATTATTAATTTATTTTTAAAGCACATTAAAATTTATTTATTGCATTTAATTTATTTTAAAAACACTTTTACTGCTTTTGCCAATATTATATTACATTGATTATATTTTGAAATGCTCTTATATTTCTTTATTTTCAATTGACGTTTAAATATATTAATTTTTATACACATATGAAAAGAAAAAGCAACTCATTATTGCATTTGATCAATATTATATTTATATTCAACATTTTAATTTAAATTTTATTTTGATAATATTTATTAATTAATTCATTATTAAATTTTATATCACTTTTTATTTATTTATTTGGATTATTAATTTATTGCATTTAATTTATTTTAAAAACACTTTTACTGCTTTTGCCAATATTATATTACATTGATTATAATTTGAAATGCTCTTATATTTCTTTATTTTCAATTGACATTTAAATATATTACACATATGAAAAGAAAAAGCAACTCATTATTGCATTTGATAAATATTATGTTTATATTCAACATTTTCATTTGAATCTTTTTTTTATACAATATTTATTCATTCATCACAACTTTCAGTGTTAAAAACAAAGTTACACTTGTTTGTTTTTAAGTGATTGACACTAAGAATTATTTGGCGGCCTGTAAAAAAACACCCACTTAATTTTATTTTTTGCATTTACGATAGGTATTTTGATTTTATGTCATGATGTTATGTTTTTATATCAGTAATATTGAATCATGATTTTTTTATTTATTTAGTTATTATAATTTGCATTATTTATTAATTTTCAACTTATATTTTATTTATTGCAATTCTGTGTACATATACATATGTATGTATATTTTCATTTAAGCTTTCATTTGAATTTAAATACAGGTATTTGAATTTTTTATATTTCCTGCAGCTTTCATACTTTATCTTGTTATTCTCACACGCACATTTTATTTCATTTATTTCATTTATGTATTTTTTATTATTTTATGTAAAAATAATATGGTCTTTTTTTATTTAATTACTACGGTTTTCCTTATTCATTTATGTACATATGTATGTATATAAAATTCAAACCTGTTAAAAATTATTATCATCATACATACATACATACTCATTCATTAGCTGCAATTTCTTAACATAACCTAAAATTTTGCAAAGGGTGCTTCGCCGGAGCAACACAATATCCAGACTTCTTTAAGCACTAACACACATAGCGACACACGTATAAGCAGGCCCTATACTTTTTTCTTGTAACGACCATTTTGTTTAACACAGTAAAAGTTTAGCATACGATTTTCTTAGACTTGTTTGCATAGTTTTATGAAATGTTAATTAATTTACATATTCATACAACTTTTTATATGTTTTCTTTAACTTTTTACAAAAATATTAGCTTTTTACACGCACTCTTTTTAAGTTACACACGCACTCGTTAAACAAAATGAAACGAAAGAGTACATGAGCAGTGAGCTGAAACAATATGGCAGAAAATTCAAGGTTGCCACTATTATGTTCAATTATGGTACAAGCTTCAATAAAATCGTTGTAGTAGGAAACAAGGAAAAGGAAACAAATACGTATTTGATAAATGTGTATTAAAGAAAATCAATGCGAACGTCTACACATATACATGAAAATTTTTATTATGTATTATTTATGTTAAGTAATATGTACGTTCAATTGCATAACAAATAACTTTTAGTAGCTTAAGCGCTTACTTTTCTTTCAGTTGAATGATTTAAAAAATCATATTTCTTTACTTGAAGCATGGCAGTTACGGTATCTTCATTAAGGGCTTGCGGGTTTATTACTAAACCAAGTATGTATGTATATTAACTTGTTTTTTTTGTCCTTAGAACTATTTGTGTATGGTACATATGTATGCATTTTGATTTTATGCATTTTCTATACCCATAATTTTTAGCTTCACTTTTTTTTTTTTTTGCTGTGGGATATGGAAATACACTATTAATTTCTGGCAATTATTTTCATTTTATGGCATTGCCAGTCTGCATCATTTTGATGTTTTAAAGTGCTTTGCCATCTGTTTCTACGCCATTTGTTTGCCATCTGTTTCTAGGCGTTTTTGCGATGCAATCATCTGGCAATATCGATTGTAGTATTTTGTAGTGTTTTTCACATTCTTCTTCAATTAAATGGCGTTTTTATCAACGCTAAATAGAGACGAGAAATTTTCATAAATAAGCTGAAAAAAATCCACTAAAATATAGTAAATAAAGTGTGTAGACAACTTCGAAAATGAGCGGTTTTCATCCTAGAGATTTGATTAATGAAGTCAAAATAAGACCAGGCATTTACAACAGAGATGAATTGGTGCATCCAAAACGTGAACACAAACACCAGCTGTGGATGGAAGTGGCAGAACGTTTGACTCCACCTGAAGACTGGGAAAGCTACACTGCTGTCGAAAAGGAAGCGAGAAGTAAGTGTTTCAGTATCAAAATTACTCGCATCTAAGCTTTTTTTATTACAGTGGATGAAATATCTACCAAATGGAAACACTTAAAAGATCACTTCTACCGTGAGATAAAGCTACAAGAAGCTGGCGAGGCCCATAAGAAACGTAAATACGTATATTTTGATGACCTAGAATTTATGCGTCCATTTGTGGGCTTTAAATTAATGACTTTTAAGCACACTAACCAATCCTGCGATTCTTTAGACAATACAGAGTATGTTGACAACGATACAGGTATTGATATGGATGCTTTCCTAAAATCTACTGAGAACGTTGAAGAAGATGGCGAGTACAGAATGGAGCCTGATGACAGTATGTCAGATGAAAAACCCAAAGTGAAACGTGTCTCAAAACCCTCGCAAAAGGTCGTACAAAATAACACCAGCTCAAGCTCTATAGTAAACAGACAAAATGTATCCGATAACAAAAATTTTAATGTAGGAAAGAAAACGAGTAACGCGACAAATCCACTTTTCAAAGTACGTGATGCTGACATTTCGTTCACTCTTTCTCTGGTGCCCACTCTAAGAAAATTTAGCGATAGTTTGAAGCTAAGGGCAAAAATAGATATACTCGAAATCCTGCAGAAATGTGTGGACGATGCTGAATCCCAAAGCGCCAATGCTCGATCTAATGTGCCTAATCACAGCAAAACCAATGAGTTGACCCAACTAACAAATGTTGCTGAAGATGATATGGCAGAGTACCACCTAGAGGAGTATGATGAAAATGTTAGCGTTAAGCATGAGCAACATGATGATCCTTTAAATAGTGGCGAAGGTAGCAACAACAAACGCTGGTGGTAGTGAACGTTGACCAAAAAAATCTTATAAGTTACAAAATTGAACAGAAAATGTTTAAGAAAATTATAAGTCAATATTTAGCAAAATATAGCCGGAAAAATACCGAACAGTTTTTAAAGGATTGGTAGGGTAAAGTGTCATCAGTATCTGTTGCATACCTGGGATAGTATGTATGTATGTATGTAAAACTATTAAATACTTCAGTTATAAATTAAAAATAAAAGTTAAATAAAAAATAATTGTTCATTGTCGATATAAATTAAGAAAATAAAAAAGTTTATTGTTAGTTAAGCCCATCTGGATGCATCTCGTTGCTGTTTTGGCAACTATTCAGTACACATTTAAAAACCAATTCACAAAAGCTAACAAACTTTTTTAAATTCCTATTAATTTTCACATGCATTAAATAAAAATATGAAATTAAATAAGAAAAAATATATGTATGTATATGAGGATTTTTTAATCGCTTATGCAAGTCATTTATGTAATAAGTTACTTCTTTAAATGATTTAGATGATTTTCCACAGTAAAATCTTTAGAATACTTGACAAATCGAAAATTTGACAACTATTAAACCGGTCAAGGTATTCGCTAGTGCAGGTATTAGTATATTCTTTTTCTTCGTTTTTGCATAGTTCGAAAATCGTTTTCAATAAAAATAAATTGTGATTCATTCCATCCCGCATGTTCTAATATGTCAACAAAATTTATGTTTTTTTATATTGAAGGCATTTATTATGTTCAATATTTTTTTCTTTTTACTTCTTGATTACTACAAGTTATGACACTTTCAGAAGTCTCTGATAAAAATTACTTTAGCAGAAATAATCGGGAATTTGGTGGAAATCGAATAGTATATTTTGTTAATTTGAGAATGAAAACGTTACATTTACTTTTACAAACAAAATATATAGAAAAAGTTGCGATATACTTTATTTTTTATAAAAAAAAATGGGCATTTAATATCTACATATATATTTTTTTTTTAATTTTTGCTAATTTGCCGTTTTTTGTAAGACAATTGTCCATTATAATTGCTTTGAACCGTTGTGAAACCGTCCGAGCAAAATTTCAAAATATTTAAATGGAAATTTTGTTGGATATTTATTTGCCCCTGATCATTTCCGCATAAAAATTAAAATCGTCTTTTATAACAACTAAAATCATAAATTTTGTCAGCAAGCATCTGCTTTTTTCCTTTAAATAATCAAATACATACATATATGGATATACATACATATATACATATGGTTAGCTAAAATGCAAAAAGGCGTAACTAGCAAAAGTGAAATTTTACAGGAGAAAAAAAAACTAAACAATCTTGTAGTTTTTTTTTTTTTTTCTTTTGTTAATAAAAATAATCATTATTGATCGCAGAAGTGTGAAATTTTGTCAAGACACGTAATTTAATGGCATTCATAATAATCAAAATCTCGATTTTGAATTTTTTGCTAGTTAACCTTTTTGCATTTTAGCTAAAGATATGTGTATACTACGAATCATTTAAATAAGGAATTTAATTTTATAAATTTTTAATGAATATACACAGCAAATACTTTTTGTGAACCCATCCCGTAAATTTGGCAAAGTGACAATGCTCCAATTTATATTGGCAGAACTGTAAATATATGAATTCGTCAGCAAGATGTATAACTTTTAAAATTGCCTCCGAAAACCCCGGATCTAAGTATAATGGAAAATTTCTTAGGGTTCCTTGTAAAATATTGTACATGGCTTTACTTTAAACTCAAAAACTCTTTCCGCTCAGTAATGCGAAACATAAGAAAATACTTGCTAATTTGTTATTTACATGCGAAAACATTTTCTATCGTTGCGAATTACAAAGTAGGCCCCTTCAATTCGCAAATTTTTATTTATTTATAATTTTCTTATGTTTGTTAAACTCGAGGACGTTTTTATAAAATTGTAATTGATGTTTAACGAAATAGTAAAAATAAATAAAAAATCAATTAGTTTTATAAAAACGACCTCCAGCTTAAAACGCATAAGAAAATAAACTAGAAAGGTCAATAAAAATATTTATTTATTAAATTAATTTTTTTTTTGTAAGAATATGGAGTTTAAAAGAGCAAAAACTTTTTTAATTCCAAAATATCTAATATTTGTAAAATTAAATTCCTTATTTAAGTGAATAATGATCTTGATATATTAAGTCAGCTTTTCCAAACACAAAATTTACTTTGTCTCCCCAACAAACTCATGAAGTAAACCTCGCGCGTGAAAAAGCCGTCTTACGAGTGAAATTTACACTATCGCAGTTTTCACCTGATTTCAATAGCTAAAAATTAAATAATCTAAAACAATTTTGTTCTGAGCTCAGTTGAAAATAGCACCTGTGATGCTACCACAATATGAATTCTAACTCTAACATTCTTCATTCTTCAAATTAAGGCTTTCAACTAGCTATTGAAATCAGACAGAAGAAAATACAGACTGTGTGAAATATTTAACTTCACGGTTGATCCTTGCAAAATACATATTTATATGTGAATAATCGTAGATACATATAATTAAATATATTTTTAATTCTTTTATTTAATACATTACTTATTTACTTACTTACATACATACACCCATATGTAGGTATGTCTGTATTACATCATCCAATTTTTCTTGTGGCCGTTATCATTTAAAGGATCTCGTTTGTCATCAAACTCTTTTGCATCATCTAATACTTCTGCAAGTTCTATATCTAGCTGTTCGTCATGTTTATCGCTTTCCACTTGCGCCAAATGTTCCTGTAGAACTTTAAGAATATCTATTTTGGCACTTAATTTACGGCATCCACTTAATTCACGTAAAGTAGGTACCAGCGATAAACAAAATGAAATGTCGCTTTCACGTAATTTAAATGTAGGATTTCTATTTCCATCTATTTTCTGCAGCATATCAAAATTATGTATAATAGCTTCTTTCGACATATGGCTGCTTCTGGTCGTTTTAAGTCGCTTTACGGAGGGCTTCGTTTTATGTGTTCGTTTTGTGAATTTTTTATTAACGGTTACATTCTCTTCAAGCTTTGTTTTATCATTAAGCTTGAGAAAAGCATCCATATCAATATCTGTATCAAAGCCTTCAAATTCTTGTTTGGGTTCACGTTTTTTGATCGCTGGTAACTTATAGCCGATGTAAGGCCGCACAAATTGCATATCATCGAAATATATATATTTACGCTTTTTATCCGCTTGTCCAGATTCGAATATCTTAACCTCACGATAGAAGTGATCTCTAAGGTTTTTCCATTTGCTAGTCACTTCAGCCACTAAATTATGTACATATTTGTTAAGATTAAGGACAATTTATTTTTATAGTTTAAATCACTTACCCCTAATATCTTTTTCTTCCTGGGTATAGGTCATCCATTCTTCTTCGGGTGTCACACTTTCAGCCACTTCCATCCATAGACGCTTCCTATGGTCATTCCGTGGAGGTATTAGTGCTTCCTTGTTGTAAATACCTGGCCTTATTTGAACTTGCTTTATTACATCCCTCGGAAGAAACCCGCTCATTTTCAAAGCCATTTTTTTAAACGTAATAATACCACACTTTGACTTGTTTTTCAGTCAATTTCTAAAAAATTAATACAGTTCTTAGAATTTGGCGAGGAAAAAATCGTCTGCCAAAAATGCAAGCTGATGCAAGCAAGAGCAATATGTAAAGTTTAATGCTGCCAGATGTGTGTATAATCAAAAATCTCCAATACAGAGCTTATTGATGTCTGGCAATACGCAAGACATCCCCTGTATTTCAGGCAAATTGCCGTGTTGACATTAAATTGTTTGTCCTTGCAATCATTTTATTATTTGCTATGCATGTATGTATGATTGGCAAATGCAGGTTTTAATTTAAAAAGTACGTTTTGGTGGGCCAGCTTCTTGAGATGCTTGTGAAACCTATTTTATTTTGTTCTTTATTAAATAATTAGATACATGCTTAAACTCTGGTTTATTGCGTGAACCTTGACCATTAGTATTCCAAATTTGGTGTTACCAGTATTGTTGTTTTATATGCATATAGCCAACCAATCTTAATTTGGGTTGACCAACTGCGTACTTGGAGTCGTTTATTTTTTTATATAAATTTGTATAGAAATATTTTGTGCTATTGTTTCCCTTATTTGCTCACTGTATTATTACTCTAAACATAGACTTAACTAATTTTTTTTCTTAAGCATTTTAAGTTTTCAATTTCAAATTTTCCTACTAGGCTAGGTCCACCACGTTTTGGTATTGCCACTGTTACCATTTAGGGGGTCATCACCTTGTTCATTTTTAATAACAACACCTTCTTCAAATTCGTCTAAATGATCTTCTGCCATATCATCTTCCACGTCTACATTTTGATTAACGTTAGTGGTGCTGTGGTTATTTCTAGCGATCAAGTTTCGACGCTCAATGTGATCTACATATCTGTGTAGAACTTTGAGAATTTCTATTTTTGCTCGAAGTTTGCGACCGTCACCTAATTTACGTAAAGTGGGAACTAGCGACAGACAAAATGAAATGTCTCCATCACGTATTTTAAAACTTGGATTTGCTGCACCACCAGGTGTTTTCTTTGACGCATCGAAATTCTTAATAGTTTCTTTTAGTGTACGGCTAACCACTGGTGTACTGGAAGAAGCTTTATTTTCCAAAGCCTTTGGTGTAGGTTTAATAATACGTTTCGATCTGGCACGTGCCGTGCTGTTAGACTCTACTTTGCTAGTATCCTCTTCAATATCATCGCCTGACTTGAGTAAAGATTCCATATCGATGTCGGTTTCATTTCCCGCTAAATCATTTATATCATCCAGAGAGTCAATAGAGTTATTCATGGAAGAAAGTCTAACGCCGATAAACGGGCGCATAAACTCCAGCTCGTTGAAGTATATATATTTACGTTTTTTATGACTTTGGCCGGCTTTCTCCAACTTCACGTCACGATAAAAATTACTTCTAACGTGCTTCCATTTGCCTGCAATTTCATCAACTACAAACAAAATAAAAAATTACTCAAAAACATTTTTTTTTTTTCAAGAAATTCAAAATACAAACTTCTTGCATCTTTTTCCACATCAGTATAGCTTTCCCAATCATCCGCTGGTGTCAATTGTTCCGCCACTTCCAACCACAACTTATGTTTATTTTCACGCCGTGGTTGATCCAGCTCTTCATTGTTATAAATGCCAGGTCTGATTTTTATTTGATGGATTAAATCTCTGGGATTAACGCCGCTCATTCTTTTAATTATTTTCTTATATATATATATATGTTATGCCACACTTTGTTTTTATTTTAATTATATTGGTCAATCTGCTAGAATTTATCACTAAAAAACGCCATTACTTGCGTCGAATGTAAACAGACAGGGTATGATAATTTTATATTGCCAGATTGATTTTAGATGAAAGTGGCAAGTACAATACAGTAAATCTTAATTTAATTGTTATTTTCTGATAATTTGCGCATTATATAAACTTCTATAGAAATTATGTAATGTTCTCTTAAACATTTTCTTGTTTTAATTCTTTTTTTCTAGGTATGTAAACTGAAAACTTTAAACCTACCTTTTTTGAGTTTGGCCTGTTGCAATAGATGAGCGATATGTATACATACTCGTAGGCTGCCAGATACTTTTGAGTTAACTAATTAGTAATGCTGCCACACGAATTAAAAATATCCACGATTTTGGTATTTCAACGCCAAACTTGCAAAATCTACTTTGCAAGGCTTGAAATTATTGGAGAGAGAAGAGAATGGGAGCTCTTCTCAGAATATGATATATACCTAAAATTTTATATATAATACTTTATTTTTAAACTGTACAATTAAGTTTTATTAAGTATTAAGTTAATAAAATCGTTAAGATGTATATTGACTTACCAACGAGAATCAACAAAAACCATAGTTGCTTATAGGTGCAGTGGAAAATGAAAGGTAGTTTTTTAAATCAAGACACTGCAAACACAAAACCACTATCCTAGAATCACAAATGACTTTTAGACTTTTTTTTTAAATTTCCAAACCCATGTTTTAGTTTATTTGAACCTAAACATGTATCTTTTGAATAGTAATGGGCAAACACCAGGAATTTTTACTGAATGTTTTATTTTGAAGTATAATTATGTATTCATTTTGTCAACAATTTTACCCGTTTACCCGTTTGAAATGAAACCATGGTTTTTTATTTATTTTGTATTTTATTTAATTTCATTTGTAGTATTTTAATCATTTGAATGTATAGTTCTGTAGATATTTATTTATTTTTTTGCTAAAATATGTATACATACATACACATACTTATGTATACAAGTATGTATGTATGTCTCCTATAATATATGTAGCATATTGTTTATAAAACTGAGTTTTTTCAAATCTTAAACTTAAACGTTTAATAAAATTTATTGCATTTTTTGGGGCTGTATTTTATAGATACACCGTGTCTTTAAAGTTTTGTTAAATGTGCAAAGATTCATTGAAAATCTATGCAACTTGATAGTTTGTAAAATATGAGACCATAAAAATTATTATTTCGTAATTTCATCACTGATTTACGTCTTTAAGGTTTCCTTTAACTATTTTTCGCCAGAGCGAATGGGTTTTTCAATGCCTCGAGGTAAACTCGTGATTTTCTTACATTTTTCTACCAAGCAAAAAACGACATTC
Organism: Nowickia ferox; assembly: GCA_936439885.1. Classification (NCBI taxonomy): domain Eukaryota; kingdom Metazoa; phylum Arthropoda; class Insecta; order Diptera; family Tachinidae; genus Nowickia; species Nowickia ferox. Next base: position 8,653,537 of record OW387025.1, on the reverse strand, counting down.
CCAACAAGTCATGAAAATGTAGACTTTTATATGTTTATAACATGTAAATTCGAAAGCATTTTCTTTCGTTTCGAATTATAGAGTAGATCTCCAGAATTAGTGCACATTTGCATCATATCTAACGATTTTTATAAAAGCTTGTCATTGCAAGAAGTTCTCTTTTACGGTACCTAATCACCGAATTGAAAGCGATGTTAAAAAAAATTCCTTTTCGACGTTCTCTGATGATATTTTCCTTTTGGGGAAAAGTGTTGATATAAGTGTTTTCTAATTTTTATATGATTACTATAAATTTTTCCTCGCTTTCCCACTAATTATCAGCAATTTTTTTTTTTAATATAGATTCTTTGGAAGCAATGAAAACGTAGTTACTTAAAAATAACTTCCAATTTTTTACTGGGTAGGTAATATATTTAATATTATACATACAAAATATTTTGATTTATATAGAGTTTTATAAAGCATTTTTTTCATACAAAATTTGCTTTACAGGCTCTTTTTTTACTAAATTTATTATTTTATATTAATAAAAGTATTTTTTATGAATGCGGCAGAAATTCTTTAAATATTGAAAACGTTTATATTTAAGATCTTCTCAACCCGTTTGGTAATTTTAGGTTTCTTTTAGTTTTTTATTATTATTTTTTTTTTAATAAATGCATTGTAATTGGAATATTTATTTTATTATTGTTATTATTTTGAATTTCTTTTAACATTATAGGTCTAACATAAGATTTTCTTCGTTTTATATTTTTTTCTTAATAAAAATTTTTCATTTTATGATTTTCAAAATGTTTATAATTATGTATGTTAATAAATAAGTCTTAAATTATATATATAAAAAAAATTATGGTATGTATAATAAAAAGTCATATTTATGTATGTAAAATTAGATTAAAAACACCAGTAATTTTTAAACAAAAATTGTTTTGAATATATTTTTGTCCCATTTCTGTTTGATTTTAATTTATTTTCTTAATACATTTGTTTAATACAAATACTATAAAAAATTTTAAAATTGCGTTTTGTATATTTAGGTATTGTTTTAATTTTTATAATTTTACTTTATGATTTGTTTAAGAAAATTTTAAATTATTAAATTTTATAACGATTTTTGTAAAAAATCATTCAAATCTTAATTTTTTTTTTATTTTTAAATTATAAAAGCAACAATGCTAGCAAAAATTACAAAGAAAGCAAAAACAATTACATGTTTAACAGTTTCTTGCTGTTAAATAAAATATTTTTCATTTTAAAATAAAACATGTGCTGTACAACTCTGAACACTTACAGGGTTTCCAGACATAACATGACGAATATGATAAACAGTATATGCACAGTCGGGATGTATGTATACAAAAAAAAAAGGCTTAATAAAATAAGGTTTCTATTTTGGTTAATGGATTTTTTTTTATAAAATTCAAGGAAGTGCTTAATTTTAGTAAAATCTATTAATATATATATATATATTAAAAAAACGAAGAGCTTTTAGAATGAAATTTCCGTGAAGTTTACATATCGATGGTCTCAAGTAGAAAGGCCCTAGCTCGTATTTTTTACCAAATTGAGTTTTTCAGTGACTCCAATAAATTTCACACAAATACACCGTCGTCACAAAAATTTATTGCAATAGTGTAAAAAATAATGCTTTTACAAGCAGTTGTACAGTTTCTACTATGTTTTTACCTCCTCCTGTAAAGTTACAATTATTTGAGTTAGGGCCTTTCTACTTGAGACCGACGATATACTGCTGCAGTCAAAATAATAGCAACATGATACAGTTTTTAATAAATTCAAGTACATCTCTTAAAATAATGATGTAATTTTACACAAAAAGTAATAAAAATTATTGTAACTGTTTCCGTTATTATAATTAGAAAAGATATGCTGCCTATTCCACGATGTCAATAGAAAACGTTCGATTGATTGCTTATGCAGTACAATTTAAGAATACAATTACAAAACCGTACTAGTATAAGCCGAAAATTAAAACGCGAAATTTAGCGGAATAAATTCAAAGAAATCTAAGTGGTTATATTCACCCATATTCCAGTTATCGACATCGACGTCACTTTAACACAATACCAAAAAATTTGGGGCTTGTGATACCAATAATCTCTTTCCATTCCCTAAGATCTGAAAAAAGCATAAACCTGCCAACAGCAGTCACTTGTTTTCGACAACGGGTACACAAGCCCCAATTTTTCGTATTGTGTTAAAAGTGACATCGATGTCGACAACTGGAATGAGGGTGATTATATTGACTGTAATAAATTTAAGACAAATTATGGACAATATATAGTTACTAAATTTATCAACAAATAATCACATTCAAAGAGAACATAGAACATAAAACAAGTAACTGATTTTAACACTCATGAAAAAAGTTTGAAATTGGGACTACGTTTTGCTTCTTGTTAAGAAAAAAATTTTAAATGGTGCTATGATTTTGACTGGCACTGTATGTACCTCCTCTACGTCCTCTTTCACACACGACAGGTTTGACTCGTCAAGTCTTGAGTTTTTAGGAGAGAGAGAGAACCGTACCAGTCAAGTTTGTTTTTTCGTTTTATTTTGTCATTCCTAATACTCTACGACAACGCAAATTAATGACGCAAACTTGACGGTGTGTATGAAAACGAATGCAGGTTCAAAAGAAAATTGATCAAAAACTGATCAGGTAAGCCTGACATGTGTGAAAGAGGACTACCTTTGAGCAAAATATTTGGCACAATTATGAATCTTTGCGGGGATTTTTTGCTTTTCCCAATCATTTATTCCCGGGGAAAATAGTCCTTTACGAAATAGCACGGGAATAAAAAATACAGAACAGGAAAATATATGAATCAGCTGTTTACATTTTATTCTGCACTAACGGAAATTAAATGATATTTTTTTGTTTTGTTTGTTACTAGAAATTTCTATTTTTTGCTTAAATAAAAAATAAAGTGAAGTGAAGCTAAAATTGGTCCAGGTGCAGACGGAAATGGATTAAATTCCCAAAGATTGTATATACAAGGGAAATTGTAAATTTTATATAGTTTTTCCTGTGATCGGTCTTGACAACATTACAGTGAAACAAATCTTCCATTTAACTATTATGGTGAACTTAAGGGTGGCGCGCAAAATTTAGTTCATTTACGTATTTCTTTTTAATATAAAATTTCGTTGTTTTAAAAAATTTTTAAATTGATTTTAAAATGTTAGCATTAATTCCCTTAAAAAAATTAGGGAGCGAACTCACAAAAAAAATCTCCCCCTCCCTCATATTTAGAATATCTACTTTTTCCCCGTTAAATAGTAATTCCTAATGAGGAAATGGGGAAAAAAATTCCTAGGGAATTATTATTCATAATTGGGTCTGATTACAAATCATAAGCACTTCCTTGCTTTTTCTTTATTTCAAAATCCCTCAACTCTTTAAGAATACCTTTCAATAAGCAAAATCTATTTAACACTCTACAAAAGTTACTTTTAAACTAAAGTTCCTAATCTTACATAGAATTTCTACTTTAATAACTTGTATAATATAAAACTCACAGAAAAAATATGAAGCAATTACGACGCCTGCGCATGTGCTTTAGGTTCTAAAAATATATAGTAAAAAGAATCACAATAATTTCGCATAATTATATACTATTTTTTTTTCATTCTAAATTTCTTCAGTACAATAAGTCGGTTTTCTGTGTTCCTTCGCTGTAGGCCATATTGAGATCATCTTCAGCTGGTTTTATATATTGCAAACTTTCTGGTTCTTCGTCGGCATTATCGTTAGCACATTTCTTACAATCATCATAATCATTTTTTATAAGATTACCTGAAATGCCTACTATACTGCCCTTACCACCATCATCATGATCATCATCATCAAGAGCACTACAAACACCAACACCATTTATGAGTCTACCATTTGCTGTTTCTGTTGTGGGTGAATCTTTGCTCAGAAGTGAGGGTGCTCGTGTTACGCCCAATTGAAAGAGTTTGTCAATGGGTGCTTTTAGAGGCGTGTAGAAACCAAGTGGTGCTGAACCTAGAAAATATTTTTGGTGAAATTTAGTATTTGATATTTGCTGGGAAGAATATTATACAAGACACTACAAACTACTTTTCCAAGTAATATAAAGAAAATAAATAAAAAAAACTTCTTTTTTTTGGAAATTTATACATAAACCAGTGCAAGATAAATAAAACGATTTGAAATGGGAAAATAGAAAATAAAAAAGTAAACATGTTAAGAAAATAAAAAGAAGGTTCAAAAGTTTGGTTGGTGTTAGGAATATGCACAGACAACAAGTTATCTCAGGCCAGTCGGGTAGCAGAATTGTAATAAAATTAAGTAAGGTTCTCTTCTCTCTATCTTTACCTGCACTATCCCTTTCTTACTCTCAGGTAACACAAAGGTAACTGTTATTTGGATCCAAGTGATCAGAAAACTTATATTCTCTTCTCATCAAACTGCCAACATAACCTAACTTTTTTATAACAAAGCAAGACAAAACAAAATGAAGTAAAACAATTGTAACCAACTTTTTTTAGGCAGCTAGGTATGAAAACTAAACAAGAAAAATATCAATCACCTAATTTCTAGCATAGACCTTATATTGATAGCCCCTGAGATGGGCCAAAGTCTATCAATATAAAGTCTATGAGAGAAATCAGGTGATTAATTTTTTTCTCGTTTAGTGGTAATGCTTGACTGTCGAAATATAAAAACACGAAATTTGACTCATAATACCAACAGTTAGTAAAATATTTTCATCTTTTTTTATGTGGAAGTGTATTCAGTATTGGAATCCATTTTGTTAAAATTTTAAGTGTCAGTAATTTTTTCCTTATTGCAATTTTTTTACCACTCAACAAATTGAAAATTAATTAATGAAATGTAAGCATTTCAGCTGTTTATATTTTAACAGAGTTGCCAGCTAACATTTTGGCATTTATGTCGTCGAAGTGTTAGTAATTGAAACGTGATTTTTTTAAAGCGAAAGTTTAAAGTTGAATTTTGGACACTAAAATTTAAATTGGGGAAAAAATTTACGTTTTATCTAATTTTACTTCGTGATGTGCTTCGTAGTAATGCAAAATTAGTGCATTGCAATATTAATGCATGACTTTAAAGAGATTTTATTTTAGAACAAAAAATAGTGTAAAACAAGATTCAAATTTAGTACTAATGCAATAAATTTGCACTAAAATTTTTGATTTTCAATTTAATGCATATGCAAAAGTAATGCAAATATCACGGGTATGGTTGTATTCATCTGTTTTTTGCATTCAGCCATTAGTTTTACACAAATAAAACGCCTGTTGTTTTTGTATTTTCGTAGTTGTTGTAGACTTAAAAATACTTTCTGTATGTACATATGTATATACATTTACTTTGGACTAGTCTGTATATTGCAAAGCTGCCACTTCTTCCAAGACAAATTTCGGTTTTATGCTGCAGATTACCGTTATCTGTGTACGAGTATTTGCAATGTTGCCAGATATTGAAAGATAATCCATTATAATTACTACTTTTGAACCTTTTTTTCCTTTTCTTCGATATATTTTTTTTCTTATAAATCATAAGCGAAAAAATTTTTATTGATATTGATTATGCATTTTTTTTAAATAATAAATAAATACAAACAATACTATTAAAAATAATAAACACATTTATATGAAAACAAACATGAAAATTCAATGTTAGTTACCTTAAATATTGATTATGTATTTTTGGTTTGATTTTTAATGAATGTATAGTATTTAAAAGAGGATCTACAGCAACTTGACTGTTCTGTTGAATATTTTTTTTTTTTATAAATAACTTATAAATTAATTACATATGAATAAATACAAATGTAGAGGTATGTAAATAAATTAAATAAAAATTAATAAATTGAGCAAATATTTATTTTAGTATTACGATAGTTTTACAAAATGTTAAAAAAAACACTCTTATACCACTATTGCCAAAAGAAGGAGTAGTAGTAGAGTGCAACTGCAATTTTAAGACTACTTTTGGCCGGGTTTAAATGGTTTTTTGGTTAAATGATTGCAAGATGTATTTTAATTTGGCATTTAAATTTTGTTCAATGTATTATTTTGATAATTTTTATGTATAAGTATTTTTTTTATGAGGGAAGGGAGAATAATTTTGCTCTAGGCACACTAGCATCGTTTTCATTTTTCTTATAACGATTGAACAAATTATGTCGTGATTTTGTTTTTAATTTAGTTTGGTTGTGGAGGAGTTGGATGTTTAAATAACATCTGGAAAAAATCAAGAATAAAAAGAAAATAGAAATTAAGGAAATTTATTTTAAAATTGGTGATTTTATTATTATGGTCATCAATGGGACAAACACAAAATAGACATTTATTTTTTTTTTTTGTAATGAATGTTTCCAAAATAAACTAAATATTTAACGAAATAAATAACAAAAATTTTAACTTATTTATATTTTGATAAAGTGCCAATTGAGGTAAAGTTTTTTTTATTAGCAAATCATTTGTGGAAAAAAAATTTACTTCAATCACTACGAAATTTTTAGCCAACTTTTAATGATTTTTTTTTCCACTTAGCAAAACAACTGAAATGTATACAAAATGCAATCAATGATTTTCTCTTAATGTTGCAAGATATTACAAGGTTAAACCTATTTCCGAATATATGTATATACGGAAGAGGAGGTTGACACTATGAATACTTTGTTGACGGAAACATTTGAACCGTTTACAATAGGCTTGTTCTTCATTTTATTAATTAAACTTACGTTTTTTTTTATTTATTTAATTTTTTCTGCCAAAAAAAATAACAAAACATACCAAAACAAAATCCAACTAATATTTGTCAAACTCCTCAACGTACGTTAAAAGTTGTCCAACTTTAGTACTTTGCTTTTAAAAATTTTTAACGCACTAGTAATCCCAAATTATTATTTTACTTATTAAGTAAAATATTTTTTTAATAAAAATACATTGAAATTGATTATTGAGGGGCTTAGCTTTGCGTTGACAGGGACCTACTGTATGTGACAGAGCAGGATCATTCGAAAGTAGAATCAGGCATTAGAGCCTTTTAATTGCTTAGCGATAGTGTCAAAACTTCCGAGAAGCACAGCTTTGCCTGAGTCGACTTAAGCTACTATTCCACATTGCCACAGATAAACGAGTATGGTGAGTATTAGGGCCAATTTCACAATGTCGCCAACGTTCGACTTGTCGCACACTTACATTTAAAACAAAAACAAATTTTCATATTTTGTTGTTGTTTCAAATGTAAGTGTGCGACAAGTCGATCGTTGTCGACATCGTGAAATTGGCCCTTAATTTAGTTTTATAATTGCATAATAGCTTTTTGCTTAATGTACTTATTTTTGTGGTTGACTGACTGAGCTCACTGGCCCTATTGCTGATGACAAAAATTTGTCAGTCAAGCGACAATTTTTATGTAATGTTTAAATTTTAAAACGTTTTTTTTAAGCGTCTGAAGTGCATGAATTTCTATGCGCTTATTTTTTTAAGTGTTACATTTAGAGATATTTCTCTGGTTGCTTTTCTCATTTATTCTTTTTTTACGTATAATTTAATTGCAACAATATGCAAGTAAATAGATTTTTATAACGAAAATTGGCTTTGTTAGAAATTTTCAATGATGCCCATGTGGTTTTTTGCATATCGTGTACTATAGGCTTAAAATGGACGTTAAAAGGACAATTAAATTTTTTCAATATTACAACTATACGATAAAATAAAAAACTAAATTTATATATTGTGGCAACATTGTAGTGGATACCGACTACTTTTAGTTGTTAAAACTACATACGAAGTGGGTACGACTTGCTTTTGTTTATTTGTTCAATTACAGTTATAATGAAACCATTTTGTCTATTCTTTTCATTTTTTTGTATTAATTTGAGTTATTTTTTTATTTTGTTGGAATTATAAATATTTAAAAATATTTAATTTAATTGAAGTTGCCAATCTACATCGGAAAATATGGCATCTTCAAATGTTTCTTTTTGCTTTAAAAGTTGCCATACATATTTCCAACAATCAGTAATTAGCTTTTTCCGCGCTGATATTAATGACACCTCACCAAATTACAGTTTATATTAAAAAAAATTTATACATAAATATTAAAAATTTGTTTATGTTTTTCGTAAAGGTTTAAAAAATTTAAGAACAAAATGACGTCTGAATTAAAAAAAAAACACAAAAACATCAATTGATGAAGAGTTTCTAACGATTTAAATTAAATACTTATGCGATTTACAGACTCCCCACCCCGAAGCAAAATTTGTAAACGAAAACCAACATTTTAGAACAAATTTTGGGAATAGCAAGCAATTATTTGGAACCGAGTCTCAAGAAAAGTGATATGGAAAGTTTTTAACTATGAGCTAAAAGCATTAGAGTGCAATTACTGATTTAACGCCGCATGGTATACTTGTACGAGTACATAAAATGCCTAATTCAGCGATGATATGCTATATTTTACGTTTAATTTACTGTTGGAATTTATTTACTCTACGTCTCCACCTGACATGAAATTTTGCTGTAACTTGAAATTATAACTGAGTTGTTAAAACAAATGCACTAACAATAATGTTTTAACTTCAAAAAAGCATTAACTTGAGCAGTCTACACATAACATTAACTTGAAGTTAATGTTAAAGTTAGTCATTTTATGTCAGGTGGAGACCGCAAATTAGGCAGGTTTTTCTTCAGAAAAACAATTTTTTTTCCATATGGGCAGTTTTTTTCCTCAAATGTATATGGCAACATTGATTGGGATAAAAGGCCGGGGCACATAGAATCCCTGTTAGCATATTATAACGGTTTTTTTTATTAATAAGCAAGTGAATTGCAAAATCGTTACTAGAAACAGCAATAATTATAGTTAAATGTTGCTATAGGCATATCGCTAAAAGTTAGTGAATCACACACTACAGATGATTGAGTGGAAATTCGGATTTTAGCAGATTGCTTGTTGATAATTTTTTTTGTGTTAAGAATTATTTTGAGAAAAAATATGTATATGCTACTTTTTTCAGCGACTTATTATTATTATCAATTATTAATCTAAATATCCTACTTTTTTCTCTTATGCTACACCAGCACCATAATGAATTATGTAAGTATAAAATCCTACAAAGTTTACTAAAAAATATTTAAAAATTCAATAAAAAAATTAAATTAATTCCTTTAAAACATAAATTTAATACATACATAGTAGAAGAGAAGTAGAGTAGTATCTAGGCGGTAGTAGTAGTAGTAGTAGTAGAAGTAGTAGTGGAGGTAATGGTAGAAGAATTATACAACTTATACGACAACTTTTATACAGATACACAAACATATATGTATTATATTGGTAGAATCAAAATCTGATTGTTAATTATGCAGTAGAAATTTAAACATAGTACAGCGTATTGCCAGGTATACGCCTACGTAGTGGTACAACATTATTATTGGCAGAGGTACAAGTACGAGTAGAAGAAGCTTTGAAACAAGTGGAGGAAGTAGTAGTAGTGTCGCGAGTAGAAGTGGCGGTAGTAGTAGTTTTTGTTTTTGCTAGTTTGGGTGCATTAACAAATAAGCGTCGTGGTAAAACTTTTGGAGGACTTTTGGATGCTGTACTTTTGAAAGTTGGAGCTGGTGTGAAAGACGTCTTTTTTGTTGTTGCTGTTGTTGCAATGGTTGTGACTTTTTGATTTTGGTGATGTTTTGCTGTTGCATAAGATTTATTTGCAGTACGTATAGAGGAGGAGAGAGAACAAGAAGAATTTGAATAAGAAGTATTTGAAGATTTTGAATTTTTCAATGCCACCACCTTAGTTGGAAAATTAGTAGTAGTTGTGGTAGTAGTATTAGGATTTGTAGTACTAGTAGTAGTAGTAGTAATGGTAGTAGTAGTTGTTTTGTCCTTCACTGTAAGTGTATTAGTTGTTGTTGCCAGAGCGACATTAAAATTGTTGTGTTGCTGATCAAATTCCGTTAATTTAATGCAGTTGGAGGAATGTGTTGTATTGTAGGGGGAATTATTTATTAATGTGGCGGAGCTTTTAGGTAGCGGTTTATTTAATTTTAAAGAATTTCTCTTTAAAGCTACATTTATTGGGGAACTATTAGCAGTATTAATAGGCGAACTGTTATCAGATTTGGCTGCACTGGCAGAAAATTTCGTCAAGTTAAAAGAAAATAAAGTACAATCATCATTGTTCATAAAACTTTCAATTTTGGGTTCAGATTTTCCATCTAAGAGGGAATTATAATATTTTTCCAACTTGTTATCTTGTTTTATATTTTTGTTAAATGTGTTAAAACTGCCAGACTTTTGAAAGGAACTAATTAAAAAGTCCGGTTTATTATTCAATGTGGTAGTAAAACTTTTGGCGCGCTGAAGTGGCAAACAATTCAGCGAAGTTGGAGCAGAAAGTTGGGAAATATTAGTAGACTTGACTACTATTGGATTTGAGGTCTGGGGAGGAATTTCGTTCAAATACTGGAAATGGTCGGCACTGGGAATTGGACAATTTTGAGGTTTATCTGTATTTGAATCTTTTGTTATTTCTTCAGTTACAGATGATTTTGAAGAACTTTCCTCAAAAGTTTCCCCACGGCTTTCCCCCCTTATTTCTGATTCTGAAAGCTTATCAGGAGATTTCTCAATGTCTACCACATTGGTGGTAGCCTGATAGATGCGTTTAAATGGTCGAGGACTGGTATTAAAATAGAAATCCGTAGAGATTGGCTTTAAGTTAATAGATTTTTCGGATAAAATTGTTTCTTCATTTGAGTGAGTGCCTGATAAATTGCTTTCTAAGTTATCACTTGCATTGTGATTTATTTCAATTAAAGAATTTACGGTTCCACTACCCATATTAATTAGATTCCCATTAAGATCACTTTCGGCATCAAAGTACTCAAATGAATAGGAATTTTCAGTGGGTGAGTCGCATTCATCTATATTTCTTACTTTCATCATTATCTTGCTGGACTTTGAAAATATTTTTCTATTTAGTTCGGCTTTTTTCGCTGGATTTTCAGTTAAGCTTACCGATCTTTTGAGCGGTGGCTGTGAAATCATTGTTTGTGGTGAAGTTTTTGCACTGAAGCTTTCATAAAATCTTAGAGAATTTTTAAAAGATTTTGAAGCATTTTTATAGAAATTTTTCGATTTGCGGAAGGTGGCATATGTGGCCACATTTTGGGTTGCCATATTGGTCAAATTTAAGATCTTTTCGGTTGTTTTAATGCGTAAAGTTTTGGGTTTTTTGGGAGGCAACTGTGGTGGTTTAATTTCAGAATTTTCCAAAGTTTCTGTTTTAGTTATTGTCACTTCTCGTGGTTTTAGTGGACATTTGGACTCTAAAGTATTGCAGGCTGAAAGAAAGTTATCCTCGTCACTTTGTAACGATTTGTTATCATCTTTTGATTCCGAAGATGTGGATTTCTCTAGACTTTGTAAACAGTACGAGGTTTTCGATTTCTTTAAGGTAAGCAAATTATTGAAATCAAATGAGGAGAATGGATCAAGACCTATGGAAATATCTGCTAGAATTTCTGTAGCTTCCAGCTCTGTTAATAATTTTCCTTCATTGATTTCTTGGGCATCGTCAAAATCATCTAAAGAGTCTCTGGACATTTGCAGGGATTTAATTAAATTAGTATCGCTATTATTGGTTTCAAAAGTCCCTAAATCTTCTGCAGCACATTCCTCAACAATATCGGTTATGTTATCACTTAAATTTGTTTTTACATTCGATTCTTTATTGCTTTTATTTTCTGAAAACTTATATTGATATTTTGACAAATTTTCGCTTGTGGAATCATTGCAGCCAACTTCACTGTCAATGTTATCAATAGTGTTAATTTTATTGAGAGGCTGTAGAAGATTATCTCTCAAATCTTTATAACTATCATTTATTTCGCTATTTCTCGTCACCTTTTCGCTTAATGATTCTGTCATATTGCTAGCAGAATTTAAAGGTTTTATGGTTCTATATAGAGAGTATTCTATTATGTCTGAAAAATTTTCATTGGAAATAGAATTTTCTATTTTATGGGATATTGATTGAGTATTAACTTTATCTACAACTTTGAGAGGGTTTCGTTTCTGAGTTAACATGGACTCTGCAGAATTATTAAGTGCTGTCAAACTTAAAGATTCTTGCGTAAGGTCTTGAGATTTTAAGGGGTCGGAAGAAGTGTTTTGTGAATTTAAAATGTCCACTGACTTAAACTCTCTTCTTGATAAATTTTCAGTTATTTTTGATCTATAGTCTGTGACATACTTTGAGTTTACGGTTAAACTTATTATTTGAACAGCTGATTCTATGGTATTTTTGGAGCTATGGAGACTATCATTTGAATCATCCACAGAGTTTTTACAATTTAAATCCGAACTACTGTGATATTCGGTTTGAGTAAGAAATGAGTTTTCATTTTTACTCGCTAAATTTTCTGCAGGTCCGATTAAACTTAAGTTATGCTCAGATTTTTTCTCGCTTTCCGAATTTTCGCAATTTGTTAAATCTGCCTGTTTTTTCCCACAATCCCGTAAATTTTGTCTATTATCACCATCACCTTTAGTTAGAGTTACCGGATTTGCTCTCATATCATTTACCCCACAATCTAGAGATGCCGTATGTGTGGGATCTACTGAGGATTTTATTGATGGAGACTTTTCTGTTGTCTTTGCATTTGAAATAGTTTTTCCAATTTCATTTGCCGATCTGTACTTTTCATGTTCTTCATATGAAACTAAATTTAAAATTTCTAAGGATTTTACATAGAGCTCGGCTGAATCATTCAAATTCTTGAAACTTGTTAATTCCCCGGAATTTTGTTTGAAGCTTAAATTATCAACTGATTTGGAAAAAATATCTTCCAAATTTAAACTATTTGGCAAATTTAAACTGTTTACAACTAAATTATTAAGAGATTGGCTACGCTCATTATTTGGTTCGTCATTTGAACATCGATTAGTTTGCTGAATTTCTAGGACATTATTCGGTTCTATGGTATTTTTTGAATTGCTGGGATTTGCTTTAGCATTATTGACACATAGGGATATTGATGGGGTTTCCAAAGCATTACGAGGATCTTTAGCAATTTCATTTTTTAAAAACAGCTTATTACGATAGTTATTTGAATTTACTTCGGCGCTAAAACCATGAGAAGAAGTTCCACCAATTACTGGAGATTGACTAAATTGAGAAGTTGTTCGGTTGCCGGGTGAGATATGTTCCAAATTTCTTAAGGAATTCGAACGTGAAACTGTGGTCGAAATGGAAAAAGTGTTAAGAGTTTTCTGAAATTCATTAGAACGTGAACGTTGTATTGGTTTTGTTGCGTTAGGCGTAGTGACTTGCAAGAAACAGGCATATTGAGGATTATTCAGAACTCGGGGAGTTTTGCGCTGCAGGGGCAATTCTTCTTCTTCTTTGGAGACCCCTACGTTGTTACTCTTAGCAGGTTGTTGGTCTATTGGAATTTGTTTTTGTTGCTTCATTGCCTGGGCCGTTTTTAAATTTGCTGGCAAGTTTTTGGAATTTAAATGTTTTGTTGTTACTTTTGCTGCAGCTGTGTTCATCATTTGAAAGCGTTTTACGGGCAGTGGTGGCTTCTTCTGCAGGCCCGGCTGTGTACCCAGGGGTAATTTTAGATCTTTGCGAGATTTCTTCTTGTTGCTGTCTTCTTGTGTTATATTTGTTTGATATGTTGCTGTTGTTTTTGTTGTTGATATTATTGCTGTGGTTAATTGTATACCCTTCTGTAAATCTGGGTAATCTGTAAATATTGATTTAAGTATTTGTATTTTTGATTGTTCATCTTGATTTTAATTTGATTTTTTTTTAATGTTCCTGTTTATGGGTTGCAGGAAAATGGGAACTGAATGTACAAACATTGATTACCGGGGAATTTGATTGCTTGTTGAGATTTGAAAATTTTAAAAGTGCTTTTTGGTGACCATTGTATGTGAGAATCTGAAGAATATGTATGGATGCATAAATGATTCAAGAGTGGGGATCCAAAAGTATTTATACACTAAATTGAAAAAGAGTTTATAGCAAAATTGTCAAGGTTCCCTAATTATTGTATTTGCCTTTAATTTAAAATATTATAAAGAAAATAAATTATTTTTATTGGAATATACTTGTACAGTACTGGTTAAGTTTAACAAGTCCTGGTTTAAGGTTTGTCAGAGCTGAAGAATGAAAAATCTTTTGCGAATTTGAACTGTCTTCCTTTAAAGAAGACAACCGACCTGGTTCCATATGATATTGACGCATTTTCGAACTGATTCTAATAATGGTTAATTTGATTTAGGATATCACAAGAGCCCTAATGCACTGACCTAAATACTGTTACACACAATTCCACCTAATCTTGAACAATTTGAAGATTTTGTGACAAAAGACGAACCAATTTTAATTTTTGAAGAAGTTTCTAAAGAATTGTCGAATGCCAATAGACTTTTTCCTGCAATATAAAAAATTATTCCTAATATTAATAACTCTTAATTTCTTATTTTGTCAAATTAGATAATAATTTTTTTTTTTGGATCATATTTTTTTATCGTACGAATATATGAAGAGACTGAGATTATAATGTTTCTAATATCATAATGACGAATATGATTGCATGATATATAATATTATCTGGAAAATAAAACCATATGAAATTAATATACATATATTCTTAAAATAACCTTAAACTAGCTCAAAAATACTTGGCACTAGAAGAACACAAATTTGGCATCACTAAATACAATTTCCATTCTAAATACAAAGTTGCCAGACAATTCTATATTAACCCTAGAACTGTAACGTTAGTCGACACGACTAAAGGCTTAGTTAGCCGACTGTAGTGGAATGTAACTGCAACGTAGGAAAACAGCTGATGGATATTTTTGTGTGAAAAGTAGGTTACGTTACATTAAATCTCTATAACCATTTTCATTACTTTTTACTGTTGCACTTACATTCCATTACAGTCGGCTAACTGAGCCTTAACAGCACTTAAATATTAATAGACAGCTCTTTATGAGTGTGCGATAAGTTTAAATTCTTCTGTATTCTCCTCTTGTGAAAAGTTTTATTTCTTTACTAAGTATTGTTTTTTTTTAGTTACAGAGCTTGAAGCAGAGCAAAGTTTGGAGGACATAAGAAAGAAGTCTGCAACAAATGCTGTTAAAATAAGTATGTACAAATAAATATAAAAATATTTTTTTTTCTATTTACTTATTAATTTTTTTTCTTCGTTGAGAAATGAATTCACTGATATCTTTATTATTTGTTTCTTAATTAAAATTTTTGATCTCATATACTGCTAAAAAGAAATCCTAATAAATATTAAAAAAAATAAATTTTATGTAAATAAAATTTCGTCCCTGATTCTATTTCAAAAGATTATAAAAAAAGTATTTTTAACAAACTAATGTATAGTTCGCTTATAGAAATGCGATCAAATCGGTTATTTATAGATGTTAGTCGTTTCGACTTACGATTAGTGTTTACGTACAGAAAATAACGTTACGGCTCTAGGGTTAAATAGGAATGAATTTTTTGATGCCAGAAAAGTTTTGTAGTTCGTGTTTTAGAGTATAAAATTTAGACACATGATTTTTTCGTGAAGCAAGTCTCTTCAATTGCTATTTTTAAAACTTCTCGTTTGTTTGCACAGTAAATGCAATAACAAAAGAGAATTGAGGAATCTTTTCTGTACAATAAAGTCTGCTCCCTCTTGTTTCTTATTTCCTCTCTCTCTCACGCCATAAACTCATACTTGTTTCAAGAAAAACTGCTGTGTCTAAAACATGACTCTTAATTCATGTTTATGTATATCAAGCAATTAATTTGTCTAGAAAATTTATATAGCAACAACTTAGTTCCGGTTCACACGATCTGTTGATTTTATGAGAGAGAGAGAGGGGAGCCATATTTTTCTCTCTCCTAGAAACTCAAAATATGCTCAATAAAAATTGAAGCGTGTAAACAACGACTTAAGGACCACTCAGACTATTATACATGTATAAAACTTTCATAAAATTTTATGAGAAAAAAAATCAAGGGAATGTCCCACGATATCGACAACGTTCGTCTTGTAGCTCCCTCATATTCAAAACAAAAACCAATTTTAAAATTTTGTTTTTGTTTCAAATGGAAGTGTGAGACAAATCGAACGTTGTCGATATCGTGGGATAGATATTTCTTTCGACTGTCAAAAAATCTAACGTAAAGTGACATTTTGTGTTCACACCATCACACCCCCATTATTACATTAAAAACACAAGTAGAAAACAAACACCTGTTGAGGATTAACATGCCTACTCGTTAATTGTTTTCTTCCTACGGCAGAGCAGTTTCATGCAAGCTGTGGTCGTGCCGGCCTTTGAAAATAGACGGCGGTTAAAGTAGTTGATTTAATTAAGAAAAAGATAAGAAGTATACGAGAATTTCGTTAACTTTCAGACATGCCTTAAACGAAATATATTTCAATATGATTAACGTATTCAATATTTAGAGCCGGTTTAAGACGAAGAAATATACCATAAAATGTGACACAAAATCGGTGTCGAAACAGGCGATTACTTGATTTTATTTATAATAATGCAACTCTGATCAGATGAAAAAGTCTTATCGTTTAGAATAATTTAAAAAAATGGTCAAGTCTTATGGGATGTCAAATTGTTATCGTATTATTTGAATTTTGCAAATATATTAAAACAAAGTATAATAGTCTGAACAGCCCTTTAGTTAGATGGCTTTTCCAAATGCAAAGTATGTATACTTTGCAAAGTCTTCAGTTTGTACGAGAAAAGCGCAAAAAGAAAGAGAGTTCTTTTCCCTTCTCTCCTACAAACTCATCAAAGAAAACTTTGCGTGTGGAAAAGCCGTATTATTTGTAGAATAATTTCGACACAAAATTTCTAGACCATTTGAGCAAATTTAATACAATAGACAACAGTTTAATACACACGACATAGACAGGGAGGGGGGAGGGAGTATGTTTATTTCTTTTTTAACGAACCTGTCACCGATTTGTTGCAAAATTTTGCTAAATGCTGCTGAACACAGTCTCATAAAGTTTTTGTAAGATTTTGGCCAGTGTGTACAGTTTTTAAATTGCCAACATGTAGCTGAGTTAGAAGTAGGGGAAGATGTCACGTGTTTTGGTGACGCCTGTATATAGATTTTACTAAAAGAAATGGGAGCTGGAGACAAAGAAGGTAAAGGCCTACGAGGAGCCAGAGAATTTGGCAAGGGCGGAGGTGATACAGTAGGAGGCGTTAAATCGTCCCCAATTAAATCTAAAACATTGGAACAAAATGTAGTATTTGCAGAGAGAAAAAAAATTTTGTTTTGCTGTTGTTGTTTTGCTAAATTAAAGACGTTTTTTTTTTTTTGGAAAAATAAATTTAGTAATTTGTTAGTTAAAGGCAAATTTGATTAGAGAGTAGTAATTTTCAATATAAAAATCCTTTAACCTTTTAAATATTATATAGATATACATAGATGTGTATGTACAAATTTATATACATATATGTATGTATGTACATATGTATGTATATACACACATATACATACATACATATACATATGTATATTTTTTTTGGTTATTAAAGAAATTTCAAAAATTAGTTTAAATAAAATTGTTTAAATGACCACAAAACCATTAAATTAGAAAAAATTAAAAGCACAAACATTTTGTTTAGTTAAATAAAAAATTAATAAATAATAAATTTGTAAAGTTTAAACTTTGTTAACTCACCAAGGGGTAAATTGCCCAAGATATTTTTGGTAGGCGAACTGGTGGTATTATTGGTAGCGGCAGGTGAACTAGAATTGAAGGTTGGCAGTTGTATTATCTCATCTGCCACATGATGGTGTGCGGCGGCATTTTCTAAATTTAAATTATCAAGTGCATGAACCAAATCATCGGGCGACGAGCTGCTGCTGCCGCCTAATGGTTGGGCATAACTCTCATTGTAGGCGCTAAAAGATTCATCCACAATTAATGAAGCTTCGGAGGGATATTCAAATGTGGATGTAAGAGTATCATTAAATTGTACGTGGAACTACAAAAATGGACAAAATTAAAATATGCATAAATTTAGGTAACTTAAACATTAGCCTACATTTTGGGCCTGAAAAATTATATGTCCAGTACATATACAGCCATGGAATTTTAATAAATAAAATAAAAATACATACGTACATATGTATGTATGTATCTTTATTACTTCATTTCCTTAACTATAAAAATTACTGATACAACGTGTACAACTAATATGTAAATTGTTTTGTGTTAAAATCAAACTTGACTGACGCTGTGAATGTGCAAATAAATAGTCAAACAACCAATTTACGCATCACAGCTAATAAAATGAAAGAGACGTCGCCATAAATAATTTTATGTATGTACATATTATATACATATGTACATACATACAAACGTACATAAATATCACACTTGTTCCTCAAAGGGGGTCAAATCTAAATTTTGCATTTTTCACTTTTTGCAAGCAGCAATCGTTATACAGTGGCCACAGTAAAAATTACTTAAATGCAGTTTAGTGAAGTAGCTCAAAAAAATAATACATAAAAAGTGTATATGTGACAGCGCATAGAGAAAGGGGCCTAAGGGTAAAAACATCAATTTTCACTTTTTTTTTTTTTGATGTGGACAACATCTGAGCATCGAATGAGACCGATCCCATGCCCCAAAAGTGTTCCCTCCCAGAGATATGCGCGTTTTATTCAGTGATGGTACACCAAAGATACACGTATTTAAATCTTTAAAATGGCTTTCCTGAACAAAACTGGTTTTTACCCTTAGGTCCCTTTCTATTTTGCGCGTCACATATGGGCATTTCCACAGAAAAGTCCACCTTCTGCCACATTACGTCAATCAAGGTTGCATTTTAGAGCCATGCTATTCGATTTTTTTCTATATTTTACTAAATGTAGAGTTAATTACACTCTACCCAAAATGAGAAAAAAATATATATATAATATAAATTTTCCTTTGAAAAATAGGCACAGCCAAAAAGAAACGTAACGTGACAAAAATTGGACTTTTCTGTGGATATGCCCATATGTGATAGAAAATTGAAAATTAAGAAAAATAAATAGTATTAAATAAAAAAGTTGGCGCTCTGAACTTTTCGAAGGAAAAAGGTGAAAAATCTCCAAAAAAAAAATTATTTTTTTAATAGCTTATCTGATAGAAAATTGAAAAAATAAGAAAAAAATTTAAAAAAATGGCTGCGGCTCATATTTCCCGAATTATGGGTCTTTAAAGTTTTGATGGAAATAGCAGTTAAGAAAAAAAAATAAATAAAAAGTAGCCTATGTCATGGAAAATTAAAGAATAAGGGGAAAAATTATATTTTCCGACTATTGGGGCTCTATATAGGGAATAGCGAAAAATCTCCAACAAAAATATTATTGGCCTTTAAAGATTTCATAGAAAATTGTGAAGCGTCGTCTCCAAAAAAAAATATATATATATATTTTATGCAATAAAAAATTAAAAAAAGATGTTTTCAAAAGTTTTCCCCACCATGGGATTTGCATACATTAAAAATACAGTTGTTTGCATCTACTGAGAATTTGTGTATTTTGAGTTGACCCCTTTAGAGGAACAAGTGCAGTCAATGTGTATGTATGTATGTATGTACATTCACATGTACACACAATTGAAGATTTTAGCTGAAATTGAGCGCAGGAGGTTAAAATAAAAGTGAAATATGTATAATAAAATAAAAGGTATGCAATGTTTTGCTTAAAATTAGTAAAAAGTTTTATTAAAGAAATGTAAAAGTAATAAAACTCTTAGCATATGAATAAAAAAATAACAAGATTGTATATTGCGCAGGTCCGTTATTTTATTTTTTCTGCTTGTGACGTAGACATAGAATATTTGTTGTAAATAAAGTACACACAGTTGTGTGTGGAATGCAGTGTTGCCAGAAAATGATGTTGAGAGAATGCTAAATCGCTCAAAAAATTCTGCCTTTTAACTAATAAAAATGCCAGATCTAGCAATGAAAATCAGCGATGCCAACTATTTATAACCCAAACGCGCTGTTCCCCTTCGCAAAACGCGCTAGAACGCGCTAAGTTACAGCATTCTCAACTATTTATTTATAGCCCAAACGCGCTATTTTCCTACGCGCTAAATTAAATTTTACTAAAATTCGATGTATGTACATGTGCCAATTAGAAAATATTATGAGTTTTGAATACTAGAAAATTGTTAAATTTATGCAAAAAAAGTAAAAAAATATATTGAACTGAAGTGATGATAACTTTGTTCAAAACGCGCTAATTTAGCGCTTTTTTTAGTAAACGCGCTAAGACGAAAAAAAGCGCGTTTAGCATAGTTAAAACGCGCTAAATCTAGCGCGAAACGCGCTAAATTGGCATCGCTGGTGAAAATGCTAAAATGGCAATGGTGAAATGTGCTCTCTCTCTCACACAACTCTCTCTCTTTTACAACAAACACTCGTTTTTTATTCTATGATGACGTAGATGCACAGTAGAAAATTTTTTTGTACGGCTGAGTGTGCAATATTGTTTTCTTGATTCATGCTTTTAGCACAAGGTATATTAAATGAATGAAATAAAGATAAAGAGAAAGATAAACAGCGGGACGTTCACATTGCTTAGTCCATATTTACACTATGCAAGTCTTATTGCTAAGCTGATTAGTCTGACGGAGAGAGAGAGACGAGGGGAACAGTAACGTTTCTTTTCCCCTCGTCCCTCTTTCCTAACAAACTAATCAGCTTAGCAATAAGACTTGCATAGTGTAAATTAGGACTTATAGGTTGCCACATCTTTTAAATTACTTACACATAACATAAGAGTCTTCATGCAAAGAAAAATACACAATAATATGTATGAGTCAAAGATTGAGAATATTTTTAAATAAAGTTTTCAATAAACAACACAACAAACAAAAATAAAACAAGGTTCTAAGAACGCGTGTACCAGCTTTTGGAAATTAACGTCTGAAATTATTATAAAAGGAGCTTGAGAGTCCTCCTCTCTCTATCCTTTAGAACATTTTTATAGTGAATTGCTATAGGAAGCATTTTAGGTATTTAAATGTGTTTAGGACGTTTTAAATCTTACGATGAATATTTTAACCCTCTAAGGGCCATTATTACAACTAGTAAAGGCAAGATTTTATCGGACGGATATATGGCTTAACATTATAAAACCTTCATTTATTATTTTTTTATCAATTAAATATTATTATTATTAATAATAATAACAAACAAAAATCGAAGTTGCAATAATGCAACGCTTTTTATCGGGCAGACAAAATCCTGCCTTTAACTATCGGCAAGTTGTAATAATGGCACTAAATCTTTCCCGATTGGGTCTTTTCATCCCTTTCAAAAAAGGGAGACAACAAAGTGTCTTTAAACGGGGAGTGGAGTGAGTGATATATTTTTCTTGCTACGAGGTTTGCTTTAACTTGGAACGATTATCCGTCATCCAAGTGAAATTTCGTTGATGTTTTACAAAAATATTCGCCATAAAATTCTATAAGATTCTGAATACACCAAAGCTCTACTATTATAAAAACTCTACTATTATAAAATTGTGTTGTCATAGACACCTAATTGGCATTAATTGGTCCTAGATTAAAGAAAACATGTTGCGGTGTTCTTTAATCTATTACAAAAAAAAAAAAAGTCGTAGTCGAAGTCGGAATATGCCAACCACGATACATTTTGTATTTTTATTTTGTTAAAAATTTTTATTTTTATTTTGCAGATCAATTAAATTGTTTATGAGATTCATTAAAAAACATAAACAAAATTGTAAAAAAAAACATTTTTAATTAAATAACTCAAACATCTCAGAGAGACTGATAGAGTTACTTTCATTTCCAACAAATGTGCTTAAAATTTTTAATTAACTGTATTCCGCTTGAGTAAAATAAACAATTTTATATTGTTATACATACCATAAAAAAAAATTACTATTGAATAATCATTTATGGTATTGATTTGAAAAGATAACAATAACAAACAATTCACTATAATTTTTGAATAATATTGCGAGAGTATGTATTGTGATTTAAACAAAAGACTACGACACTACAATTATTTAATTGAAATAAACAATATGGGGTTTCGCAACAGTTATTTGGTTACTTTAAACATTTATATTTTTACGCAAGTATGCAGGCCCGATTGTTAGTGTAAGTCGCGGCTAAAAGTTATTTTCATACATATTTCTGCTTTGTAATTTTATAACCACTTTTTGTCCATTTTGTGTAGCTTGGCAATTTCAACAAAAGTATCACAACTTTGTAAAATTTACTCTGTAAATTTGGACTTACTTAGTTAGACCCTGATAATTTTGCGTAAGATTTAGATTTTTAGAAAAGTTTTGCAATTTTGCTTTTGTGCATCTGTGAATACCTTTATTATTTACAACTTTGTTTTGTGTATGAAAAGGATGAATTTTTTACACAACATTTGCTATGACATGAGGAAATGAATACCCTTAATATTTCTACTTTTACTGTCATTTCCGCTTATATTTGATTTGCAAAATAGGGCAATTAGAAAAAACGAAGAGGAATTTGAATTGAGCTTCTTGCAACAACAAAATTTGAATTGTGTGGGAGCAGAACTGTATAAGCAAAATAATAATAGTAAATGCTTATGTTTGAAAAGCTGAACTTGATTTTATTTTTGCGAAATTGTAAAAAAAACAAAAATTTTTTTAAAAGAAAAAAAAAACGATCGATATTTTTGTTTAGCTTTCGATTTGATATGTATAAAATTCTCGTGTCATGGTGTTTGTAATTGAAATACTCCGAAACTAGAGCTGTGCCAAATCATTCATTTAAGTGACCGCCCATTTTCGTTCATTTTGTAAAAAAGAACGAGTTCGTTCATTTCGTTCATCCGCTCTTTTCAAGAAAAAGAACGAAATGAAAAAACAAACAGTTGATTCGGTCAATAAAAAGAGACAAATGCAATGCTTTTGTTATTTTTTGGCAAAATGATCAAAACAAACAAAATAACACAAAGGAAAAATCAGCAAGTAAATTTTTTTTGCAATTTTAAAGTATTTTTTTGTGTGACATAAAATAAGGAATTTGGAAAATATTAATAGCATTAAGAAGTGTTCAAGATGTGTTTTTATTTTGCCACAATTAAGTCTCTGCTGGTAAATAAATCTATGGCCAATGAATAAAAGTCAAAAAGCAAGTACAGCAAAATATTTTTTGAAACGAATTTTTTTTATTTTTCATACAAATTTTAAACGTAGTTTTTTACAAAAACTTCCTATTATTATGTTTTAAAAACTTAAGAAATATAAATGGCAATTTAATTAATTTCATAATGGTAACACTGTTACTAAAAGTAGATAAAAAGGCAAATGAAAAAGAGAAAATGACAAAAAAATCCCACATGAACGATGAAAAAGCAAAACAAAACAAAAAAAGAGCCAAGTGCGCTCGGTCACCGGTCGTTCATTTCGTTCAATTTATTTTTATGTGTCAGTACTACTGAACCAGAACAGCTCAGTAAAATGACCGGCTCACTTCGTTCATTTGAGTGATTCGTTCAATTTTACTCGTTCGTTCATGAACGACGCAGCTCTATCCGAAACGGCTTGATCGATTTTTATGAAATTTTGTATGTGTATTTGGTACGTCTGAGGATACATAGGTCCCAATTTATTTTTCGTAACCCTAAGTGTGCTGTGCAACGCCCATACAATAGAAATATCATATATCTTGAAATATACAGGGAGTCCGCCGGGAAGGAATACTACTCTGTTGAACTTTTGATTAAATGAAAGAGAATGGATCTTATATTGATAAATACAATATCAGATAAATGTTCGCCTCTGTCAGCCTCACAAATGCGAGCCCTTTTGATCACATTTTCATTACATTCTCACACATTTCACGCGGTATTTCATTAATTTCATCACGAATATTTTGTTTGAGTTGCTCAAGCGTTTCTGGTTTGTTTGCATAAACCTTGCTTTTTTTCAGATATCCCCACAAAAAGAATTCCGGAGCAGTCAAATCAGGCGACCGTGGAGGCCAATCAACTTGTTGTGGAAAGTCTCAGTAATCGATGATTGACTGATAAAATGTTTTAACGATTAAAACACGTTGGTGCATCGAATATTTTTCCATAATAAATTTGCCACGTGTCTACTTCACGACTGCCAAATATGAACTGTCAATACTAATGTTTACCAAAATAGCAGCAAAACAAAGTAGTATACATTCCCGGCGGACACCATGTATAAGAGCAAGAGTCTTCAAATTTGGTATGGACTCTTTTGAGAGCGAGGTGCGAGGTAATTCAAAATATTGGTAGAATAGGACCGAGGGAAGGGGCTCCCCCATACAAAGTAATTATAAAAGTATTATATCTTTAAAGCTATAATAGCAAAAGTCTTAAAATTTGTTATGGATTCATTTGAAAACAAATTATATACATAAGTATAAATTATAACAAATTTAAAACAATAAATTCCCTGCCTCTATCACTCATATACCTCACACATTTACAATGAGTTAGTTATTATTTTCTACCCTAGAAATTCCCTAGAAATAATTTATTATATGGTAAAACAATGTTTGCCGGGTCAGCTCGTAATGTGTAAAAATGTTTGAAAATCGAGAAGAACAAATTTTATTTTAAAACAAAACGTTTATGAAATAGAACTAAGTTTGTTTCATTTTTAAAATAAAATCGCACATTGTTGTTTTAAAACTGATTCGTTATAGAAATTACAATGTTATATACTATTAATATTAAAAGAAACATTCTAATTTGAAAAAATATTTTAAAAAATGTACCATTTTTAAAAGGACAACATAAAATTCTTGTTTTAAAAATCTTTGGGGTCTACCCTGTAATTCGAAGCGAAAGAAAATGTTTTCGAATTTACAAACAAATTCGTTAGTCCATATTTACACTATGCAAGTCTTATTGCTAAGCTGATTAGTTTGTTAGGAAAGAGAGACGAGGGGAAAATAAACTTTACTGTTCTTCTCGTCTCTCTCTCTCTCTCCATCAAACTAATCAGCTTAGCAATAAGACTTGCATAGTGTAAATATGGACTAAGCATTTTCTTTCGTTTCAAATTACAGAGTATACCTCTTTTTTTTTGGTTCAGTGTACCACTATTCTTCATAAACTTAGGGCCTGACCCACGATGCCGACAATGTTCGACTTGTCGTACACTTATATTCAAAACAAAAACAAATTTTAATATTAATTATTAATTTTTTATTTAATCAACTTACCGTTATATCTTTGGATTTTTGTCGGATACTTGATTTACCATCAATCACAATATTTGCATTAACAAATTCAACATCACATGGTGAGGGTGGGCACATGGAAAAATCATCGTAATCCATATCGGTAGAGGTTTCCACCGACAGATCACCCAATAAAACGAAGCCCGATTCATTTGGCTAAAATATAAAAATAATAAACAAAAATTATTAAAGAAACTCTAATTGAAGTACATCCAAAGAAATTTTCTTAGAAAAAATAAAATACAAACTATAACAAGACCTTTTCATTTACAAGTGAAAAATTATAATGATCTTGACATTATGCCAAATGATGATGTTGTTACAGTTTTTATGGTATGTAGATCAGCCTTAGTTACAAGGGAGAATGCAAAACAAACAAACAAAAAAAAACTGCAGCTTAATTAAAATGTTTAAAACAAAAGCTCATTAATATAAAACTGAACTTGCATTGTGAATCTTTTGCCGAGAAAAGTGTTTTATAATTTTTAAAAGAATCAGTTCTTAAAAAAGGAGAATTTGAAACTTAACTCTGCTCTATAGCTTTCTGCTACTTTCGCCATTCGTTCATAACTTTTCTATATAGAAAGTTATCAATAAAACTTTTATGTAGAAAAGTAGCCACTGATAATTTTTCTAAAGAATATCTAAGCTATCGTTTATTTCCCCATAAAGTAAAGTTATCGATAATTTGCAATAAAAAAATTATACACAAGTTAAGTTATCGATAATCTTTCTATAAACTTTTCTATATATAAATAAATATATCGACCAAGTTAAGTTATCGATAACTTTTATAAAAAAAATAAAATTATAAAGTTAAGTTATCGACAACATTGCTGCAGAAAAGTTGAGTTATCGATAACTTTTGTTTTTAATGGAAAACTTTTTAAGGACACTTGTCCATAACTTTTCTATTAAGTAGAATTATCGATAACTTTTGGATGGGAAAGTAAAGTTGTCGATAATTTTTCGATGGGAAAGTAAAGTTATCGATAATTTTTCGATGGGAAAGTAAACTTATCGATAACTTTTCGATGGGAAAGTAAAGCTATCGATAACTTTTTTATGGAAAACTAAAAGTATCGATAGCTTTTCGACGGGAAAGTAGTTATCGAAAACGTATCAATGGGAAAGTAAAGTTATCGATAGCTTTTCTATGAAAAAGTAAAGGTATCGATAACATTTCTATGGAAAAGTAAAATGATCGATAACGTTTCTATGGAAAAGTCAAGTTATCGATAACTTTTCTATCGATAACGTATCAATGGGAAAGAAAAGTCATCGATATGTTTTCCGTGGAAAAGTAAAGTTATCGATAACTTTTCTATAGAAAAATAAATTTATCGACCATTTTCCTAAGGGGAAGTTAAGTAAGCGATAGCTTTTATATAAAACAAATAAATTTATTGGTTAGTTTTCTATGCAAAGGTTAAGTTATCGACAATTTTGCTGCAGAAAAGTTGAGTTATGGATAACTTTTCTTATTTATGGAAAACCTTTTTAAAGAAAAATGAACTTATCCAACCACAACTTCTCTATAAAGAAGTAGAGTTATCGATAACTTTTCGAAACGAAAATTAGCGTTATTTTTGTTATATATTATTTTTTCTGTAGTTGCCAATGTTGCCGGTAACCTTTCTTTTTTTGATGAAGTACAGTTATCGGTAGTTTTTTTTATAAAAAGGTACTTAGCGATAATTTTTAAAAGTTATCGATAACGTTTTTTTTATTAAAGCAAGATTATCAATAACATTTTTGTAAAGAAATAAAGTTGGCGATAAAATTTCTATAGTAAATGTTACTTTAAAAATTATCAACAAATCAGTACATTATTTAAAAACTCTGTTAAATGGTCTTGTTGCTTATTCAAGCATTGGTTAATTTTGCACAATAAGCAATTTTTGTTGCTGTTGCTGTTGCTGCTACTTTTTCAGTTGCTTTTCTATTGTTATTGCCTTATTAAAACTTACTAGTTTAAGAGCAATTGCCTCTAGTACTAGAGTCTAGTTGTTTTCAAG
The DNA here is from genome assembly GCA_936439885.1 of Nowickia ferox. Taxonomy (NCBI): domain Eukaryota; kingdom Metazoa; phylum Arthropoda; class Insecta; order Diptera; family Tachinidae; genus Nowickia; species Nowickia ferox. The sequence continues at coordinate 8,626,199 of OW387025.1, read as the reverse complement.
TATCTGTTTATTTCTATATGTTTATTTATGTACTTTTATGTATGCAGCTATGGTAACTAGATATCGCTCATTTACTTAAAGAATGTAATAACTAAAAAAATGGAATTTTTGAGTTAATGATGGAAAATTAATCCTCATATTTGTATTCATGTTGGGTAAAATTTTCATACAAGTATCTTGTTTAATCAACTCTTGAGAGAAAAATAAAATTGGCTTTTTCCATTAAGTTGTGTGTAGATTGAAAACTTAAACTCGTTTTCTGGCAAACTAAGTTTTTTTAAGTTATGACGTTGTTTGACTAAATGAGCGATATGTATCTGTTTTTCCAAGTTCGCTTCAATTTTTAAAAAGTGTTTAAGTATGTACGATGTACTATGTATATATGTATGTATGTATTTAATAATTAATTATATTACCCACAAACCCATAAATATAGCAAACTACGAAATTATTATGAAGACTAGACAACAATAACTTCTGCTTACGACTGAGTGCATAAATTTAAGTATAGGAAACGCCGCTCTACTGTTACGCAGTAAAAAATTAATTTAATTTTATTTTAGTTTTTTTAATTTTTAGTTTTTTTTACTTATAGGTTTTAATTAAGAACTATTTTGGAATTAAAATTTCAAATTACATATTTCCTAAATATAGTGGAATAAATTTAATTATTTTTTTAGTTTGTTATATTTTTTAATTTTTTACGGTGTAGTGTCTGCTATAATTTGAAATATATGTATGTATGTATGTATGTAAATAAAACAGTGCATGTACTCAAATGTATACTCGTATCTTAAATAATTGTAACAATAATAAATTATCACTTTAGTTGTGGCTGCATTTGATTTGACCTTGCCTTGTTTATGTTTGTAACATACTGACTGACGACATGACACTTGAAATCAAAACGCTGGTAAAGCAGAATAATATTTAGCTGTCAATTTAATTGTAATTTTTTTTTTAAATTTTTGCTGCTGTGTGGTTACCTTTTTTTTAAAGATTAATGACAAGTTTATTGAAAACTCAATGATCTTTTAAGTATCAAATAACACATTTCAATAGTTGAATCCATAAAATAATCTAATAATCAAATAACAGTGTTATTTTTTCTATTATAAGCGACGAATAAGCTCGTGTCTGGCATCTTTATTCCCAACAACCAGCTTGCTAACCACGCGCAAGGCGTATCTAAGGCCGAGCCGCCGAATAGTTTTTACCAGCCGCCGCCGCCGATTTTTTTTCGGCTAATAAGCGGCTGGAAATTAGTCGCCGATTGATATTATTTTTTAATCAGCCCAATCATGAATATTCCCTCGAAATTTATTTCTCACGGAAGATAATTTTCTCGAGTAAACATTCCTCGAATCATAAATTCCTTGGGAACAAATAAGAGTAATACGTGGCATCACCGCATTACGAAGCTCGTTGTTTTGCTTGTTTGTTGACATTTTGTTTCTCCCTTTTTTTTTTTTGAGTAGAGAGTAAACAAAATTATTAAAATTCAACAACTTGAAAAAATATGTAAAAAAAGTTTATAAATGATTTATTTGGGCAGTATTTGTGTTTTTCCAAATAAACGAACTATAAAATACAAGTTTATGTATATAAATTTTATTTTAATGGAGTATTAACCATGTTTTATTTTAAATCCCTTTTCAACAAAGAAAACATAACTTGAACTGCGTTCATATTACCTACTTTTTTCCCAGGGAGTTTTTTTATTCCCGCATTTGGTGAAAAAAGGGGGAAAACAAATTCATGATAGGAGAAAAGAGAAAAAATGAGAAAACTCGTGTTTTTTTATGATTTTTTATGATTGGGCTGAATATTTAATACTCCTGTTGGAAGACTGAACGAAAAGTCGTTGGATATTTGGAAAGATTATAGATCGCAGTTTTCCAAACTTTACAAAATCGTTTTTAATTACCTTACAATGGTGGGACCACCGGTTCCGTCTGAAAGATGAAGTGGCGAAAAACTTGGTAAAGTTTTATTTCTAAACAGTATTGAACAAAAGTATTGGGAAATGTAAAATATAACAAATAATTAAAAAAAAACAATCCATGTATAAAAAACATCGATGTATTTTATGACATATCGATATCGATTACGCATCGAAAAAATATCGATGTTTTTTTTTACAGTATGCATACCTAGTGTGAACCAAAGGGATTCATACTGCATGAAAAAAGGTATTGCAGGGAATTATTGTTTACCATCGTGAACTTTATTTATTAATTTTGTCCTAAAAATAAAATATTTACAACTTTTACGGTCTAATTCATAAAAAATATTTTAGGTTTATTACAGGTTTATTTGACAAATTTCCCATAGAAATATGTCAAATAAGCGCTTAATAAACCTGAATTATTTTTTATGAATAATGCAGTTAACATACAATTCGATTAGTTCGCCTGCAATAATAAAGTGAACAAAACCAAGGGAAAAAAGGGAAAACATTTCTAGGGAAAAATTATTCACGATTGCAATTTGGTGCAAAGGGGAAGGAAATATTTGGAGGGAAAAAATTTCATTTCAAAAATGTTCACTGTATTTAAAATTTTCTTTTTTTCTTTTGCTGCTGGCTAAAAACTACTTGTATGTAGTTTTAAAATCTATTATTTAAAGCCGCTGTGTCTTCATAAATCTGTTACATTAGATTTCACATAATTTTTTTATTTTTTATTTTAAGAGCCTATAAAACACGTTTTGTTTGTTTAAAATATAAACCAAATACTCATAATTAATAATAACTTATAGTTTATGCTTGGCTAATTTTTAAAATAATTTGATGAAAATAATTGATACACATTTTTTCATGTGTTATTCACATATAAAGATTTCCTAAAAATAAAATAATTGGGATTTTACACCAAACAGTGTGTATGTGTATATGTGTGTGTGTGCGGTGTAAATGTATTTGTGATAACTTTAAACACAAAAAAATTTTTCATGAAAATTTAGCTTTTTGCCAAAACAAAAATAGCAAAAGAAATCATGTAATTTGCTAAGCAACACGTAAGTAACATAAATTTTAATTTTATTTTGCGGTGTTCGTAGTTTAATACAGTGATTTTGGGACGACAATTACTGGTATTAGTTGCCCCACAGGTACCAGAGAAACAAGCCGATCGGCTTACAACCGGCTCAAGAGCCGCCGCCGACTTTCAATGTAACTGCAAGCCGCCGCCGATTCATGCGACTAGCTTCGGCTCAAAATTGTAGCTAATTGCTAAATATTTCGCGATAAACACATTTTTATATACAATTTTACAAACACAAAATTTTTCTTTATACAAAATATAATAAAACAAGTAACACAAAAATGAAAATTTTTTGTCAGCACTTTGATTTCACCAAACGAGAAATAAATTAATCACCTGGCGACTTTCATATGCTGTATAAATATACTTTGCACCTAATAAATAGACTTTGTTATGTACAAAACAAAACCAGTGACTATCAGCCGGTTCATGCTTGCTATGAGCCGCCGCCGACTATTTTTCTTCTAATCCTCCGCCGCCGACTTTTGAAGACGGCTTGTTTCTCTGATAGGTACTAACTTAGTATTTTATAATCTGTATGTCAGTGTATAAAATTGCCTTAAGCCTTTTTGTGTAATGTGTTATAAAAATTACAACAGTTATATTCTAATATTTAACACCAAAGGCGTTATAAAGATAATTCCAAAGTAGAACGTTTAGGGCATATACAGTGAATCACAGTGAAAGTGAACCACACTGTTCTATTAGCAAAATTATCTAAGAAGTTATAACAAAAAAATAAAATAAAAAATAAAAAATCATGGGAATCGACTGATCATGCAGGCCTTGTAGAAATGTTCCTTTAAACTACGGACTCTGGTAAAATTTCGTATGCCGCAAACACTTTTTAAATCTATACAAATCAGTGAATATCTAACACACACTTTTTTAATTTTCAATTGTAACGTGAACACGTATGAAAAGGCACATCTGGCAAATGTCATCCAAGGCTTTGCTTCCACTATTAGCTGAGAGTTCCCTAAATTACAAACTCGGAAATTTTAGGTGTGTTCGTAAATGCATCACTGTTCTGCATCATTTAAAATACAATACAAGTTCCCTGATAAGTTGTTTTAGTAGTAATCATTTTTGTATACCATATTTGATATTATTTATTCAGTTAACCAGTTTAGAACATTTAAATTTCCATTTGCAGCGCAGTGATGCATTTACGAACACACTCTTTGTTCATCATTTAAGAAGCTTTAGCTTCATTCAACGAGATCTGCTATTATTATTATTTATTTGATTTAATCATTTATTTTATACATTGGGATGATTTTTTAAGAGCTTTCGGATTTAATTTATAAAAAAAAGCACATACAGTTTCGAGAAATGTTTGAAATCTTTATTTGAGTCGGTACGAGTAGAACGATATATATATAATTCAATGTTTAAAGATGATGATGATGTAAATTTTGACCGCGGACATGTCTGAAATGCTTAATACGCTAGGTCCAATTTTGGCATAATTTCTCCATCATATCGCCCAGTATCTCACGAATAAATTTTTCAATATTGTCTTCCAGTGCGTCAACCCTATAGACATGAGCCTAAACATAGCCCCACAAAAAATAGTCTAAAGACGTTAAATCGCACGATGTAGGCAGACAAGTCCAGCTCTTCTATTTTGAGCAAAAAAAAATAAAAAAATCGGTAATTCACAGCCAGTTCATTAATCAACCCAATCATAAACAAAAATTCCGCACGAGTTTTCTCACTTTTCCCTTTTCTCCTATCATGAATTTATTGTTTCCCTTTTTTTACCAAATGCGGGCATAAAAAAACTCCCCGTGAAAAAAGTAGGTATTATGAACGCAGTTGAACTTGCTTTTTTCACTAAAAATCTTTCTCTTGAAAAACAGAAGGGAGTTTGCATAAAAACATGGTTAATACTCCATTAAAATAAGATTTATATACATAAACTTGTATTTTATAGTTCTTTTATTTGAAAAAGCACAAATAATGTCCAAATAAATCATTTATAAACTTTTTTACATAGTTTTTCAAGTTGTTGAATTTTAATAATTTTGTTTAATCTCTCACTCAAAAAAAGGGGGGAAACAGTACATTTTAGCATTTTCACTGCAGTCTTATGCTCAGGTATTATTTAATTATTTTACAAAATGGAAAATAGCAATAAATTATAACAAAAGTCAAGCAATTTATTTTACCAGAAAAAGGAAATCGTGTTTTACTCCCCAAAATGCTATACGTTTAAACAATACCGACATCGAAGGGGGAAAAAAATGTAAAGTATCTAGGTGTAATTCTAGACCCAAAATTAACTTATAAAGATCACGTATCATATATCGTTAATAAATGCAACATACTTATTAGAACCCTTTACCCTTTAATAAATAGAAACTCATCATTAAGTATTGACAATAAAATGTTAATTTTCAAACTTATATTTCAGGCAATTATATAAATACTATGCAGCCCCAGTTTGGATAAAAAGTGCTAAATGCCACATAAAAAGGCTACAAATCCTTCAAAATAAACTCCTAAAGTTAATTCATAATCTTCCCACACATTATTCTACAGCAAGACTACACCAAATCGCAAACGTCGATTTGGTCGCTGTTAAGATATACAAATTGTATGAAAATTTCAATACTAGATGTTTTCAGTCTGAACATAATCATATAGCTGAGTTAGCCCCCGCTTTAGATTAGTCAGTTAAGTAGTTTTTAAGCTTTTATCACAAAAAAAAAATATTCGCAAGGTTTTTGAAAAGTTTCACCTTAACTTAAATACTATATTAAAACAAAATTGTAATATTAAGTAGAAAAAGGAAAAATCTTTAAACTATTTATAAATGTATATATACTATTGTAAGTAAGTTTTGTAAATATCATTAGACACAATAAACTGAAACTGAAAAAAAATTTTAATTTGTTAATAAAATTCTTCTGTATAGAGGATTTTTCTCATAAATGTACATGTATAGCAGGCTAAAGGTTCCCTGATGATCTGCACTAGAAACAGTGAAATACGATCCAGTATAGGATCCAGCTAATACCTACCTCAATGATCAATTTCAATGTATTTATAATAAAAAAAAATATTTTACTGAATAAAATAATATTTTGGAATTATGTGCGTAAAAAAAATTTTGAATGTAATTGTAACATTTCCAAAAAACGCACATTATCAACTATTTTATATAAAAATACCTGCAAATACTAATAAGTTTGTATAAACATGAAATTCAAAGACATTTCAATAACTTTTTCTACATTTAAATCTGGCATTATACTTTTCTTCTGTAGAACATTTTAGCAGAATTTTTTGCCCGATTAGCATTCTCTCGTCATAATTTTCTGGCAACACTGGTCAACAAACATGCAAAACAACGAGCTTCGTAATGCAGTGATGCCACGTATTACTCTTTTTTCTCCCCAAGGAATTTATGTTTGGAGGAATGTTTTCTCGAGAAAATTATTATCCGTGAGAAATAAATTCCGAGGGAATATTCATGATTGGGCTGAATGTAATTTTGGTGCGAAATTTAATCACAAGATTCCGAATGGCCGCCTCAGAAGGTCGCCCAAGCTGACCATAAAATGGAAGAGAAGTGCATGGATGCACTTTCTTATATCAGCATGAATTTTGATAATAAAATTTAATGATCTGCAAGCGTTGCTCATTTGTAAATCGATTCATGGTTAAATTATAGACCAAACTGAACATGTTTAACACTAACATGATAAACGAAAACAGCTGAATTGCCGAACACAGTGTTGCCAAAAAGAAATTTGCTAAAACAAATCATCCTTTATATCTACTCTAATGCCAATCTTGCAAATTTTATTTTGTACAGCACATTCCCAATGCCAACAACAATTTGTTAAAAGTCAAGTTAGTATGCACATTTTTGTTTTGGTAGTATTTTTATTTTATTTTTTTTCTATACTTTAGTTCCTGCAAATTACTTAAACTTGATAATCACTTACTACATTTGTAGCAATATTGCAAAAAAAAAAAAAAAAGTTTTGAGACAAGAGGGAAATTAAATCGTTTCATTTCAAAACAAGTTTAGAAGTTTAAATGTTTTGGAAAATTGCAAACATCTTTCAAGTGGCTGCTAAAACAAAAATGGGATTTTATAGTATGAAAAAAAAACAAGTAAAGTGTGATATTACCATTTCTAATCTTGATTTTATCAATTGCATTATTCGAAATTAATCTTAACTTAAAACATTTTTAAAAGTCTTTCGAGCGTTTGAAATTTTGAAATACCTGCGGCGTTTCAATGAGTTTGAAGTGTGTCAAAGTGACGATTTTTCACAATTTCTGGCAAAATAATAAAAATGTTTTACACACAAAGTTAAATAAGAAATAAAAAAAAAATTAAATTACTCTTGTAACAATAATTTTTAAGAATTTTAGCTCAAATGTACCCATAAACATTTTCTTAACATTTTAATTTACGACTTCTCTTTAATAAGAAGGTTCTATAAATTGTACAGGGTGTCTGGTGGCAAATTTATAAATACTTTTAAATACGATTATTACAAAAAGCCATAAACGGTGCGGAGGGAGAGTGGCGCAGTTGGAATTATTGATTGTGCGTATTTGTTAGTCACGATGTCGCAGTGGTCGAGTGAGCATCGCGCATTCGCTGTGGAGGCAAATGATTAATGATTCTGAAGTAATTGCTCGTCGACAATTTTGTTCAAAGTTCGGTATTCGGCGAATACTTGATGGACCGAGTGTAAATTTAATTCGTTCCTGAGTGCAGAGATTCCGTGCAACTGCTTCGGCTATGAATGTCCCACTACCAGGGCCCAGTCGATCTTCAAGGACTCCCGAAAACATTGAACTGGTTGAAGGCAGTTTACGTGAAAATCCGCGACTTTCAATACGGAAAAGAGCAGACTCACTGGGACTTCCAAGAGCGATTTTTCATGAAATTTTACAAAAGGATCTGAAGTTCCTTCTTTTTAAAATTTAAATCGTTCAAGAACTGAAAGAAAGTGACTTTGATTTACGGAAAAATTTTTGTGAAACGATGTTGGAGCGTTTTCGCACTATAAAGCCCATTATTTGCAGCGAGGAGGCTCATTTTCACTTAAACGGCCACGTCAACAACTAAAACTGATCTCCAAGAACCCGCAACTTTCGATTGAAACATCAAAAACCATTGCATTGCTCCAGGGTAACTGTTTGGTGTGCCTTATCCACGCATGAGACAATTGAACCATTTTTTTCGAAAATTCTCGAGGCCAGGCGACGAATGTTAACGGTGAAAATTATCGACGCATGATTACGGAATTCTTTTTGCCAAACCAGCGAGCTCAGCCATCGTACTCTTTATAACGTGGTTTCAACAGGATGTGGCGACTGTATACACAGCCAGAGCTTCGATAAATTTGCTTCGGAAAAATTTCCCCCAATCACTGATCAGTAGCTTTGGGGACATCCCATGGCCACCGAGGTCGCCCGATCTAACTCCCATGGATTTTTTTATGGGGCTACCTCAAAGAGAAAGTTTATAACAAAGTCAGACAAACACATACATATATAATATGAAAGAGAGTAAAATGCATGCTTGTACGCAGCGATGCCAACTATTTGTAACCCAAACGCGCTATTCTCCTTCGCAAAACGCGCTAGAACGCGCTAAGTTGCAGCATTATCAACTATTTATAGCCAAAACGCGCTATTTTCCAACGCGCTAAATTAAATTTTAATAAAATTCCATGTATTTACATGTGTATTAGTTAATACAATTGATTTTTTAGTAGCTCTTTTCAGATTTTATAATATTGTTTCTTCTAAATTATATCCTAAACAATTAAAATCATTTAATACAGAATCAGAATTGCCTTCCAAATAATAGAAATCCTTAGTTTTTATTTTTATTTTATTTATCAAACTTTGTAACAACTTATAGGTATATAAATTATCGAATAGTTTTGCGATTCAAATGCTTTTTGTACTTCAGCTAGAATAAATGCTTAACAAGTTATATAAATATTTTTGATCACGAATTTTCATGAAATTTCAAAATATTTGCCATTTACAGTATTAAAATGCGTTTTTAATTCTAACCACAGTCAAGGGAATTTTATTTGCGACAGCTGAATTATTATCCAATTTAAAAAATTTTATAAGTTTTTGAATACTAGAAAATTGTTAAATTTATGAAAAAAAGTAAAAAAAAAATATTGAACTGAAATTATACTGACTTTATTCTAAACGCGCTAGACTAAAAAAAGCGCGTCTGGCATAGTTAAAACGTGCCAAATCTAGCGCGAAACGCGCTAAATTGGCATCGCTGCTTGTACGAATGTACAAGAGCATAGTGAAGTGCAAACGGGCGGCTTTTTGCTTATCTCTGCTTTAAAGGAAAATATTCGTCGAGAAATCAGCTCAATTGAACCAAGTTTACAGCAGCGTGTGGCGCAGCACACAAGGCTCCGTTTTGAACAATGTGTTCAACTCGACGAAACACATCTGGATGACATACTCTTTAAAACATAAAATCCGCATTTTCATTCTATCGTTCAATGCTCTTAATAAAACTTCGTGTCAATTATTACGTTTTTTTATTCAAGTATGAAAATATAAATCTGCTACCAGATACCCTGTACTTACATATTTACATACATATGTATATGTTGTTAGCATATTTGCAAGTGTATGAACCCGTTATACATACATATGTATGTATGTATATTTTATCAATTGTATTTAAATTATCCGCTTTATAAATATTTGTTACAAGGTCATTGATTTTCATTTTTATTTGAATATATCACACAAAGTACTTTTGTTACGCATAATTTAGATTGTATTCAAATTAGACGACACTCATAAATAACATGAATAAATAAACCAACAATTATCTATGTTTGTCAATATAATGTCTTGAAACTTTTGTTTGTTTAATAACGAAATGAAAGTGATAGCTTCACTTTATTTCATTTTCAGTGATGCCATCTTAAAATTCGTTAACATAAACGCCAAGACTGTTAAGGTTACACAATATTTTTTTAACTGTTTCAAACAGTTTTAAATAACACAACATAATATTCATAATTAGATAATCCATATTTTGAATAATCTTTTCAGTTACTCCAAGGGGATTTAGTGTTTTACATAATTTATATATGTATGTAAGTATGTACATATATATGTATATGCATATGTATGTAAGTGTGTATGTGCATCTCTATTATGTTATCTGGAATAGTTAAATTAGCTTTTAAAACAATATCATCAAAGCATATTATAATATGCCCATTGAGGTATAAAAAAACACTCATTAAAAAGTCATTAACCCCTCACAAAAAAAATATTAAATATTAAAACAAAAAACCAACCAAAAATTTTTAATATACATACATACATACATTAGACTGGTCCTAATTATCCAAATGTCACAATATTTAATCCAGGAACCTTTTAAATTGTTGCTTTTAACAAAATAATTATTGTGTAAAAATTTCAAGTCAAAGGTTGGTATAAAGGGCTCAAAAATCCAAGAAAAATCTCATAACTGCCCCCTAAACCGCTACTAGAAGGGTAAAAGGCAAGACTGACACCCACTAATTCTTTCTTCCCAAAATTTTTTCGGAATATGCGAGTATGCATAAACCCCCTATCGCCACTCGTTAAGGGTTTTCCCCATGCAAAAATATTTTTATACATTTCTCGAGCACCGGCGTAACAAGGCCAAGGATCTAGTGGGATTAGCTGAATGTATGTATGACCGAACCACATTAATTTTTTCTAAACACACCAACAAAAATAATATTTTTATTCAGCCCAATCCTGAATATTCCCTCCGAATTTATTTTGCAGGGAAAATAATTTGCTCGAGAAAAAATTCCTTCAAATAATCACCCTTATTCCAGTTGTCGGCATCGACGTCACATTAACACAACACAAAAAAAAATGGGGCTTGTATACCCGTTGTCGAAAACAACTGACTCCTGTTGGCAGGTTTATGCTTTTATCTAGACCTTAGGGAACGGAAATAGATTGTCAGTTGCACAAAATTGTTCACGAGAGCGAGAAAATAAGCCCCAATTTTTTGGTATTTTGTTCAAGTGACGTCGATGTCGACAAGTGGAATAAGGGTGCATGATTTCCTTGAGAACAAATAAGTGTAATAAGTGGCATCACTGCATTACGAAGCCAGCTGTTTTGTTATTTGTTGATATTTTGTTTCTCCCTTTTTTTTTGCGTGCAAGCATAAACGAAATTATTGAAATTAAAAATATGTACAAAAAAAGTTTACAAATGATGTATTTCGACAGAGTAGACAAGTGACAATTTTTACTGTCGATTTGATGTGACGTCGACTACGCCATTCACAATAAGGGCAATTGTGAATGCCATAATCTCAAACTGGAAAATATAATCGAATCGATTATACACCTGTACGTGAATTCAGTAACTTTTATTATTACGATAATCGTATCGCTATAATAGATATAACGAAAACTTATCAACTTTGCTATTCACTAACATTATATGTGGGTTGGAGAAAAAAGGAATAATAAAATCATAAGTTCAAATTCATTGAGTTTTTATTTATTATTATTTGCGCTTTTCTATACAAAATATTGAAATAAATGTTGAGCAAAAATACAGCTGGAGACTATTGTAAAAAATAAATTACGGAATTACATTATCATTACCGCAAACGAGTAAATATGTCGATAAATATTAAGATTTTCGGTTCGCAAAAAGTTACAGAATTCAGATACAACCAGTAACAGATCAAACAACCTAATGGTGAAAAGGAGCCCTATTATTTTCGCTACGATGCACAGAGGAGTATCTGAGGCAAAAAGCTGACCATTACTTTTTTTAAAGTTTATATTGCTTGTGAATAGTTATTGAGTGCCCCTAGATCAATGAAACTTACGTCTTATGGTCCTAGGCTGTTAAACCTTGAAAATAGGAAAAATCGGACAAAGGCGAAAAAAGTTCCCCTCAGAGGAACTAATCCCAGCTCTAAAAATTTATTTTTTTTCTTAACTTTTCCCATGCTTTTGTTTAGCAAATGCAACTTAACTTTTAACGTCGGCGAAAGTTCAAAACCCTAAAAAACCGCCAGAACTAAAAAAAATCCCTAAAACTAAGTGACCAAAACTGAAAAACGTCAAAAACTAAAGACACGTCAAAACAAACAAAAAAAAACGCAAAAACTAAAATAAAACGTCAAAACAAAAAAAAAAACGCAAAAACTGAAGAAAAAAGCCCAATTAAAAAAAAATTGTTAAAACTAAAATACATCGCCAACAACCAAAAAAAATCGCCGAAAAAACAACAATATTAAAAAAAAACGGCAAAAATTAAAAAAAAAACGCCAAAACTAAAAAAACCTTCAAAAAACCTAAGAAAATTTAAATTTAAAATTTAAAAAAAATTGTTTATCAGGTAAGATATTCGATTATATAGGCTAAAGTTCGTATATTATTACATATCGTTGGTCTCAAATAAAAAGGTCCTAACTCAAATAATTGTAACTTTACAGGAGAAGGCAAACACACAATAGAAACTGTAAAAATGCTTTCACCACTGCTGTGTACAACTGCTTGTAAAGCGGCCCATCCATTATACAATATTATTGCGTATGTTGTTGTACATATTATTGTCGTTTTGACCTATACTATGCAATAAATGGCACAATATTTTCAAAGAAAATATTGCCCAATTTTCCGGACAGTGAAAAAATAAACAACATTGAACAATGTTGCCACCACATTACACAATTGGCTTGATTGTACAATAAAAATCAAAGTCTTTTGATATTTGCCAATATATTGTGCCAAATTCGAATATGACATACACATTGGCGATATTATTGTACAATACGAAAAATGGCACAATTATATTGCAAGTGGGTGGGATGCTTAAAAGCGTTATTTTTTACATTATTGCAATAAATTTTTGTGACGAGTTGTATTTGTGTGAAATGTATTGGAATCACTGAAAAACTCAATTTCGTAAAAAAAATACGAGTTGGGGCCTTTTTATTTGAGACCTTGGATATGTACATACATATGTATGTAGTGTTCACACGGAACCCTTCGTGTGCGAGTCAAAGTCGCACTTTGCTGAATTCTGTACAATTTTAGAACGTATCAACAAAGGAACTTCCATAACGATATTTTATTACGTCAAATGAATGAACTTCAAAGATCACATAGAAATTTATAACTACATACATACTCGTATGTACGAGCATGTACATACATACAGAGTATGGTATGCACGTGCAAATAAAAATTCTTTTTATCCGGTTTTTTTTCGCATGTCTAGTTGGAAACTTTTCAATTTTATTTTCTATATTTATGTTTTACTTTGCCCAAGTCCATCCATATATTGGGTGTTTTTTATTGAGGTATAGAACTTTAAGTTGGCATCACTTTTTTAACTGGCGGCCATTTTGTCAGCTGTCAAGTGATTAATATTTAGTTTGGTTTGCCATTTCATCATGAACAGGTTGACAAAAGAACAACGCTTGCAAATCGTGCAAATTTATTTCGAAAATAATGGTTCAGTTCGCGAAGTTTACCGCAAGCTCCCTCCATTTTATGGTCGACATAATCGTCCATCAGAGCAATTAATTCGGTTAACCATGGATCGTTTTCGCACTGGCCACCAAGGTCGTGTGATTTGACACCATTGAATTATTTTCTTTGGGGATATGTGAAGTCGCTCGTCTACGCCAACAAACCAGAAACGTTAGGGGACTTGGAAGCCAACATTCGTGGCGTTATTGCCAACATACGGCCCCATATGCTCGAAAAAGTGGTTGAAAATTGGACCTGTAGAATTGGCTTTATTCGAGCCAGCCGCGGCGGCCACATGCCCGAAATCATATTTAAACGTTAATGGCATAAAATTATCCTTCCAATAAAGCCAAATTGATGGACATTAAAACGATTTTCTTGTGTTTTATTTCAATTCGAAGTTCTATACCTCTAAAAAAACACCTTGTACTAGTAAAAAGTTGAGGTTATTGTAACGTACATTTTTATTTGTCTTAAGCAAGTTTCATTCTTTTTTTTTTCTTTCTTTTTCTTTTCTTGTCTCTTGTATTTGACAAATATGGCAGGCATTAAGTGAATGTTATTACGGTGTTTTTTTAATATCTTTTTTTTTTGCTTTTCTTCTACACACTTCGTCGTTTCAGTTGTTTCTTGAGATATGTATAAAAATTTTATTTGGCTTGGAAAAAAGTTCTCTTTATGCGTGCATTTATTTTCCCCATTTGTAAACTTGTAAGCCAACTTTTATTGCATCATTTTGTTGAGTTACAGAAAAGACAAAAATGAAAAAAATTAATACAAATGTAGTAACACTATAAACCTCTCTACACACACACACACGTTTATTTTAAAATGTTGAAAAAAAATAAAATATTGAGAAAATATGTGGTAAAAAAAGCAAGACTTTTGAACTTGTTTTTCAATTCAGCCACGCTGAAATGAAATAAGCTTATAAATAAAGCAGAAATATGCGAAGTAGGTACGACGCGTTATGAGAGTTATGCGCTTTATGAATATTTTAAACCAGGGACCGTAACGGTTATAAGTTTAATTTTAAAAATTGCTTTTTAATCATTATTTCTGGAGTTTTATTTATTACTCAGAAAATAAAAGTTATTTTTTTGAGTTTTATTTTTTTTTAAATTGAATAAAATATCTATGTATAAAATAATTCTGCCAAAAAAAACCGACTCCAATGGAAGGATCTGATAGGTAGAACATTTTCGAATAAAATTTAAAGGAACCAAACTGGAAGTAAATTCTTTCATATAAAAAATTTTTTTTTTTTGTAAATCTGATGATTAAAAGGTACGTGAAATATAAAATTAAATTTTAATGGGTGTGCCTCCGCCCATTTTTTAAATGCAAGATTGTGTGTTTTTCAGAGCTCAGGGTGCATTTAAGTTTTGTAAAAATCGGTAAAGCAGAACCACTTAAAATAATACAGTAGTTTTCCGGTTTAACGAACCAGTACTTTGTCAGGCCTGTTCGTTAAACTGAAAAGTTCGTTATATGCCATACTTATATCTAGTACCCATGTTAAGAATAAATAAATAAGTAGAGATGTATTATTTGTCGTTTATTTTGAAATATGTTTAGAGATCTGTATAATATATCAAAAAAAAATTAAACAAGGTACAATTCATTACACTGGTAGCATAAAACATAAAATAATTTGAATAAAAAAAAGATTCAAATTCATCTTGAATTTCCTTGAAAATTTTACATAAAAATTTTGTTGAGTAATTTTTTTTTTTTTTTGGAACAAATAACATTTGTTCTGTGACATCTTCCCGAAGTTCTTGTAAAAGCAATTAAGTTGACAAATTAACATTATTTTGTTGTCGTAGAATCCAAGAAAAAAGTTGTTTCTTTATTCTTGGAAATTCACCTTGTTTCACGGCTTTCATATTTTTAAAGTTTGCACTTCCTGCATTTTTTATAAGATTTTGTTCTGATTTTAAATTGTACATACGGTCGATTTTCTTAAGCCATATTTTTTGCACAAATCTACAACTCGCAATCCATTTTGGTAATCATGCACAATTTTTAGTTTTTCTTTTAAAAAAGGTCTCTTTCTTGTACTCATTTTTATGTTTACACCACGAAAGAATATGCGTAACTGATCATTGCAGCATAATCAAACAAAAATGCTTCATAAACAGAACCTAAAATAGTGGTACTTTTTGCTATTCACTTTGTTTTTAGTTAAAAATTACTTCACATTATGCTTTTTTAAACTAAAATTATGAATCTTATTTAATTGAGCACAAGAAATATTTTTTATTCGCTATATAAGGTACTCTATGGAGCGCACTTGTGTGTTCGCTAAATGCGATGTTCGCAGAATCGAAGGTTCGTTAAACAGGAAAACTACTGTATATGAAATTGTAATGGGCGTGCCCCCGCCCATTTTTTCAACTTTAGATTTGTGTAACTACAAGAAACAAATATGTTTGCTAAGTTTAGCAGCCAACAGTATAATATCATAAAATCAAATAAATAACTAGTGGGCGTGTCCCCGCCCATTTCTTTTGCAATGGCACCAATGGGAAGCTATACCCTCTCATACAAAAAGAAGTTTTACTTACAATCGTAATCGGTAAAGTTTAGTTTTTTTTTTAATAAAAATTAAACAAATAAAAATTAATGCATCTAAAGGTAGTCCACGTAACATGGAGTATCTTGGTGTATTCCTTGTGCTCGAACTAAAATCTATTTTAGTTCGATTTTTTTTTAAGTTTAAATTTGGAAAATAACCGTTATTTGCGGACCCTGGTTTAAACCATTTCAATAATCTTTATTAATAATGAAGAAAAACAAACTAAGCTGCAAAGTTGGGAAATTGTAATGAAAATTAAACAGGATATTTATTTCATCAAGTAAAAGTTAGTATGTACGAGTATGCGCAAATGTATGTGCATATTCACAATTGTAATACATACATATGTATATATGTATGTACACATGTATGTATATCTATGTAATGACTTTTTTGGTCACTCGAATTGTAAATAAGCTAATGACTCTCATGTAGGAGGCATTTTTCTCAAATGGATGCATTGAAATGGGTGACAACGTGAACATTTATAAGGAAATTCAACTGGTTGTTGAAGTTTAAGCATGAAGGAAAAATTGGATTGCAGTGAGATAGTTTCCGTTACTGACCAGTCCACAAAGCTGTTTAAAATGTTCAAGATAAAAACACTGAAGAAATATTAATGTATGTGAAATATTGTGAAATTTATGCAACGCTAAAATTTGGCGCCATTTTACAGTTTACATGACTGAGCGTGCAATGAAAACATCATCGAAATTTAACTTAAACACTATAAACAAGTCAAGATTAAAAAATTTATACTTGAGTTTATTTAAGTTTTCACTTTTATTTCCTGTGTTTAAGTCTGAATTCACTCATTTGTTTTCGACAAAATTATTTTAAATGTACACAGATACAGTACGAACAAAATTTGCGCAACTAAAAGGCAATACGGCTGGTCTAGATAAAAATTCTTTTTTTGTTGTCATTCGAACCTCTGTTAAATAATAATAAATTCAGTTAAGTGCGACATTGACTCGCACACGAAGGGTTCCGTACGGACACTACATTTGCAATACTATACGAACTTTAGCCTAAATAATCGAATATCGTACCTGATGTAGACACTTTTTAAAACTTTAAAGTACCTGGTAAAATTTTTTAATTTTTGAGCTTTTTTCGTTTTTGGGATCTTTTTTCAGTTTTTGGCTTTTTTTAGTTTTTGGCGTTTTTTAGTTTTGGAGATTTTTTTCGTTTTTGGCGATTTATTTTAGTTTAAGCGATTTTATTTAGTTTATCGCTTATTTTTCGGTTTTTAATGATTTTTTGCGGTTTTAAATGATTTTTTTCGATTGTTCATTAGTTTTTGGGCTTTTTTCGTTTTGGAGATTTTTTTAATTTTGACAATTTTTAACTTTGACGTTTTTTTCGTTTTTGCGATTTTTTCAGTTTTTGGTGCTTTATTTTAGTTTTAGTGATTTTTTAAGTTTTTGCCCTTATTTTCGTTTCGACGATTTTTTTTCGCTTTTGCAATTTTTATTTTGGCGATTTTTTCTCGTTTTGGTGATTTTTTCTGCTTCTGGCGATTTATTAAAGTTTTAGCGTTTTATTTAGTTTTGGCGCTTTTTTTTCCTTTTTTGCGTTTTTTTTTTGTTTTTGATTTTTTTCGATTGTTTACTAGTTTTAGCCCTTTACTTCGTTATAGCGATTTTCTTAATTTTGGGATTTTTTATTCTCGGCGTTTTTTTTGGGTTTTGGCGATTTATTTTAGTTTTGGCACTTTTTCTTAGTTTTGGGATATTTTTTCGTTTTTTTTTTAATTTTTGACGTTTTTTAATATTAGAATTTTTTCTAAGTTTATTATTAAAATAAGTCAGCAGTATTCCAGTGGTCAACACAGACGTCACGTCAATACAATACCAACAAATTGGGGCTTGTCTACCCGTTTTTGAAAGCAACTGACTCATGACATTTTCTAGACTTTAGGGAACAGAAATATGTCAATAGCACAAAATTTTGCTCTAAAGCGAGCAGACAAGACCCGATTTTTTTTTGGTAATGTATTGCCGTGACGTCGATATGGACAACTAGAATAAGTGCGATTGTATTTCTTATGTAATGTATTTTTTTTTTGTTAGGCCCGAATTCACAGTCATTAGTTAACGAATAGCAATAGTCTAACCAATAATATTTGATTCACAGCTCTTTGTTTACCATTAGTTAAACCGCCAAATGTCATTGGTTAACAAATAGTTAGACAACAGCTGATTCGTTGTAAACTTAATTAGTATTGTTGTTTTATGAAAAATTTTAGACACATTTCACACATACGATGTCAAGCATCTTCTTTGTATTTAGCTGAAACAGATTCTTTTTTTTTATTTTCTATTATATTTTGGGTTTTCCGATTCAATTTCAGCACTAATTCAATATCTTGTACGGTAAAGTCAGACGAGCGAATACTGTTTTATCCACTTTTAAGACATAAAGCCTGGTACTCTGTTCACAATTTCGTGCGAAATGCTGTCAAACTACATATAAAAGTATTTTGTGTGAAATATTTGCGAAATAAATTCGCAAAAGTAGTACTCTGTTCTTGTTGTGAAAAACACGTAAAATCATGTCTTTCCGTGCAAAATTAGTCTGGCATCATTTTAGTTTAGCTGCGAAACAACATGAGCAGTGCTTTTTTCGCACGGAATTTTAACAATGTTGCATACTTTCAAATTTTTCACGCGAAATAATCAATGGTACTGAAAATTTTTCACAACTTTGAACAGAGTACCAGCCTTAATATAACAAATGTAAGCAAAAACCATATGCTACAGCAGAGTTGCCAATAGTGAAACTTAATACTTTAATAGGGGTGCCATTCTTTGCCCATATGAAGAACATTAGTTAAAAAATGCACTGTGAATATAAGTATTAGTGAAACAATATTTATCATTTTAGTTTACTAATAATTAAGTAATGACTGTAAATTTGGCCCTTAATGAAAAAAAATTAAACTAATACTTTTGCAAAATTTTTTTAATATTATTGGAATAAACTTTTTTATTCTTTGTTCGCTTGAATATTCGAACAAAAGTTCACAATTAACCGTGTATTCGAACAAAACAAAAAAAAAATAATGAAATTTTAACTAGAACAAACCTACAAAGCGAATAATTGACAACACTAGCATGTACGTATTGCGAAATGCGATTGTCACAACACGGGCGGTAGTCAATAACTTTTTGCAAGAAAAATGTTAAAGAAAAAGCTTGCAATATTTTTTTTTATCGGTAAATCTTGCGTAAACTTAAGATACATACGAGTATTTATTAAAACTCTTTATAAACATCTTTAGTTGATTATGGTTTTACGTGTTATGCATTAAACACATACACCACAGCAGGCTACACGAACACACGACTTCAAATGACGCTAGCAGCATTTGTCGCCTCGTAGCCAGCTGCTTAATTATTTTGGAGACGGCAGCAGCACCATCTGCACCGCATGTTTAAGTATAGGGTCTGCCATCTAACGTTTTTTTTCAACTAGTGCTTATTTCGTGAATGGTAACACTTAGCTCATGTCTGATTTGACAGATAATTAGTTTTATCCTTCCGCTGAACGAATATGGTTGTGTATACGCTTGAACAACGCTGGGAAATATTGCGACATTACCGATGCAGATTTTGCCAAAAAAATATCATCTTTTCAGATGAAGCTCATTTTGATCTTGGCGGGTATGTAAACAAGCAAAATTGTCGCATTTGGGGCACAGAAAACCCACACGCACCCAAAACGAGTCACTGTTTGGTGCGGATTTTGGTCCAGAGGCATAATTGGGCCAATGAGCAAGGAGTGGCCGTTACAGTCAATGGTGATCGTTATCGGGTCATGTTGAACGAATTTTTGTTCACAAAAATTGAAGAGGAGGATATTGGCAACATTTGGTTTCAACAGGACGGCGCTACGTGCCACACAGCAAAAGCTACACTCGATGTTTTGCGCCCTATTTTCAAAAAAAAAAAAAAAAAAGTTATCTGGCGGACCCTTTATAAATACATAGTTCAGTATTGCCACCTTCAAACATTTGGCATTTATAAAAATTAAATTATTCTTTCAAAATGTATCTATATAACGTAAAAGTATAAAAGTGAATCAATTTATGATTTACATAAATTTTTGGATATTGTTTCTGCTAAATAATATGAAATAATTGTACGATAACATTCATTCAACATTTTGTATTATACTGGCAACACTGAATTTTCTCATTGTAGCCAAAGAAATAGAAATTAGTTTATTTGGACTACAACGACAAAATCAGCATAGACAACAACCTGCCGTCATGTTGCCTTGCTGTCTTCAAAAGAATCTATCTTATATAAACATATGTATTCTATCCTTGACATTTTGTAGTCGGTAGCCTGCTGTGGTGAATGTGTTTAATGCATTAATGTTTCTTGATTTTATTTCAAAAGCATTTTTTTTTATTTAGTGGAGTTCTGCTTTGTGTTAATCATGCCGCAGTAAAGCAGAAACTTTTAACGGCAGTTCTTTAAGTTTTTGTTTGTTTTTGTTTTATTTCTTCTTCCTCTTCTTGGCAAAAATGTAATTATGAATTTAAAAAGGAATTTTGGAAAAAAAAGGTATGTGTTTATGTACTCGTATGTACATATGTATGTATGTATCTCTGCAACAAATATTTTTATTCATTGTTCCACAAAAAGAAAATCTTGTGTGCCAATTAAACGAGCGATTAATAACAACAGAAATCAAATACCGATTTCTTAAAAATATTATGACTCATATTATTTTCTTTAACTCTGAAAAGGTTTCGTTTGCATTGCCGTCCAATTTTTAGGAGAAATTAATGAAATTTTCATTGCATTTTTTTTTTATCAATTCCAAAGTTCAATAACGTGCGAATGAAGAATGCATGTTATTGTAAAATCTATATCAGGTTGTGTTTTGTAAATTATATGGACAATTGTTTTTTAAAATAATTATAGTTTTAAGATAAATACTGGATGATGCGATCCAAATGATGTAAAATGATTCATTAAAATTCACAGTATGCATACATACAAACAAATATGTATGTACACATGTACATATTTAAATGAACTTTAATGAAATGTAAGAATAAATTAAAAAAAAAACATACGGCAGTTGTTTGTTCTTCATTGTGTTTTCAACAATGAAAATAGAAACTTTTGCATGTAAAGCAGATACATATATCTATGTATGTATGTACATACAATGAAATTTAATGATATGGATACAATATTGAGGTATTTTCAAGGTGAATGTTTTGTATGTACAATCGAATTGTCAAAAGGAGAGAAAAATCTGAATAGTCTAAAAGTTGAAAAAATTGACAGAATAACAGAACAAAATAGGTTACTGTTATGATTATGTAAGAGAATAAGTGCTTAAAATAATAAATATACATACATACATATATCATAATCAGGGAAGGGATTTTCATGTATTTAAAATCGCGTTTTATGTACATAAAATATGTATTCAAAATATAAAAATATGTATTAAAAACTAATAAAATATGCATTTATTAACCTTATTTTCAACATTTAATAACATTAAAAACCTAAAAAAATCAGCTTCATTGCTTTCTTAACAAATATTTTGTCAAATCCTATGGAATGCAAAATAAAGTTAAGAACAACTTTTATTTACGTAAATGAATATTTTTTTTTTAATTGCCAAAGGTAAATCTTTGACTATTTTTTCTGTCTTTCAGAGACAATTTTTTTTACCGCATCTTCAATTAATTCAAATTGAGCTAAAGAATCAAAACGATCTATTTGGGATATAGTGTCAAAACGAAAGCCATTCTCTTAGTGCAAAAATATCAATTCAGTGCTTAAGTTTTTTTTTTAATTTAACATTTCTTTAACTTTGTTAATATAAATATAGTATTCGACAGCATTCGACCACGCCCCCGATATAGTTACAAAAGTCTGTGGGCGAATTCGTATCCCTGAATATTTTTCTTTAAAAGCTGCAACACGCAAAGGAACTTTTAAAAACACTTTCTATCCACATGAAATTAATACGGAACCGGTAAAGAGCTCCAAAAGAAATACACAAACATTTTTGGGTTTAAAGGAATTTAATCCCATGCTTTTGTATTTTTTTTTTTAATTTTTCAAATGAATTGAGTTTTCATACCAATTGAAATTGTTTTCGTTTTCCTCTTTTTTGCTCTTACACAGTCGTAAGAATTGGAAAAATACTTTGCAACTAATCTAAAAACACCAAAATTTATTTTATAGAATGAAAAAATTAAAAATTTATTAAAAATATACATATATAATGAAATATGCAAAAATATGTATTTATTTTAAAATATTCAAAAATATGCACTAACAAATCGATGCCATTTAGTCGCAAATTTGTTGATTTGCAAAGATATTTTATTTACGTTGAACTACGACGAACGACAGAAAACATGTATTTACATGAAAATCCTTTCCCTAATCATAATATAGGGTGTTTTTTTAGAGGTATATAACTTCGAATTGAAATAAAACACAGGAAAATCGTTTTAATGTCCATCAATTTGGCTTTATTGGAAGGATAATTTTATGCCATTAACGTTTAAATATGATTTCGGGCATGTGGCCGCCGCGGCTGGCTCGAATAAAGCCAATTCTACAGGTCCAATTTTCAACCACTTTTTCGAGCATATGGGGCCGTATGTTGGCAATAACGCCACGAATGTTGGCTTCCAAGTCCCCTAACGTTTCTGGTTTGTTGGCGTAGACGAGCGACTTCAGCGGATGCGTATTATCACATAGAGTAAACGTAGTGCGAAAACGATCCATGGTTAACCGAATTAATTGCTCTGATGGACGATTATGTCGACCATAAAATGGACGGAGCTTGCGGTAAACTTCGCGAACTGAACCATTATTTTCGAAATAAATTTGCACGATTTGCAAGCGTTGTTCTTTTGTCAACCTGTTCATGATGGCAAACCAAACTAAATATTACTCACTTGACAGCTGACAAAATGGCCGCCAGTTAAAAAAGTGATGCCAACTTAAAGTTCTATACCTCAATAAAAAACACCCTTTATATGCAAAGATTCTTAATAAGTTCTGCACCGTATAAACACTAGTGTTGTTAATTATTCGTGTTTTATATTTGTTCGAATGAAATTTCATAATTTTTTTTCTTGTTCGAACGAACGAATAATTTTGAACTTTTGTTCGACTATTCGAACGAACAAAGAATAAAAAAATTTATTCGAATAATTTCAAAAAAGTTTAATAGTTTTAATGTCAGTTTAATTTTTTATTAATAAACAAAAAATAATTCATTACACAAGAAAAACAAATAGATTTAAAAACAAACTTAGAAATATTATTAAAAACCGAAAGGAAATTAGTTAAAAAAAAACTTACGTTTTTATTAGAGTTTTTCTTTTCCCGACTTTTCAGTTTCCCGAGAATTCCCGCCCAGTGCAAAACTATACAAAATATTCTTTAATTAAATTTAATTCGACAAAAAACAAATAACAATAACGTTTTAAAAACACATTAGTCGAAAAACTAATATAATTTCAGTTCTTTATATAATAGTAATGCATAAATACCAATATTATATGCAAATGGAAAGTCAAGTGCATTGATATAACGCAAACAAAAAAAAACAAATTACATTATTAAAAAAATATTACAAAATCTTGCTTTGAAAATATGACTTTAGTACAGAATAGGCATTAATAGAATCGTTCGACAGTCTATTTATAATTTTATTTAAAAAAAACTCCTGTTAATGAAAAAATACGTTCACTTTCTACGGATGTTGGCCTTATAGTCAGAAGAGCATTATATAATCTCTGGACCCTTTCAGTTTTTTCACCACTTCCTTCAAAAAATTGCAACTCCTTTTTTAATGAAAATGATTTTCTTTAAATCGAAACAGCGTTTTCTTTACTCCTGCTTAAAATATTGTGACTTTTCGAAAATAAGAACCAGCCTTATATTAATTAATATTATCAATATTGTCCTGTCCGGTTTAGTTCCCCCAGGGGAGTCTATTTGGACTACGGGTGTTGGCAATCCCGGGGCCCCAGCTGGGGTGATGTGGCTTTTTCCGTTGACGTACCTTTGGTACATTACCCATAAAACTTATGTGTTACTACCCGATCTCTGGCAACAGAGCAAAGGATGTGCACATATTTATAAAAGGAAAACATGTCTGTTTATGTCAACTAGGTGCACCGTCACCTAGAACTGCCCTTGGGTTCAAAAGACGATAGTGGTGAAGCCTTTATGGTGGAACTGCGAGGTCTCACCAGAGGCTACTTCTGATGCCACGGGTGCCGGTTGCCCGACAGTCGAGCTGCTCTGAAGTTTTGAGTGCATGTAGCGGTCGTCAGGATCCTTTGCTAAAACGCCGAGTTCGTCCTACCCCATGGGGTTAAAGGGATGATTTTGGTGTGTGTGGAGTAGGCACTGGATTTTCGACGACACAGGCATGCGTTCATCTCGGATGAGTGGTTGAGCTGTGCCGGCAATGGTTGAGGAATTCTCTTGGGGACCTCGCTATGGGTGTATACACAGCACCCTAGCGTGGAAGCCGGAGAATTATCGTGGTGGCTGTGGTTGCTACCAAAAACGCTGGGAGAATAGTCTTGGCTGCCCAGTGTTAAATCAATGCTAGTGATTGGTGTGACGCGGTCAGCCAGACACTATTCTAGGTGCTGTTGCCATACAACAGAAGCTGCTATGGGCACGGACATAGCAGCAGAGTTTAGATATCTCAAATTACCTAAGCAAGGTAATTGAGTATAGTACAAGGATAACTGTACACAAAGATTGCAACCTATGTGGCTTGAGGAATGGGCCATAGGTTCATTCTAAAAGGGTGCATGGGGGCGTTGGTCTGGCGTCTAACCCAGCACCCGGTGCTTGGCACCCGTGAGATAAGGCCGTAATGGCAGGTGCTCACGGAAATCCAAGCACATCTGTCCGGTTTAGTATATTTTTCTGTGAAAATTTTCTTTATTGAATTTCTTTAATATTTTTTTACTTAAAAAACATTTGTGCAATATTTTTATTTCATTTCATTTTAATTTTTATTGAATTTTATTTCTAATGAGAAACAAAAGTTTATTTAATTTCCGTTTAGAAAATTAAATGAAATGCAGCAATTTATTTTATTTCTGGTTAAATTTTTCATAACAATTTCCGCAAAAAATGTTTAACAAATAAATAAATATAGTACACAACCAAACCAATTAGATTTTATGTTGTGACAATCTGGTAAAAAAAAAGATTGTTGTTTTTATTTATTTATTTTTATTTATTTTTTTTAATGAACATACACTTCATGTTTGCCATTTTAGTGCAGCATAGCTTTTATAATAACGACAGACAGTGTGAAATGTTATTTTTTATTTTATTTTTATTTTCCACTCTAAATAAACCTCAAATTCACACAAAGCAATTTAAAACTAGAAAAATTATATTTATTTGCACACAGTTAAGATGAAAAGTTTCTGACACGATACAGGGGTGAAATTGTTTAAATAGGGAATAAATTGCTTTTTTTTATTTAGTTTATTTTATTTAAACTAAAAATTTGTGAGCAAATGTTAGATTTTATTGTAACTAATATTAATAATACGAATAATAAAAAGTTTAATAGTCTAAATAGAATTGTGACCACAACTACGGTCAACAAAAATTTTGTAGAGAGACTACAAAATATTGCCAGATTACTGACTACAACAATGTTGCCAGAACATATTGGCGGTAGTCGATGTTTGATGCAAATTGTCTTGCGTAAGTGCAAATGCAAAATATCGTAGCTTTTCTTTGGATTATGTGTGTATTTTGTTGTTGCATTTGAAAGAAAAGCAAAATTGCATCAAACATCGAATACCGCCATTGTGTTGTAAAATACAAATACAGAGCATATTTATAAAAACTCGTGAATAAAGGGAGAAACATAAATAAAAAGGTAAAAAATTTTAACATTTTGATTTTTGTTTCACTTTCGTACAAATTCTGCTGCAAACCAGAATATTTTGGAAAATTTTAAATAAAATTTATTTTTAACCGACTTCAAAAAAAAAAAAGGAGGAGGTTATCAATTCGTGTGTATTTTTTTTTTAACATTGTTACTTCATAACTCGGTACATTTTAGACCGATTAGAGAAATTATTATTTTTCTGTCTAAAAGGGTATAGCTTCCAATTGGTCTCATTGTAAAACAAAGTGGGCGACGACACGCCCACAATTTTTTTAATTTCATTTTATCACGTTCTACTTATTTGATTGCTGCGAAACCTCGCAAATACCTTTAGTTCTTGTAATTACACAATTTTAAAGTTGCAAACCTGGGCGGGGCTACGCCCATTAATACTTATTATTATACTACACGTGGTTCTACTTAAACGAATTTTTACGAAACTTACCACACACCTTGAGCTCTTAAAAAGACACAATCTTGCATTTAAGAAAATGGGCGGAGTCACGCCCATTCAAATTTAATATTTTATTTTAAGTGGATCTACTTTGCCGATTTTGACAAAACTCAACACACACAAGCTCTGAAAAATACACAATCTTGCATTTAAAAAAGTGGGCGAAGGCAGGCCCATTAAAATGTCATTTTAAATTTCATATACTTCTTAATCAAAAGATTTAAAATTTTTGTGTTTGTTTGAAAAAGTTTGTGTACCATAATTTTTTTTTTTTTTTTAATTTTCTATCAGATCTTTGCACTGAAGTTGGTTTTTGTTTTGGCAGAATCATGTACTCGTAGATGTAATTTTACACAAATACAACAACAAATGTATTTTTATCTTTAAATTTTTAGTGAATTTGATATTCAGAACATAACTTGCAACTTAATAATTATTGCAAGAAAATCTAAATATTTCTTTTTGTTTTAAACAAAAGATTAAAAAAGTATATGTATGCATAATATTTTATTATATTTGGTTGTTTAAATAAAGGGCATAAAGTTCCTGTCACTGGCGATTACATTAATTTATTTTTAACTAATAATTTATGAGTTCTATATAATGACGAAACTCGGAGAAACGATATCTACGAGTACACACACACACACACATAAATTTATATATATAACATGTCAAAAAATTTCCTAAAACTGTATAAATAATTTTTTGTGCAGCTTTAGCTAATTTTTAAGCGACTTTATTTATTATACATAATTTAAATATGATGTTGCAAGTAGTTTATAATGAATTAAGAAATATTTTTTTATCAGTTGTTACATTATTCTTCGTGGCATGATAAGTTAGGGCATAACAAGTATGGCCGAGTTTACATCTGTGTGCCATGTGCCCAAAAAAGCGTAACCACTAATTACTAACGAAAAACTGTTTAATTCAGACACACGGCTGTGCGGTTCTCTCTCCACTAAAGAATTTGATGCAAACATTTTCTCAATATGAGCAATAGTTGAATATTTATATATTTATGATTTGATCAGACCAAATTTTACATGTGATAATTATTAATGAAGTTTCATTACAAAAAAGCTTTCAGCAAATTGTAATACGATGAATCAAAATAATTCACATATTCCATTTGCAATAAAACTACATCAACTGACACCACACGCCGTGGACCAAACACAAAGAACTCTGATGATGAAGGTGTAGTGGCCTGCGAAAACAGCTAGTTGTTCCGTTCTACTACGTGTTTGTCAGAATATTTACAACTACTCGTAACTTTGGTGCTATGTGTTCATTAATAATTATCACATGTAATTTGGCTTACAAAGCTATACGAACTTTAGCCTGATCAAATTATAAATATAGAAACAAATGAAGTTCGAACCATAATAATTAAAATTAACTAACGGCCTGTCCCACGATATCACTCGAAGTCGTTCGATCGACAACTTGTATTGCAAACAACAATAACATTAGAAAATTTGTTATTGTTTTCAATATAAGTATTCGATCGAACGATTTCTAGTGACATCGTGGGACAGGCCGCAAAAGTTGAATATTTTATTCTACACTCAGTATTTCAGAAATTTTTACATTGTAAATATTTTCCCTTTTTAAAATTAATGAGGAGATATTAATTAAACAGGACTTGTAACAGAGATCAGCACTTTCTAATGGCAATTTATTCTCCCACATCTTAAGTTAAAACTTTTGGCAGCATTTACCATGTTGATTACGACAACGAAAACTGAATGTATATAAAAAAAACTCATGAGTAAACCCCATCCTAAAATATGTTCAAGTAAAAGCAAAAAAAAAAAAAATTATTTAGTTACTTTTTCTACCAAAAACAAAAAGTTTAAATTTTTCAACCCTGGAACCATATTTTTAATTTTTTTTTATCTTAATATTATTAGTTTATTTCTATCTAAAATATAAAATATCTTTAATTAACAAAGAAAAAAAAGATTTTTTTAATTTAAAATTTTCCAGCTATGGAGATGTGTTCTGTATTTTTCTAATTTTACATACAAAAACA
Source organism: Nowickia ferox (assembly GCA_936439885.1). NCBI lineage: Eukaryota > Metazoa > Arthropoda > Insecta > Diptera > Tachinidae > Nowickia > Nowickia ferox. Next base: position 8,597,599 of record OW387025.1, on the reverse strand, counting down.
ATTTTTTTCTAAAACATAAAATATATTTAATTTATAAAGAAAAAGAAAAAAATAATTTGAACTATGTACAACATAGTTACCTTTATATACATACTAAAAATTTCAAACTTCCCAACCCTGGAATCGTCCTTTTAGATTTTTTTTTTCTGTTAAAAGTATAAAATATGTTTAATCTATAGAGAAAAAGAAAAAAATAGTTTTACTAGGTTACTTTTATATACTAAAAAAAGTTAAAATTTTCCAACCCTGGAATTGTTTTTTTTTTATTTTTTTAAATTAACAAAAAAAAAACAAAAATTAGTGTAAGACATACCAAAAAAAAGTTAAATTTCCCAGCTCTGAAACCGCCTTTTTGATTTTGCTGATTTTCAACACCAATTTATTTCGCACCGTTTCTGATACAGCAGTCCAAGACCGAAGTCTTTAGTTTTTCTGGGAGCTTCGGAAAAGTCATTTCACGTAAAAACGGACAGACGGATGGACGTACATCGCTTATGCGTTTTCCCTATTCATAAGGACCCAATATATATATACATACATACATATATACTTTATGGCTCACATATGGATATTGTGGATATTACACACGGAATGACAAACCTATATATACCATTTACCGTTTTTGGTGAAGGGTATAAAAATGGTTCAATATTAATACACAGTAGACTCCCGATAATTTGTAATCGAAGTTACGAGGTTTTATAGGGGATTGAATTTAATGAGGTGTGTTTTTCTTGGACATTTTTAGGTTACACACTTCACAAAAACAAGAGGGTCTACTCTGTAATTCTAAACGAAAGAATAAACTTTCGAATTTGTATCTTAATTACATGCAAATTCGAAAGCATTTCCTTTCGTTTCAAATTACCTGGGAGTAGACCCCCAGAAGAAATAAACTGATCCAAAGAAACACAAAAATATCTAGAAAGAAAACTAGAACGACAATTGTAAATAAAATTGTAAATAAAAATAAACATTGCCTTTGTATTTTTTTTCAAACAATAGTGGTTTTTATTACGAATTATAAGCGGTTTTCATTAGACTTAAATTAAAATAATTCTGCAAAAAAAAAACGATACAAAGATCCGAAAAAAAATTTTCGAAAAAAAATTATGTGATATAAAATTAAATTTTAATGGGCGTGCCTGCGCCCATTATTTTGTGTGTTTTCAGAGTTCAGGGTGTGTGTTAAGTTTTGTAAAAATCGTTACAGTAGAACCAGTTAAAATAAAATATTAAATTTTAATGGGCGTAACGCCGCCCATTTTTTTAAATGAAAGATTGTGTCTATTTTTGAGCTCAATGTAAGTTTGGTAAAATCGGTTAAGTAGAACCACGTGAAATATATTAATACATTTTAATAGGCGTAGCCCCGCCCATGTTCGCAACTTTAAAATTGTGTAATTACAAGAACCAAAGGCGCTTGTTAAGTTTCGTAACAATCATATAAGCAGAACATCATAAAATCAAATAAAAAATTGTGGGCGTGTCCCGCCCAATTTTTTATTTTTTTTGCAATGGGACCAATGGGAAGTTATACCCTCTCAGACAAAAAAGAAAAAGAATTTTTACAATCGGTCTAATATGAACCGAGTCTGCAACTTCAGGAAAATCGCTCCCAAATTAATAAAACCCATAATAAAATCGTCGGCAGTAATGGCTAGAAACACAATTGGGACGAACAAAAAAAATAAAACACGAATTAATGAGGGGACCACAAAATATGTGAGATTTTTGCCAATTAAACAGTTTATCCCTCAAGGGACAAACCATTTATTTCGACTTCTTGAAATTTTTGATTTAATGAGGTACGAATTAACGCTGTTTGACTGTAATTGATAAATTGTTTTCGTAGTCCAAATTACCAATAAATATGTGGCAGTAAATATCAACTTTATGCGTTTTTTATGTGTTAAAAATTGTTTTTTATAAAACCCTTATCATTATTAGTATAGTAAAAGAATTTTGTTTTAAAAACAAACCAAAAGACGTTGACAGATTTTTTTTTTCTAGTTACATGAACGAATTTAATACATATACGAGTACATATGTAGGTATGTATGTATGTAAATGTACCATTTGATTCAATAAATGATTATTTTTCTGCTGACTGACTACTGCAGCTGTTCAACAACCACAACAACAACAACAACAAAGACCTTGGTGTGGTTGACTGGGCTACTGATTTAAAAAAAAAGCAAGAAATACATGCTGCTTTTTTTTTTTTTGCTTATGTTGTTTAAGCTGGTGGCCGGTTAATGGTTTGGTCAGTTGCCATGGGAACTTGGCAGCATATGTACGTACAGGGTGTTTTTTTAGAGGTATAGAACTTCGAATTGAAATAAAACACAAGAAAATCGTTTTAATGTCCATCAATTTGGCTTTGTTGGAAGGATAATTTTATGCCATTAACGTTTAAATATGTGGCCATATTTATTTTTATGCGCATAAAATATGTTTTGATACGAGTATTATGAATAAACTTGATAAGCTTTATAAAATAAAATCTATTTTTATAAATTAAAGCACATACATACATTAAGAACAAGACTTTAGATAGCTACAAATAAATTGTGTATTTGGCCGGCAGCATAGTAGAGGCTCGCAGAAGATAGTCTCCAGCCTAAAGAGACTGACTACTGCAGCTGTTCAACAACCACAACAACAACAACAACAAAGACCTTGGTGTGGTTGACTGGGCTACTGATTTAAAAAAAAAGCAAGAAATACATGCTGCTTTTTTTTTTTTTGCTTATGTTGTTTAAGCTGGTGGCCGGTTAATGGTTTGGTCAGTTGCCATGGGAACTTGGCAGCATATGTACGTACAGGGTGTTTTTTTAGAGGTATAGAACTTCGAATTGAAATAAAACACAAGAAAATCGTTTTAATGTCCATCAATTTGGCTTTGTTGGAAGGATAATTTTATGCCATTAACGTTTAAATATGATTTCGGGCATGTGGCCGCCGCGGCTGGCTCGAATAAAGCCAATTCTACAGGTCCAATTTTCAAGTTGATGGACAAAGCTCCAATTGCTGTGCACGGTGGCGAATCGATTCATTCGGGTCCTCTTCAACACTTTGCTCTACAGCGGCAATTGTTTCTTCGGTGCGCACTGTTCGACGTCTCTGCGGATGCGTATTATCACATAGAGTAAACGTAGTGCGAAAACGATCCATGGTTAACCGAATTAATTGCTCTGATGGACGATTATGTCGACCATAAAATGGACGGAGCTTGCGGTAAACTTCGCGAACTGAACCATTATTTTCGAAATAAATTTGCACGATTTGCAAGCGTTGTTCTTTTGTCAACCTGTTCATGATGAAATGGCAAACCAAACTAAATATTAATCACTTGACAGCTGACAAAATGGCCGCCAGTTAAAAAAGTGATGCCAACTTAAAGTTCTATACCTCAATAAAAAACACCCTATACATATTTACTCGTATGTATGTACATATGTGCCTCTGTAGACATGTATAGATGTACATACATACGAGTATATGTATGTATATGCACATATTTGAGGGCTTATAAAGTGTAACAAGAAAAGCATAAAAAATCACATGTTAATGCCTGCAGTTTTAGCCTGGTTTCAATTTAATTTTTGCAAACCTCACTCAACCAGCTGACCCAGCCAGGCCAATAAACTACATTTGGGTACTTAAAGAATTTGCAAATAAAAAAATACATATAAATGACCATAATAGACATTCATTGGCTTTTATATTTACTCGCTTAGGTATAATAAAAATCAATGTAAAATTAGAGTAGAAAATATTAATAAAATTATAAGTATTTTTTTTTTTTTGGAACAACAGCTGCTAAATTAAAAGACATTTAACTCGTTCATTAAATTTCACCACTGCACCTTTTTATAAAGCACAGGGTTAAGCAAAAAACAGGTGCTTTTATAAAGATTAATATTATATATAAAGTTCACAATCCCCGCAGCAGTACCTGGAGATTCAGTAACTTTTATTACGATAATCGCGTATCGCTGTAATAAATATAAAGAAAATATATCGAATTTGCTATTCAGTAACATATGTATTTTAACGATATACGCTGCCGGTTGCAGTATAAAAAGTAAAAACAGAAGCTCAAATTCACTTAGTTTTTCTTTAATTCTCTTTTTTAATACTTTAATGCTCTTCGCTTATTTTGACAATCAGCCTTATCGGGAATAAAAGTGAAATATTTCCCGTGAACAAAAAAAAAGTGGCGAACAAAATTAGAAAATAGTATACTGATACAACAACAACGCATTCATTGGCGATTACAATTTTAGGGAAAGGGAACACTTTTCACGTGAACTTTTATTCCCGATAAGGGTGATTTTGTATGCAGGAATGCCACCACATGGTACAACAATTAAATGGCAAGTTTAACACAGAAGTACACTATCGTAAAAAAGAAATTACAGAATCACATTATCGTTACCGCAAACGAACAAATACATATGTATGTGGATAAATATTACGATTTTCGGTTCGCAAAAAGTTACTGAATCCTAGGTACAGATTCTCCAAAAAAGTGTTTAAAAAACTGTAATGATTTTCATTTCATTTGATTTTGCTTCTGCTTTCGCTTTTGAAAAATACAACAAAGCAAAATCACAAAACGATTTATGACCAATTTAGCAGTACTTTCAACAGTCGACTATTTGAAAAGTTTAAATTTGATTTGCTTTTGGTAAGTATCGCAAGTAAAAGCAGAAGCAGTCTACATATGTGGCCTGCCCCACGAAAAGGGACCTCTGCGCCGAAAAGAAGTTATTGAGAAAAACGCGTTTAAAAAAGGCGCTTCGAACGAATTGTTTTTGCAAGAAATAACTTTACAGGTGATTTGTAAAAAAAAACTAAAAGACATAGAAACTTGCGGTTGCGGTGAAAGACCGTTTTTTTTTTCCTAAAAGAATCACTCAAAAAGTAAAAAAAAAAATTTTTCGGTGCAGAGGTCCCGTTTTCGTGGAGCAGGTCACATATGTGCTTTTGGAAGTTGCAAACAGTCACAGTCGAAGAAACAAAAACTCCTGCTTTCAGAAGTTTTAAGCAATCGCAGTAAAGTGGTTTTTGTTATTGCCTCTTGTCTGATGTGCAAAAACAAAAACAAAACCATCACAAACACCACAAAATAGTTGACTGAACCTGCAGAAAGCTTCTAAAAGCAAGAGCTTTTGCTTCTTCGACTGTGACTGTTTGGTACTTACAAAAGTATACAGACTGCTTATAATTTTACTACCGAAACTAACCAAAGGCAACAGCAAATCAAATTCAAACTATTGAGATCGTCGACTGTGGAAAATACTAAGCAAATGGTTCATAAATCGTTTGCTGCTTCTGCTTCGACTGTTGTTGATTTTGACAAGCAGAAGCAAAAGCATTGGTTGATTTTTAAACAGTTGGAAAAAGCCAAAGCAGCGAAAAGTAAAAATTTTACGACTTTTGCTACTTCGACTTAAGTTTTTTAAACACTGCTCCACTGCGTTGGCTGAAGTAGTTAGCACGTTGACTACAAAAACGAAGATCCTGGGTTCGAACCCGGTATCAGACAGTCATCAAATAACAACACCACGCATTTTTCTGATGTACATTAGTGTCTCTTTGCATCAGTTGTTGTAGGAAAGTTCATGTGATGAAGGCATAGTCACTGGTCACTGAATTATACCGACTTCAGCAGATACTAATCCCAATGTAACATCAGAGCGACCTCCTTCGTTGTGTAGCAGAATCATCGGCGAAGTAAAATAACTAATAAAATGGCTACTAAACACAGCTTCAAAAATTTAATACGCCTCATTTAACACCAGAGGCGCTGCAACACTGCATTATTAAAAACGTGCAAAAAGCAGAGTTGTAAAAGAATGAAGCTTTCCTCTATTTCTTCCTTCACCATCTGTCTTCTCTATCACTATCCCTTTCCTAAAAGAAGGTAACACCTAGTAATAGTAGTAGGCATTCATTGCCTGAGTGTTCTTCCTTCTCTTTAAAACAAAAACAAAAAAAAAAAAAAAGAGTATGGAAATCGGAACTTCCCGCTAGGCTTTTTATTTTGCTCGAATTTGCGTCATCCGATAAACTTTTTAAGTCTATAAAAATCAGTGAATATTCGAAATCGATTTGACAAAGACTTTTGCCGCTTTTATAAGAAAATAAAAAAAATATTTGAATTTTTTCGTCAATGATAGCTCTCTAAGTCCTCGTCCATAGAGTGAAACATTTGGTACGAAACATTTTTTATTTATCTTTTGAAACTGCATTCGCGTCCACACTGTGAAGTTATTGTTTTGCAGCTTAATATATTTTCGCATATATTTTTCATGAGAATGAGACGAGAATGACGTACTCAACAAGAACTTCATGTACATGAAACAACGTACCGGCGGTTTCCATTCCTCTTTCCCTCTTCATCGACAAACTCAAAAGTTTTGCAGGAAATGTTTCACTGTATGGACGGGAACCAACGAATCACCCGATTTTAGTAAATCTACGTTTCTTTTCGAGGTTAAGAGCTAATTAGATTTTGAGCTTAATTGGCTGAATAGTTTAAAATTTGCTGCAAAATTTGCTTCCGATCCGTTGACACCGTTAAGTTAAAGGTGCGGATTTAGTTTAAGATTTTTTTTTTAAGGGGGATGGAGCATTTTTGGTGATATTTTTTTATGTTTATTGATTTGTAAAAATTTATTTTACTACGTACATTCTACATCTTATTAAAATGTTTGATCGCGGCATGGGCTTAACTTTTTAACATACCGGTAAGTCCTAGTTTACACTATGCAAGTCTTATTGCTAAGCTGATTAGTTTGTTAGGAAAGAGAGACGAGGGGAAAAGAGACGTTACTGTTCCCCTCGTCGCTCTCTCCATCAAACTAATCAGCTTAGCAATAAGACTTGCAATGTGTAAATATGGACTAATAGTGAAAATGTGGCCAAAAGGAAAAAGTGCTTAAGTCGAGATAAGCTGATTTTGAGTTAATGGTACTGCCGTTATCTGCATATTTGAAAGTACCGCTGGGCAAAATCTCAATTAATTTGTGCGATTTTCCAAGAAGTTATAGCAAAATGTCTTGCGGCTTATCTTTTTTAGTCTTCTAATCTCATTTGGAGTAATAGCTTAATTCAGATTATACTTTGGTATATTCCAACTTGAATGTATTATTTACAGTGTGTAGAAGGATGTTTGCTTTAAAAAATAAAGGTGAACAGAGAATGTTTCAATTTAACTGTAAAAGAAATAAATTTCTGAAAACCGACTTGAACGCTTAAAAGTGCTCTCCTGCAAAACAGTCAAATATGACTTAAGCACTTTTTGCTTATTGCCACAGATTTATTAACCCAACCGCTTGAAAACCTCTTTTCATGACAGTCCTCAAAGTTAACATTGTATAAAATAAAATCTAAATATTTGTTTGTTTCACGCAAAATCCTGCTTTTAAAAATTAAAAGAATTAATAATGTGTTTTTTATAGTTAAGTTTTGCTAAATTGTATGTGCGAGTATGTCTATACTTTGTTTGTTGTTTTAAATAAGAACTAGTTTTTGTTTTAATATTATTTTTGCTAGTTGCAAGAATGTCTTTTTAAATTTAAAAATATACATAAAATCTAAATATAACAAAATATCTACATATATTGCAGCTTAAAATGTTTAAAGACAATAAAAAACGAAAAGAACGAGTTTTTAAAAAGGTAAACGACGATATGTATTGTACATTAAAAAATAAAAGTGTGGCCAATGAAGTGATTTTTGGGCACTTTAATTAAACTTAATTCTTGCTATGTATGTTACTTTCTTTCTTTTGGCCAACATTTTTTTTACTGAAAATTCTAAAATTTTATAACTTCTTGCAATTCAGTGCTGAAATATATTATTAAAACTTTATATTTGGCTTACAGCTCAAATGGTTTTTCTTAATTCGTTTAAAAAACCTTTAACAAAAGTTAAAAACGGAAAATAGTTAACAGTGATAAATAAAGCCAACAAGCAACATGGTTCTTCATTTCATGACTGTCTGTCTGTCTGTCTGCCCGTACTCTGTAGCATTATTTTTCATTATACTCCTTTTTAAAAATTTCAACAGCAAAATCTAAGGAAAAACCTGTTGTACTTTATTTCTTTTACTTGCAAGTATAAAAGCAAATATTAATTCTTCATTTTTATTACACTTCATTTTATTTATGTCCCAGGTATGGAAAACTCAATACAATTGAAATGAAGTTAAAAAATTTCAAGGCCTTTCTACTTGAGACCATCAATATTTAGAATGCTTTTTCTTAATTTAGTTTTTAAATCTTTTTCGATACAACTTTCCATTGTGCCAAGGCAGATGACCTGTGCAATAGCGAGAACCCTCTGGCCTCGCCTAAACTCCCATAGAATGAAAAATCTCTTGAAACTCAATAGGAAGCACTTGAGTAACCTCGTGGCCACGTTGACCGGTCACTGTGCCTTGGGAACCCATGCTAAACGTATGGGTGTCCCCACAGTTGCAATGACGAGGAAGAGGAGGAAAATATCCTGCATCTCCTGTGTTATTGTCCCGCTCTGGCGGATCTCCGTCTGCACCTCTTTGGCAGAATATCATTCGGCAGCTTATCCGAGTTATCGGAAATCGAGCTCAAAAACATGAGTCTTGATATTAGGAACAGTGGATAGTATAGCCGCTGACTCCACCCCCCACCAGTCAATTTGTGACCCACTCTCACCTCCCTTAAATAACTATTATATCTTTCTACTTCTACCCTTCTCATCCTCCTCCCTCTCTATCTCCTTTCAACTTACAGGTAGCGCAAAGGGATCATTGTAATGGACCCAAGTGAGCTGGACTCTAATTTTCGACTTTTCCTTGCCAGCAGCCTGCTAACCTAACCTAACCTAGGAAAATCTAATTTTTGTTTGGTATTTGTGTGCCCGAACTAGCCGGAAGAAAAAGTATGAAATATATACAGTGGCACAGAAAACTCTGCATACCCCAATCCTGAATTCTTGTTGAATGAAATATTTTTATTAATTAATGTGCGTTTCTAAAGAAGAGAAGAAAAATTAAATTAGACTTTATTAGGTGGGGGAAATACCGATATTTTTCTGTGCAGCCACGCACTTCATTAGCACCCAAGTCTATCTACTGGGGTAGAGATTGTTATTAAACAACAGCTGTTTAATTTAAAAAAATCAGTATTTAATAGTTGATAAAAAATATTATTATTTTAATATTTTGTTGCACCTTCTTTGCTCTCTAATACGACATTTAATTGATTTTTCATAGAATATAACAGTTTACCGGTAATTTCCGAAGAAATTTTGTACCATTCTTTGATAAGAGCATTTTTTTAGGTACTGATGGTTCTTTATCGCGGTTTTTCTTATCCTGCAGTACAATTCGTCCCATGAATTTTTAACCGGGTTTAAGTAAGACGACTGAGGAAGAGAATGCGGTTGTTTTGCCACATTGTACAACAGCAATTCCTTTACAATGACCGCTTTATGATTTGGGTCGTTATCTTGTTGGAAGTACCAGCTTCCAGGTAGACCCATTTTCGTTACTAACACCTTCAAATTATTCTTTAATAGGTTCAAATACATAAATCGATCCATTGTTGTCTCAATAAAAACTAAATTTCTAACCCCAGCCGCCAAAATACAACCAAAAACCATAACAGAGCAGCGTCAGTGTTTTATTGTGAACATCAGGTTTTTATGTTCCAGCTCTTCATTCTTTTTAAGGCAAATTTTTTGTTTTCCCTTTATAAGAATAAATTTATAAATAAAATTTATTATCTGTGCTAAGCACAACATTTTTCCAAAAGTTTTCATCTTCATTTAAATCATTTTAAGCATTCCATTCCATTTGGCCTTAATAATATCACTTATGAATGGTTTTTTCCGAGGCACTCGGCTATGATAACCTCCAATTCGCAATACAATGCGTAGTGTTTCTGGATGAAGAGTGGCCACAACACTTCAAGACTTTTTGAATGTCTTTTGCTATATCTATCAACCGCTGTTGTCCTGGAATTTTTGTCAAGTTCTATTTAAAGAACTGTGTCGTTTTATACGTTGAGTAATTTTTGGCGGACGGCCACTTCTTGGCCATTCTTTTGATGCTGAACAATCAGATTTCTAATATCTAATCTTATTTCTTTAACTTTTGAACACATTGTTATTAAAAATTAAGATCGACTGATTACAAACCTTTTCAGTTATTCACTGAGTGATGTGAACAATTACAACGTAGAGGTAAAACATGTGTAATGGTAGAATTAGTCGAATCGTATCATGAGTTTACGAACCAGCTGACAAAATCTGTAACATAAATAAAACATGTTGCTGTTTATTTAATATGTATCGTAACGTACGTGAGGTAGAAATCTACAGAAAATAGATTTTTACGGAGCAAACGTTTAATTCTCTCTCACATACATACACACACATGTATAAAGCAAAGAGAAATACAATAACAGCTGACACCTTCGCTTGCAGCCTCACATATTTACTAACTAACGACACGACAACTTCAAAAGTAAAGGCTCAGTTAGCCGACTGTAATGTAATGTAACTGCAACAGTAGGAAACAGCTGATTTATATTGTTATGTGAAAAGTAATGGAAATGGTTATAGAGATGTAATGTAACGTAACCTACTTTTCATATAAAAATATCGATCAGCTGTTTCCTACATTACTGTTACATTGCATTACAGTCGGCTAACTGAGCCTTAACAAGATACAAACCGACTAATTCCTACCATAACTTCTTTTTTTGAAACAGTATCCTAGACCAAAAATGGGAATATGTATGCTTTTCTGTGCAGTAAAATTAGATTTTCTTTAAATTATTAATAAATATATTTTTTTTCAAAAATTTTTGTTTTTTTGGAAAAAGTTTTATTTTTTACAAGAAACGATATACATAATGTATAATTTTTGTCGATTATGATTAAAATTTAAAGTTTTGCAAGGGGTACGAAGAGTTTTCTGTGCCACTGTATATCGTGCAAGAAGAAGAATATTACTCTCTTAAAACCTCTCTTATTTACCCAATTTTCGAGTAGGGGAAAGCTTGTCGTGCAAATTGATGTCCAAATATAGAATAAATAAAGAAACAGGCCTAATTTGGTGCCAAATTATATGTCAACCAATTATTTTATTTATTGCCAAATTGTGGTAGACAAAAATACGACACCACTATTGGGGCCAATATGCAATACTCGTACCAGAAAAAAACTTCAAATGAAGATAACAGTCTGGTGGCTTCGTACTTCTACAAAATCTCTTTTTTACCCAATTCTCTTTGTTTTTATTTTAATTCTTTGTTTATATATGAATGTATTGGTGCTTTTTTATTCATGCTATTTTTCGTATTTTATAGTTTAATTTTTTGACTTTGTTCTTGTTATTGTTTTCGTTTTTAGGGGGGCTTAAATATGTATTTTTCTAACTCCACATGTTGGAGAAAATGAAACATGCATGCATGCAAACATAAAGTTGCATACATGTACATACATACATACATACATATCGTCATCTTAATATAGAAAAGTCCTAACTCATTATTTTTTAAATCGAAATCGCCATATGGCCGTTGAGTCCAGCTAATATTACGAGAAATTTTTAAAATGCTCAAGGTTTTTAAATTTTTTTTTTTTTGCATTTTTAGCTTAAAAGAAACCTGTACCCCTTTAGAGTAATAAAAAATTTGGCTTAATTTATATCAACTGCAAAATTATGCAAAATTGGTGTGGCGTTATAAGGAAAGGTTTCCCGCTTTTCTAGTTTCTCCTGTTTTGCTAATATTTTTTTTTTATTTTAATTTTCCAGAAGCAAAAATTTCTATTCATAAAATAGGGTAAAAAGAAATTTACAGCCACTTACTTTCACAAAGTTGTCCTATTTTAAATACTACTGTACTCAATTGAGTACAACGGCGGAATCCATATAAAAATTGTGGCAACACTGCTATGTGTAAAGGGGATTCCCAAAATGTGATTTATCATTTCAGCGGGTAGTGACTGCTTTGAAAAAAGTAAAAAAACAGGAATTTCTGCAGTGAGGAGTATTGCACGAGCAATAAATAAAATAATGTATAAAAAAATATTATGGTCATCATCCTGCTAAACAGTTTATACGTAGAAAACCAGTAAGATTTGGATTTAAGAACTGGGTAGCAGCCAGTTTCACCGGATATTAGTACATTTTCGATTCTGATTGTGGATGATCCCAATTGTACTGATGATGCCTTAGGGTCAAGACTGACTGACTCAATATCACACAAAGATTTTTTTTTGATAAAATCACTAATTGGATCTCAAGAAAAAAGGATTTTGTGTGACTTGAACATTGGAAGAGAACACTACCAAAAAGTGTTCATTGATAAGTGCAAATGTAATAAAAAAAGAGCGATCCTCATATGACTACAGATTTGACCAACAAAATAAATTTTTTTTCTAAATGGAAAGACAATACAATACAATTGAGCCATTAGAAGCTGTAAAACGTTGGTATTCTACCAAAGGTGTTTCATTTCAGTCTTATAACAATGATATGGAACGAGTAGATGAACTCCACCAGCCAATTTTACTCTAAAGAATGGCCTTTCGTGGCATAAAATGGCGGTGAGCATTGATATGGCCATTCAAAACGCTTGCTGGTTACATGTAATGAGTCACAGCTATAACATAAATCAACTTTTATTCCGACGTTCCATTGCAATGTACTATTTACACCAAAATACTCAAAATAAAGCCCAACTTTCGTCTTCATTGGTCCTAGAATTACCTCAAGATAGTACAGGTCACTACCCCAAAACAGTTAAAAACCAATTAAGATGTGGTTTGTGTCATGCAAAAGTTAGCTGTAAGTTGTGTATAAAGCCTAGAACTCTGTTCAACATTTCACGGGAAATGCTGTCAAAATACATATAAAAAAAAAATTGGCACGAATTGTTCATGAAAAAATTTTGAAGAAATAGTACTCTGTTTATCTTGGGAAAAACGTATGAAATGTATCTTCAACATTTTAAGTTTTCATGCGAAATAAGATAAGGCTGGTACTCTGTTCCAACTTGCGGTTTTTTTTTCTTCTTATAAATTTCTCGCTTTTATTGCTTGAAAGTATCAACGTTGTTGAAATTCCGTTTAAAAAAAGTACTGCTCATGTTGTTTTGCAGCGAAACTAAAATGATGCCAGAGTCATTTTGCATGAAAAAACATGCTGCCAGATAGATTTTACGTGTTTTTCACAACAAGAACAGAGTACTACTTTTGCGAATTTATTTCGCAAATATTTCATATCATAAGAATGGTACTCTGTTCAAAGTTGTGAAAAATTTTCAGCACCATTGATTATTTCGCGTGAAAAATTTGACATGTACTAAATGTAGCCCAACTCGCGGTTTTTTTTTATAAATTTCTTGCTTTTATTGCTTGAAAGTATGCAACATTGTTAAAATTCCGTGCGAAAAAAGCACTGCTCATGTTGTTTCGCAGCTAAACTAAAATGATGCCAGACTAATTTTGCATGGAAAGACATGACTTTATGTGTTTTTCACAACAAGAACAGAGTACTACTTTTGCGAATTTATTTCGCAAATATTTCACACCAAATACTTTTATATGTAGTTTGACAGCATTTCGCACTGAAAGGAGCGTTTTTAAAAACATAAGAAATTGTAGCATAGTTTCAGGTGTAGTTAATATTATTTACATGTTGCTCAACATTTTTCACAAATTTGAACACAGTACCAGGCTTAAATTGAAAACTTTAAACTACTTTTGTGGCAAACTAGTTTTTTGGAGTTATGACGTTCTTTGAGTAAATGAGCGATATGTACGTATACATACATATGTATGTATGTATGTACATACAAACAAGTACATAGTTGTGAAAAACAAACCAGATATAAATTTAATAAAAAAATAAATAATTTAATAATAATAAGTATGTATATAAGTACGTATGTATGTACTTATGTATGTGTGTATATACACACATATGTATGTATGTAACTGCCTATTTCATTTTTTAAGTAAATATTTTGAATTAAAGTTAAAGAATTTTTAAACAGCAGGCAAATTACGACGTTCGATATCGAACGAAATTTAAATACATATCTACATGTACCTATTTCCATTTAAATTCTATTGAAATACATATCGTTAGCTAAAATGCAAAAAGGCGTAACTAACAAATTATAACTTTACAGGAGAAAAAAACCCAAAAAAAAAGAAGAGAGGTGTCTTAGGACACCCGGTTATAGCTATGCTGCTTAGCTATTTCAAACAAACTTAAAGTGTTAAATAACAATGCAATAAAATTATATTATATGATGTTGTCCAATTCGCCGCAAATATTTCAAAACGTTCCCATTTGTTGCACATTATTTCCTTTTCTAGCCGCGTACGATTAAATTAATGTATTGTTTGTGGATGGACGGCTGGTGTTAGCCGGCTTCCAGCCGATCGGCTGTGTTCTCTGGTTTGCGCTCATGTGCAAAAACCATATACATAAAAACAAATTGAGCAATCCTTCTCATTGTTTTTGTTTTGTTTTTATTTCACTCACTTCAAAGAACGAAAGTACTGTGGTTTTAAGTACAAAGAAATCAAAACAAAAATAAATTTGTAATTGTAATAGTGTCAATTATTTTTGTTACGAAAATCACGTCCTAGCTCCTTTGTGGTGACATAAATAGCATAGCTATAAAAACTAAGCAAATTTGTATTTAAGTCCACTTGTTTTTTTTTTTTTTTTGATAAAGGCTTAATTTTTGATCACAGAAATGTAAAATTTTATCAATACATGTAGTTTAATGGCGCATTCATAATAATCAATCAAAAACTTGATTTTGGAATTTTTGTTAGTTACGCCTTTTTGCATTTTAGCTAACGATATGTATGTATGTATGTATGTATTTTGAAATTTCATTTCATATCGAATGCCGTAATTTTGTTTCTTAACCACTTTAAAACTCTTTTTTTCCAATAATTGTTACTTTTGAAAATATGAAACTTCTTTAGAAATTAAAAGTTTTTTTTAAATTTTAATGACCCAAATAAAAATTAAGTTAAAAAAGTTAGTCAATGACTTTTTTAAAAATAAGCAATAAAATAAAATGGTCAAGTTCTTATCATAAAACGAGGGAAGTAATAATTTATATTTCAATAATTTTCTTCTTTAACAAAAAAAAAGAGGAATTAATTTATTTTTTTTCGAAATAAAGAAAATAGTAATAAATAAATAATAAAATATAAATAACAACAACAATAAAAAACAAGTAAATAAGACAGCACACGTCAATCAATCAAGAGTATTGCTACACACTGTCCGTATGACTAAATTTGTAGTTAAAAATACAAATACGAGTATACATGTGTGTAAAATATAGACACTATCTATAGATGCATTTTTTTAATATGTAAAATGAAGAAAGTCCACATTTGGTTTGAAGTAATAATTGTTTATCATAAAAAAGAAATGCCTCACGGAACATATCTATCTACATATGTGCATACTTCCGTAATTTAAATTAACAAAGCACACTTTTACTGAGTGCAGTTTTGCTGTTCAATATACTTTTTCTATATTTAATTTATTTAATTAATGTCCCTATCACGGTTTTCAACTAAATTCAGTTTGGTCGTCTAAGAGTAGACTAAAATTACACACGACCAAACTGTGTTTTAGTATTATGAACAGCGTGACCATTTTAGCATTTTTGCAGCTAAATTTAGAACTTTTGTTGATGATTTAGCTGCGAAATTTTCGATTAAGCAGTTAGCATTTTCTTTAGCATTTTTCAATTATTTATTTAGCATTTTCTAGCAATAATCTACACAATTTTCAGCAACACAATTTGTTAAATTTTCTGTATATTAGTAATTTTCACGTGTAAACAATTGGATGATGTATTTAATATGTAATAATTATTAATGATTCATTTATTTACATGTAAATTTACATAAGAATTTGAAATCCTTTCTATTTTTCATATCAATTTTAAAACAATACCTATACAAATATTATAAATGTACAATATACACGAACACGTGATATTAAATTTAACGATTTCTTAAAAATAACAACCACATAAGCTTCAAAATGTGTAAGATATGATATGTTTACATTAGTCTGAGAGCCTGTTTCTCTAAAATTAATAAATATATGTGCATATACGTTCCTAACACCGCAGTACATTGAGAATGCATGATTTTGATAATAGGATTGTGTCAAACGCGACCGACTGAATGAGTTCGACCCAAGTCTATACGTTTTGGAAATCGTAAATGTGGAAATGACGAAAGGTTTAGAATATTTTATAAAAAACCAATTTTGACACGTTTTTTATAAACGAAATATACGTGAGATGAGATAAGGCTTGTTTTTGAAAAATCGTCTGTGAATTAATATTTTTGTTTTGCTTTTAATACCTTTTTTTAGCATTATGTATTTAAAGTGAAAAATTAGCATGCAGTTAGCATAAGTGACGAAATTTAACTGAGTTTTAACGAGTTCCTCCATACAATTTGACATTTTAAAATTGGCCATAATGTATTAAATGCTACTATGATTTCAAATATAAAATTGTAGGGCAAAACTTGTTAAGACCATGCTCAATTTTGCCATTTATGCTAACTTGATCCCAGTTCTTTATTATATATTTATGTTCAATAAATAATTTGTAATTTTTTTTTTGGAATATTTGGTTTCATTCAAAGGGAATAAAAATTAGTTAGGAAATATAAGCACAAATTGCAAAAAAAAGAGCCTTAAAAGAAACTATTTTATTAAAAAGTAGTAGATATTACATTTTAGCACTATATTTTAGCACTTTAATAATTATGTAGCATTTTTCTTAAGTTAATTTAGCTGCAAAAATTTTTAGGATCTGGTCACACTGATGATGAACCACAGCTGTTTTTTAGTTGAAATTGTCATCGCGTTGCCAACTTAAAATATCAAGTTTGACAGAAAGCAATTAATTTGTGAGAAGATTTAAAACACAAAATTTTAGAAAAAATATTGTTTTTAGTGTTTCAGTTCAAAGAAATCATACTAAATGGATATAAATATGTACATATGTATGTGAAGATTTATTTAATTGAGGACGAAAACGAAGTCGCAAATATACGGCAATGTCACAGAGCTCAATTCCGTTCGGAATCGGAATTCAATATATCCCATTTTTGTATTAATTGGTGTCTAAAAAGAAAACTAAAATACGGAAATTTGTTAGGTGAGTCCAAACTGTTGGGGGCGCTGGTATTTTGGGATATACTTCGGCTAGGACTATATATTTTGAGGTGGATTCAATTCCGTTTCCGAACGGAATTGAACTCTGTGACATGGCCGATAGATGTGATACGTATCAAAATAAAAATTCATGATGATTCCAACCCTCTTGAACTACCCAATGCAAGGTAAGGAATAATCAAAATAGGGAACGAATTCTTTAAAAAAAATAATTTTGGATTTTTTTTTTTAATTTCCGGCAGAACAGAGAAACGTTTTGTTATTTTTTAGATCACCTAAAACCATATTTAAAGAAATCCTTCGATGTGCCGATACTGAAGTTGTTATTAAGAGCTAATAAATCAGTCAAAGTTTAAACGCTGGTTTAGTTAAACTAAACTCAAATTAGTATGTAGTTTAAACTCAACAGGAGTAAATCAGTGAACCATACCTTATCTGCTAGTTTTTAACATAAAGATAAACTCTTCTGGTCAGTTAACTGTAGTATAAACTTAAAGCATTGTTTTTCAGATAAAGGTTATCTAATTAATAATCTAGGTTTAACCGAGCAACATTACTCAGTTAAACTCAAGTTAGAACTGTCAAATGATAAATATAAAAATATTACGCAATTGAAAAAAAAACAGTTTTACTGAAAAGTTTAATAAATAAATACATTCATACATAAATAAAATGGATGTTTCTTATGACGACGAAGAGTTTAGTGATTATGAAGCCAGAATAACTTTGATAGGACAATTGTGAGAAGAATAAGACTTAAAAACAATTCCAAATCATTTACGAAGTGGAATTCTTGCAAAGATTTCGTTTAACAAAGAGATCTGTGCATGATGATTTAAGAATTAATTGGAAAGAAAGTGGATTTTAAATTTGATTATCTTTATAGACTTATTTTTTTTTTAAGTCTATATTATTTATTTTTTAATTTACTGAAAATTCAGAATTCTGTTATTGAAGTTTTTTTTTTTAATAAATTTAAAGAACTGACACATCGCTTTTTAAGTGTTGCCCTATTTACATAAAATATTTGCAAGAATGCCACATCTATATTGAAAACAAAGTATGGCATTTCTAGCTAAATTGACAACTGTTAACCCATTACTGAAAAACAGCATAGGCGATCAAACCCCGTTTAAATTTTGTATCTTGGTTAACTCAAACGTATGTTAAACTAAGTTTAACTAATTAGTAAAAAAACTAGCCCTATGTGTAGTTTAAAAAATAATATTGTGGCAGCACTACAAAAAAATTTCAAAAAACAGCTGTTTTGCAGCAGGCTATCAATTCTTTGCACAATCAAAAATACAAGAAAGTTAAAAAAAATTTAATTAAAGGTCGCCAAATTTTACTGAGAAATTAATTATATTTATGCTTGGCGAAGTAGAATAGTATAAAAGAATAATAGAGTGTAAGAAAACAGATCGAACAAGATCTGAAGAAAGTGTAGAGACTTGAAAAAAAGTTGAGTGCTCCTCTTAATGCAAAACATATGGTCTGTAAGTAACAAAACCATATGGCCAGTATTGGTAGTTTAAACGCCCAATTTTATGCGTTTACAGATGGTTTAAATACTGTATTGATTTATAGGTTTGCTAGTTTAAACACATTTTAAACCAAAAATAGATATTAACTTGCACTGATTTATTAGCCCTAAGCATAATAAATATTTCTAGTTACGATTTTTTCATTTTTTTTCTGCTTTTTATATCGCACCAATCTGTAACTAGAAAAACCCAACTACTAAAAAGCAGTTGTGTATACTCAACGTTTTTTTTTTCAACCAAACTTACGCAGAGTTGTAAATGATAATGCTAAAACACAACTGAAAAGTCAACTGCCAATTTAGTGGAGAGAATGGCAATGCAAATTTATCAATTCCAACCAAACTATTTTAAATGTTCAAAACCGTGATGGGGGCATAAATCTACTTAACAAAAAAAAATTTTTGATAACTTTTGAGTTTGTGGAAGCAGGAGAGAAGCATATAATGAAGAGGAGAGCCGTAAATTTTTCACGATGAACTTCCAAAAAATTGCAGCTATATGTACATTGCGCATTGAGGAGAGGAAAAAAATATTTAGGTACCTAACCCCTTCTTGGTCCCATTTAAACAAAAAAAAATTCCGGACAACATGGCTGCATCCAGATTGAGAAGATATTTATACTTTTTAGAAAAATGTTCCCCTATTTGTTAATGTATAATTTAGATTTTTTGAAATTTGCAATTTTTAAGACCCAATAAATAAATAGAATAAACGTCATGATATTAATTATCATGAGATATTGAAAGTTTATACCACAACATTACCACCATATGTATAATAAAATATCCATAAAGTTTTTATTTCAAACAATGCCAACAATGAATATTATTCAATGTATTTTACATTTTACTGCAAATTAAATTTTTTTATACTTCTAAAATAACTAGACGATCACTTAAAGAATTGAAATAAGGGGCAAGCAAAAGCGGTTGTCAGTTGATTAATAATCAAAATTATTCGTTTCCCCTGTTTGTTTGTTTGTTTTTCTTTATCATTTTCAATAATCTTATCTTTCCCATATTAGTTTTCATGCTCAGGTATTAATTTCTTCTATATAAAATGTTTGCGTTGTACTTCGTTATAAAAAATTTTTTTTAACGAAATCGTTATAAATATGCATGATTAATATTTTTATCAGGAAATTTTTTTTAAAGAATTAATAATATATATTTACGTTTAACTGCAGAAAAATATGTTTAAAGCATAAATGAATAAAAAAGGTATAGGAAAATTTAGAAAGCAAAAAGAAAAGAAGTAAAGAAATCAAAATGGCAGTATGCACTTATAGCACAAGTCAATCTATGTTTTCTTTGCAACATTACATAGCTCACGTTCTTATTGTGAGTTGCTTTCGACTTCCACATACATAAAAATGCACGTTTCAATTGCCAAAAATATGAAGATGTACATAAATAAGTTTTAGTGATCAGCTGTTTTTATTAATCTGCAAGTTTTTGAATTTTCCCGTTCGCGTAGTTTTTTGTGCTACAGCCAAAATGTACTCAACTACTGAATTTTACTGGAAAAGCCAAACAAACGGACCAAATATGTACCGTTAATTTTTTTTTCATATGAGGCAGTTTGACACATAAGTCACAATCAGCTGACGATCGATCATGTGTTCTTATAAGTTCATGTGGTCTCATTGAAAATGCTTTAACAAATTTCTCTTTTACAACAGTTTCTCTCTTCTTAAATTAAAGTCAGTGTGTATAATTTTACGATAAAAACTTTGAGGGAAGTGTGTGTGGTTGCCATAACAGCTGTCGATTATCGGAGCTTTCACCACTTCCTTCTTGTTTGTTTATGAATATTCGCACACTTACATATTACAATTTCAAAGATTTTGAAAGCAGAGATTTTAAATCGCAATATCGAAAATGGTTTAAATTTTTTTGATTTTCTCTAGTAATAAATCGTTAGTTAAATTTTGTTATAATTGCTTTTTAATTATAATTTACATAAATGATTAAGAAAACGTGTGTTTGTTTCTCGACAGCAATTAAACAATAAACATATAAACATAAAATTAAACATATTCTTCCCAAACCCCCCCCCCCCCTCGCCCCTTACACTCCTACTGACTGAACTGCACAACAAACACATTGAAATAGACAAACAAACAAAAAAAAACACTCGAGATATTTTTCACTTTTGTAAATTTTTACAACAAAATATCGTTAGCTTAATACAGAAAGGCCCTAACTCATTATTTTTTTTAAATCCAGATTTTCTGCATTTTTGGATACAGAGAGAACGTCTACTCCTATCGAAATATACAAAAAACTGGATTGATTTAGGGTCTTTCTACATTAAGGTAACGATATGTATGTATGTATGTATGTACGTAAACAAATGTGTAACTTACCTTTGGTAATTCCCTTTTGCGCCTAAAAATAACACCATCATTCTCTATATAATCGGGTACTTCTTTGCGATTTGAAAAATTAAACACCATCGATGTATTTTCGGCTGGTGCTGCTGGCGGGGTTTGACGCCGCTTGCGCATGGCCCACAATGGACTATTTGTAGCACTTATGACGGAATCGACATCTGCAATACCTGTCGCCGAATTGCCAGTGCCAGATACTGCAGGGGCCGCAATAGGTGATGAAGTGTGAGAGGGTTTAATCATTTGATGATCAAGACTAGCTAAGGGC
Organism: Nowickia ferox; assembly: GCA_936439885.1. Taxonomy (NCBI): domain Eukaryota; kingdom Metazoa; phylum Arthropoda; class Insecta; order Diptera; family Tachinidae; genus Nowickia; species Nowickia ferox. The sequence goes on along the minus strand of OW387025.1, from coordinate 8,576,144 downwards.
GAGGATGTGGCCGGTGCATGTGTTGAGGAAGCTGTGGATGATTTCTTTAAATCGTTTATGCGATTCTTTTCAATTTCTCGGGAGGTCAAAGCAGTGGTTGTGGAATGTTTCAAAGACTCCATATTTGTCTCTGTAGATTTTTGTTGCTGCTGTTGCTGCTGCTGTTGTTGGGTATTTAGCAAAGGACGTATCACACCAATTTGCTTGCCCGTATTAAGGGGTGTTGAGGTGGAATTGGAGGCGGAAGTAGAGTTTGTATTTGCGCTACTGAATTTGAATTGTTGTGTATAACCTGCTTTTGCTATATTATCCAGTGCCGTGCGTGTAATACGCTTTGTTGCTTTCAAACCGCCGTATTCGTCGTCGTCGTAGTTCTCCCCAACATCACTTAAATCACTACTACTGGGAGGAGGCGATGAAGCCTTTGTTGAAGAGTCATAATTATTAACGGTTGCTTCGTTTTTCGATTCGATCGTTGTAGAAGACGGCGAGCAGCTGCTTGTTGCCTCATTATTAGTGTTTGGTTTTGTTTTATTATTAATCTTATCGTTTTCGTTTTTAAGAGAGCTAATATTTAATTCTTCTTGTGTTGTTTCTTCGTTTACAAAATCGTTGTTGCTATTGTTGCTGTTGTATGGGTATTTATTATGGCGTTGGCATGCGTCACCATCATTATTGTCGCCGCCGCCGACGCCTCCAACAGTTCCATTTTTATTCACTTTTTCGTGGTTATCGCTGCTGGAGCTGTTATCGTTTTTTCTATTTGCTGTTGTTGCTTCGCTCAATTTCATTTTGCCAAACTCTTTGCTGAGAGCTGTTAACGGTGAATCTAGCTCATATTTCTCTTTAATGTGATCTCTTTTAAAACTTGTAAGTGGAGAATCCGTTTCTCTCTCATTTGTAAGAAATTTCTCTTTGGAAGAGAATATTTCTTTGTTTTGTTTGAAATCTCTTTCACCGCTGTATCTTTGCTTGGGTATTATGTCCGGCGTGTGGTGTGATAAGGTGGTATTGTTGTTTGTTTTCAAAGGTGTTACACAGTCACTTGTGTTTGTAATGGACGTGGCCGCAGCCATTGTCTTTCTACCCAAAGGTGATTGTAATAGATCGTTGGCCTGCGGTGTAGAGGCCTTTAAAGGTTTATTCATAGTGGAGACATTTAACTTTTTGGTGGGACTCAAAGGTTTCGGAAAAGTTATTACCGGCTTTTGTTCTTTTATTATATTCTTAAAAGTCTCTACTTTACTCGCCACATCTCCTTTGGAATTACTGCGATTGGCAGAACGAGGCCGGCGGTTTGCTGTCGCCTCAAACATTTTCAATGTCTGTTTAACTAAATCGGGAGGAGGCCTTTCCGTATCATCTATAATCGAGGTTAGTCTTTTTGGCGGCATATGATCAGTGCCTTGTTGCAGTCTTTCGCGAGCATTATGTATTTTATCTTCTATAGTAACACAGGTGGGTGTTGAACAAATGGCTCTGGTGTGCCAGGGAGATTTTTCACTGAGCAATGCCTCAACGGAACGTGCTCTTTTCAATGAATCATTGCCCCGTTTCAAATGACGTGAACGTTTACTGTACGAGGTTTCAGTAAATGTTACACCCACACCATTGGAACCCTGAGAATTGTGGGAAAATCTTTTCTCTTGGCCATTGTTGATTGAAGTTTTCAAAATGCCTGTCTTTTTTATCTCTTTATTATTTAAGGCTACGTCTGTTCTAACAGTTCTATAATCAAAGCCTTGATTTTCCACATCCTCCTCAATTACTTCTTCGACCTCCTCCTCCTCCTCCTCATCATCATCATCATCACAATTTTCCTCATCTTCGGTGTTGTCCAGCAAGTTATTTAAACTAGTGGAGCGTCTTAAATGATCTTTATTGAAACGCTGCTGCTCCATGGACTCCCTTAATGCTAAACTTAAGTAACGACAACGTAATTTAGAGACTATCCCTGGGCCATAACTTAAGTCCTCACTGTTGTCTAAATCTGTATCTACCCCGCCATCAACACCGCCGCCGCCACCGCCACCACCACGATTATTTGCACGATTTGCGGCACGACATGTGGAGGTAATTGGATGTAAATGTGCCGCGCTATTTTGTGTTGATTTTTTCATTTCTTGTACGGCCACCATTTTCTTTTTAATTGCACAGTTATTCGATGATGTTGCTGCTGCTGCTGCTGAATGTAAAGATGTTGTTGTTGTTGTTGTTGTTAAACAAGATGTTGAGTTAGAAGTTGTTAATACGTGTGAGATCTTGGTTGGGGATTTCAAATCCAAAGGTATTATAGTACCACCACTTGCAGTATTTTGCTTGAATTTAATAATTTTTTTCGTATTTAAATGTTGTTCGTTTTTAATAAATTTGTTTTCTTGCAATTTTTGCGATATCTTAACTACACTACTAACACTGCTGCAATTATTTTGATTATTACTATTATTATTACCACTAACACTAATACCACCAATAGTTACACTATTATTTGTATTATTACTATTACTAGAACTTCCCGCAGTAGTGTTTGCCGCGCACACTAAACGTTCACTCTCGCATTTATTAAGCGACTGATTTACAAAATTCACATTTGCTCCAGTTATGTTGTTTTGGTATTGTTGTTGTGTTGTTGTAGCTAGTAACTTGTCTCTCTCAGTCTCGGCTCTCTTTAATATTGATGAAGATGATGATGACGATGGCGATGGCGAAGAAGCAGCACAAGTATTTGTAGTAGTAGAACCCGTTAAACGAGTTGCCATTGTTTGTTGTTTATTTGTAATAATAGCTGTTGATGTTGTTGTTTTTGTTGGTGTTTCATCATTTATTACTTCTTTGGTTTTCCTATACATTTCTAAATGTTCTTCATTTTCTTCCATCATTTTATTATTTTCTTGCTGCTGGTTTTCTTTGCACTCTTTATTTTTTGTTAACTTTTCGTGTTGTTGTTGTTGTTGTTGTTGGGGCTGATGTTTAGTGATCTCTTCTTTGGTTGAAATTGTATTTACTATTGTTGTTGTTGTTGATGATGATAATGATGATGTTGTTGCTGTATATTGACCTCCAAACAATTTTTCTGCCTTTTCTTTCAGTGGGGACGATAATGTTGTAGATGATTTAATATTTGTTGCCGGCTTTGCTGTGTTGGTGCTATTTGCTGCCGATTTATTATATTGTTTATTTACATTTGTTGTTGTGTTTGCGAATGGAATTAATGAAGTTTTAGCATAATCTTTGGTTGAGCAGACTTGTAAACCATCTGAAAATAACAAAACATACAGTAAATAGGTAATATGTACACATTTGTTTTCTAGAACATAAAGATTAGATAGGTAGGTACCTATTATTTTTTTAGTTGGTAGGTATTTGGCTAATGAGCTTTTATTGTGTAAAACAGGGGTCTAATCGCCGCATTCGATATCGAGCAAAATTTATTAAAAAATTCAATTTGCCGTCATTGCATGCGATATCGAATAAAAAGTAACGTAATGAAAGTCATAGCATTCGACATCGAATAAGCATTTTATAGGTATCGAATTTTCATTTGATAGGTAAGAGCCTATCATATACACAATACGATAGACCGGCATGTACATATGTACATAGTACATAAACACATACAGCTAAGGACAAAACTATTTGTACACCCATAATTTTTGAGGTTTCAGAAAAATTGAGAAAATATTTAAAAAATTAATTATGAAAATATTTAGAGTGCTAATAAATATTTTTATACGTAAAATTAAAAATTAATTTATATTTAATATAACAATAAACAATAGTAATAAAAATATTAAAAAGGAATTGGACAAAAATTTTTGTACACCCATAAAATACATAAAAAATATGTATGTACGTGTAAAATACTTGGGGTCGTCATATTGTTTAAACATTTTGTGATTTATATAATAGTCTAATATGTTCTTAAAATAGTAATAGTTGACATTAACTCCGAAATAATCTAAAACAATCTCCACAAATGACACTATTGAATTAATTTTAAGTCATATATAATAATGATTTCTTTTTACCTCGTGTCACCATGGCAGCAATGTTAAAGTTTAAAGGGCAGTGACGCCATTTGCGGTAAATGTTTTGGATTCTTTCGTAGTTCATGTCAATCCTTACTGTTTTAAGAACATATTAGATTATATTCGGATGCCATTTCGCTTGTTGCACTAGCTGAAAGCGACAAAAAATTGTCTTTAATTTAATACAATCTGTCGAGTCAATTCAACAACCAATGTAAAAGAAATTTCGGACACTTCTTAAAATTTCGATACGTTAGCTATCGAATGCAGTAATCCATCCATTCCATGCATGTATAAACTTTATAATGAATTTTTCGACATACATATGTACATGCATAACTATTTGGCTTGACATTATATCGTTCGTAATATCGGGATTTGTGGGTATAATGTTTTTGCTATAGACTACTACTGACGTTGGCACTATTGACTAGATAGTTCTTTTCTACTTATCAAAAGCAAATGAATACATACATATTAATATGTAGACGGCCCGTTGACAATGTCGCCAAAAAGTCAACAAAATAGTCGACAAAAGTAATGACTTGGAGACATTTCAGCCCAAGTTTCCAACAGGGATACTATAAAATATGCATTCATATGTGCATATGTATGCATGTATGTATGTGTGTATGTAAAATTGGAAAGTCAACCCTGTTCTTCAATAAAGGTTAACCCCTCTTAAGCTTAACAAAAGAGTGTTTTGGTAATAAATATGTAAAAAAATATACATACATATGTCTGTATGTATGTATACATATAATATACATAGAAGTACATATGTACATGCATACATATCGTTACCTTAGTATAGAAAGGGCCCAACTCATTATTTTTTTTTAATCGAAATTTTTGCAATTTTTTGATACATTAGATGTTCTGCTATCGAAATATACAAAAAAAAACTCCATTTCAAAAAAATAATGAGTTAGGGCCTTTCTATATTAAGGCAATGATATGTATGCATGTCATACATATGTAACTATGTTCTAAGATTTTGAATGAGCAACAAATTCAAAGTTATAAAGTTGATAGTTTATGTTCAAAACATATGTATACACACTATATAAATATCGCTACCTTAATATAGGAAGACTCTCTCATTTTTTATTTTTTTTTTTGAAAACGAGATTTTTGCATTTTTCGATCGATGTTAGTTTCTCTATCGAAATATACAAAAAACTTGATATCAAAAAATAATGAGTCAGGGCCTTTCTTTATTAAAGTAACGATATGTATGCATGTGATGGGGTTTTTTCACTCAACCCACTAATTTTTAATTGCAAGTCTCAGGGATGAAAAAATTTATGTATGTTCATATGCAATCAGCAAATATGTATGTATGTACATTTCATTATGTTGTATACGTATGGTGACAAAATAAAGGTAAATAACATGAAGAAAAAGGCACAACAAATTTGTAGGTAATTATTCCTGTTTTTTTTTCTTCAAAAAAATAATATTATTCATAGCTAAAAATAAATATATTTACCTTCCGCAACGCTTTTTGACAATTACAACTTGCTTTGCGTAGGGCGTGGCCGTTGAAGAATTTCTTAGGGTATCACCAAAAGGCTATTGCATGAAAAAGTGTCACCCACTATATAAAGTGAAATAATATACAATATTAGGCCTGTTCGGAAATGCATCACTGTTGGCTTAGCACGTCAAGATGCATTTCCTTGTGGCCTGGCAGCAAATAAATTTGTTTTAATCCGTATTCATTTTGACACGAATTACAATATATAAAAATGAAATATTGAAATAACTATTGATTAAGTATAGAATTTGTTTCAAAATGTGCGAGAAGTAATTGCTTTAAAAACCCTTGCTTTCAACAAATAGGAACAATAAGTATGGCCTGTTCGTAAATGCATCACTTCTCTGCATCACACGGACAAACTTTAATTTAAATTGTTATACAATTTCGCTGATGAACTTTTTTTTTAGTAGTAACAATTTTTATACCCCATGTTTGACATTTGTTTGTGCGTTATTTATGTACACATACATATGTATGTATGTAAACATTTGCAGTGCAGTGATTCATTTACGAACACCCCATATTTATTATTTCTTTGTTTACAAAACACGCTACATAAATATTTTAGGATCAACTTTCTTTCAAATCAAAAAAAAAAATAAAACAAATACATATGTACATACATATGTAAGTAAGTATGTACTTTCTTATTGGGATTATTAAAAATTAGTAATTCCCTGTAATTAATTTTTTTTTATTATTGGTACCTGTTTGTTTAATTTTACATACATACATACATATTTACTTCATAAATATTTGGTTTTAATGATTTGTTTAATTTTATTACAACGACAAAATTTTTCCAAAATAAAACCTTTAATTGTTTTGGTAAAATAAATACACATGTTTGTCTACAATTGGGAGCGTAATTCACTCTACTTATCGATTTTTTACAAGAATATATCGCCTCTCTATGGCAACAAAGGCATAACTTAAAAAGATTATTTTGCAGAAAATAAGTTTTAACTTTTCAATTTACACACAACTCAATGATATAAAGACGTTTTCTGTTCTAAAAATGTGCATGCACAAGTCTTTTAAATGAAAAGATTAAATATGATATAACGATTTTTTATCAGCATCATTAACTCAAAAAACGCATTTTTCGAGATATATCAATGTTGCAATCAATAAAGGAGCAATATGTAGCAAGTAAACAATAAAATACAAATAAGATATGGCTCATTTACTCAAACAACGTCATAACTCGAAAAAAATCTAGTTTGCAAGAAAACAATTTACACACAACTTAATGGAAAATGAAAATTTTATTTTGGCTTTCAAGAGTTGAGTAAACAAGATATTTATATGAAATTTATACACAAACTGAAGAACGACATGAAGATTAATTCTGCATCATTAAGTAAAAAATTTAATTTTTTGAGTTATGACGTTCTTTGAGTAAATGAGCGATATGTAAGTATATAAAAAGACACTTGTACTTTGACGCATGTCATGCCTGTGATTAAAACAATAAAGTAAAATATATCAACAAAGTAATATTACATCGTGTGTGTGTGTATGTATCTAATGCCAGTGATGGACACTTCAGTACTATTGAACTTTTTGGATTTTTGGAAATTGCAAGAAATTTATTGGATTTATCAAGAATTTGTTTTTTTTTCTCAATGGAATTATTTACTATCTAATATTCTATTAATTTTTTATTAAGTTTCGAAAATTACAATAAATTGTTTTTTTTTTTTTGCAGATTTAGTCAAACGTCTTGAGACTTAAATATGGTAACCGATATTCATAACTTTTATGCACACGTTTAATTTGGCATTATCAGCAAACTCTAGAAATTATACATATATCCAAATTGAGTGCTAATTAATACGCAGTAAATAGCATAACTAAAGATCATGCAAAAACTAATTTCTTTATAAATTTTTTTAATATTTTTTCTGTGCTTCTTTTTTAAAAAATAGTTCGGAAATGGCCCGAAAATGGTGCTCGAAATAGTTAGAAATTCTGCATATGTATTTTTTGATAAACATCACATATCTGAGAGACTTGGTCGCAGATATACATACATAGAAATAGACTTTCTGTGAAGATAGTGCAATCATTTCCTTTCCTCTTTAAATACTTTTTCGAATCCAGGAATATTAAACAATTACATTTGTTGTCTCATTTTCTGCAGGGTTATTCATTTAAAAACAGAAATAAATTTACAAAAAAAACAGAAAAATAAAAAATTGTTGGATTGGAAAAATTCTCAGTTTGTTAGAGGAACCAGGAACAGGTTTATAATAGATAGACATTCAAATAATAAAAATTAAACATTTTAAAACCTCCCGACTACAGATTATGGTGCGACAGATACAGACAGAAGAGAGCTCTTAATTTCCAATGCCTTAACAGATTTATGTTCAAACATACCTGAGAAATGATACTATTCATTCATCAACAAGAAAATTTATGATAACTTCCAAACGGAGGGATCGATTTTCTCCAAGTATAGGGTAGAAGATATTACATAAAGTAAACTTTCAAACGAAAAAAAAACAATTAAAACTTGTCTAGCCGTTTGCGAGATACTGCATCAAATACACACATATTAAACAGAATACATCCAGAAAATATGTGTGATATCTCCTAAACGGCTGGACTGATTTTCTTCAAACGTAACTAAGGACACTCTCGATACTCGGGTATCATTCGACAGGTATTTTAAAATCATCTTTAGGTTTCTCTTATGATATCGATGAAGAGGAGAGTGTAGAAAGTCCTGGACTTGCAAGAAAGAGAATGGCCACAATGGGCGCTCTTGAGTTCAGGGAACTGCAACGTAGTAGAAGCTTTATATTGAGCTCTGGTTGGTTGGACGGTGGTAAGAAGTCTCCGTGGTATTACAACGGTCTAAGTGTGTCCGGGATTCTGACTGTCGCCCTTACCTAACCTATCCTAACCTTCTCTTACATAGTGTCCACACCTGATGATTTTATATCAAAACTCGTAATATGACGCCGGCAGAGCAACTGTCATTTTTTCATTAATATCAACACAAAGGGGTAGACGTTGATGATTTTATATCATGATGTATCAAACAAATATTTGAAAAATACTTGGCAAAAATATCTAATTTGCGTGTTGTTTAATTTTTTGGTCACAAATAATTGTTGTGCCGTCTTTTTTAAACGAAAATTGTTTAATAAATAAACGTTAAATGCACAGTAACATATAAAATGCCATAATATTAATAAATTGAGTCTATACGTGATGAATTTTCATTATGATATCAATTTGACATTCATCATGATATAAATTCATCAGGTGTGGACACTATGTTATGCTTTTTCACTTCGAAGGACCATTTAGGATATTTAACGGTACGAAGTTGGTCGCAGTAGGGTTTTTAGATTTTTTAATTACTACTTGTTAAATAATATTTTAATTGCATTCACAAATAAATAAATTGTATTTACAAATCTTTTGTTTTTCTGTTCATATATGCATATATGTATGTAAACGCATGCTAGTGCAGTATCCATCTCTGGAATATGTATGTATGTAAGTATGTACGTATGTGAGTGCTAAACCTATTGTTAATAACAACATTAACAACATTTGAATGACCTGTCTGACTATGTGTCAATAAATTCATGATATCAATATCTACTTTATGATATTGTTGTTGTTGTATTTCTAATCAGAACAACAAAATGAGAACGAGCACGTCTAGATGCAGTTCGTTGGTGGAGCTCAAGCAACACATCAGTAGACTTCAACCACAATTCAAAAAAGCTTACAGAACAACAACAACTAGTCGACAAACAAGAAGTAGGTATCAAATATTCTGCAAATCTTGATTTCTTTCTCTTATACATATCGCTCATTTACTCAAAGAACGTTATAACTAAAAAAATTTTATTTTTGAGTTAACGATGCAGAATTAATCCTCACATCGTTCTTCATAAAATATCTTGTTTACTCAACTCTTGAAAGCCAAAATAAAATTTTCTTTATTAATAATTTGATCAGGCTAAAGTTCGCATCGCTTTGTAAGCCAAATTACATGTGATAATTACTAATGAACAAATAACACCAAAGTTATTTGTAAATATTCTGACAAACACGTAGTAGAACGGAACAACCGGCTGTTTTCGAAGGCCACTACACCTTCATCATCAGCGTTCTTTGTGTTTGGTCCACGGTTTGTGGTGTCAGTTGATGTAGATTTCTGCTTTATATACGCAACTTTTATTGTAAATGGAATATGTGAATTGTTTCGATTCAGCGTATTGCAATTTGCTGAAAGCTTTTTTGTACTGAAAGCTAATTTTTATCATAATTTTTACCATTTTCTTTTTCCATAATTTGTGTGCAAATTGAAAACTTCAAACTCGTTTTTTTGAGTTATGGCGTTCTTTGAGCAAATGAGCGACATGTATAATGTACATATTTGTATATACATACATATACTTTTTGTATATCGTCATATAAATTCTAAAAGGCGTAAGATATTTTACAGGAGAAGCAAAATACATTATAAGTTTTAGTGTATGTAATTATTTCTCAGTAGTCTTTTGAATTTCGCTAATAAATTCGATATTTTTTGGACTACGATACAGGGATAAAAATGTTACCGGTAGATGGATTTTTCTTTAATTACGTCATAATCCATCAAAAAGACGATTTTGAACTTTTTGTAGGTTACACTTTTTTTAAATTCATATGACGATATGTAGTTCATTCTTATAATAGCGATACACTGAAAGAAATACATATACATATATGTAAATAATTACGATTTTAAATTAAATGTTTTAAAATGTTTCGGAGTTGGTACCGCAAATCACACAATGTTCAAACAAGATTTTGCATGTATTTTATGCCTGCACAAATACTTGTGTCCAATGCTTTTTTAATATCCATATAATACTATTGTTGTTATTTTAATTATAAATTACTTTTTTGTTTTTTGTATAAACATATTTATTATTAAATAATTGTAGGTACTATATCATTCATTCAACATTTTGTATTATAATGGCAACTCTGAATTTTCTCATTGTAGCCAAAGAAATAGAAATTAGTTTAATTGGGCTACAACGACAAAATGAGCATAGACAACAACCTGCCGCCCTGTTGCCTTGCTGTCTTCAAAAGAATCACTCTCATATAAACATGTTATTCTATTCTTGACATTTTGTAGTCGGTAGCCTGCTGTGGTGAGTGTGTTTAATGCATGGCTGTCCATTTCACCAAACAATTGTTTAGAAGCCACACATCACTTTATTTTATGCTCTTTAATTTATTCGTTCATGAGACAGCAACGAGTGAACATGCGTAGCAGCTGTATTGAGATTTTTAAAATACAGTGCGTAAAGTATATGATGGACCTAAGAAAATACTTTTCGATATATAATGTTTTTAAACATATAAGAGGCATTATAAAATGTTATTTAGAGGCATTATTATTCTTTTAATATCAATATGATTAGGTATAATGATGAGGAGAAATTAAAGCGAGGGTTAGTGGGGAAAAAATAATGAAAGAAAATTAGATTTTAGTTTAAAAAATGAAATTTTAAGCGTAGTGCCCTTATATATTGATACGTAAAACCCCGCTTACCGATGGGGTTTTTATTAAGGAATCTACTATTTCTTTATTTGATAAAGTCGGAAAATTTTCAATATATTTTGTTTTTAAAAGTTAAATTTTAAAACAGCACAATGTATTGAAAACTTTGTCATTTTACCTAGTCAACAAATAGCCATCTCAGTGCGAACTGCACTCTATTTTTTTTTTTTTTTTTTGATAAACAAAACAATTTGTTTTAATTAAATTGTAAATAAAATATTTGTGCTTACTTATCGTAAGCACACTGTACTTCAAATTCTCTCACCAATACAGCTGCAAAACATTTTTGGACATCATTGGTTTAATGCATTATTCGATACATGACAAAATTTTGAAAGAAAGTTCGCTCTGAAATTAGTGATTAAGCTGAGAGAATTTTCCAAAGGGCCAGGAAAACGAAGCACAGATTTTTCCCCAATATTTTTCCCAGTGTAGTGCTACATTAAGGCTTTTTTAGTTTTTAACTGACTTCAAAAAAAAAAAACAAATACAGACGAATTGATAACCCCTATCGTCTGTATTTTTTTTTTACTTGTTTGGCTTATTGCTGACTTTTCTTTTCGTTTTCTAGTTCTGTTTTTTTAAACGTTGCTGTTTTCTGTTATTGGTTTTTTGCAGTTGAAAATATAAAAATATTGATGATTTTATAAAAAAGAAGTTGTACGTTTCATTTCCCAATTGAAAAATGGAAAACAGCTTTAACAATACTTGAGTAATGTAGCCATACATACTTACATTTATGTATGTATGTAAATATGTATGTATGTACATATGTTCATTTATTGATTAAGTGTTGTTTATGTATACAATTACATGTTATTGTTATTATGTATATTCTTGTACTTCTGCTTTTGCTATTCTTATGGATTTCAATTTATTAGGAAACCAAAACAGTCCCCATTTGAACATTCACTTACAGATGCATACTTCACAATACGACTATACGAGTCGACAATACGATGGATGGTAAATGAACGCAGCAAGAAATTGAATTGAAAAATAAGAAAGTTTAATATTAATTCATGTTCTAACATGAAGGATAATAGCTCGTCGAGCAAAAGTCACTTTTGGGAAGAAGTGAATAAATAGTTTATTGTGTACAGTAAGTTGTCACTTCGACACTAGAAAATAAACTTGCTGGCACTCCCTTTTGTCCTCCTTATTTAGCTCGCTTGTTTCACGAGCTGTATAATACCAGAGCACCGACCCTTTATTAAAGGTTTTAGTATCATTTTACGCCATTCTATACTTTAAACTTTCCCTTCAGTGTTAAGGCGACGAATATGTATATCATGGATTAGAATCCAAAAATTTTAGTCACTTACCTAAAAGTTCTAAAACATTTGAAGCTATACTCGTATTCAGTTAACTTTCAAAGAAATAAAAATAAAAAAAATTCCATTTACAACTTACATTTCAAAGTTTGCTAGTGTTTTGCCCTTCACTGTTGTCTTTTTTTAATTTAAAGTATACTTGCTTCCCTTATCTTCCAACAGACATTTACTGAAAGCAACGCAAATAATTAAAGTTGACAACACTCTTCACTCTTTATTTATTTATGTAGTTACATACAATTTATTTACTTGAAAACTTATATTACAAGATTTGTGGTGTCTTGTACTTATTTGTATAATAGAAGAGCACAACAACAAAGACACACTTCCAATACGGTTATTGTTTGTTGGAAAAGTTGACTCATAACTCCACAATTGTAGTACATTTGCTTAGATATTTACGAGGGAGGTGTTTTTCTTCTTACTTTTACACTCAGCTTTATTATACGACAATAATAATAATAACAATAACAATGTGTTCAAAAATATAAAAAAGTTATTATAGTATTTCTACTTTGCAATTTCATAAAAGCGACAGATATGTAGCAGATATTTAGTCAGTATGTATGTATGTATATCCTTTCTCGGTAGGGAAGTGAATGTGTGCAGTTGCAATTAAGACACCCTTTAGAAGCTTCAATTAAAGAACGCTCCCTTAATAGCTAGATACATATATAGGAAAAATTACATATAATTTGCAATAAGACTGAAAACAAGAAATTTAAGTTTACTTAAACAATTTAAACTGCTGACAACTTTAAATTACTGACAACTTTATATAAATGAGAGAAGTAACGGAAGCATAATAAACAATATTTTCAGTTTCTGCCATATGGCAACCTTAAATTTAGAACAATGAACTTAATGTAATCTGGCCTTGACAGCTGATACTCGCCTTTTAACATACATACATACATGCATACACATATAGATATACATACATACATATATGTACATTGCAGTACTTAAAGAAAACGAGGCACTACGTACATAATATGTATGTATGTATGTATGCTTGTAATAAACATACAGTAGAGTATATTTGTTTTATTTATAAGATTATAAGACATTATAGGATTATTAATCGGATTTAATATTTTCCACAACAAAACGTAGTTTTTCTGTTCTGCCCTTGTACTGCAGGAACAGAAAAGTGAATTGTTTACAAGGTTATAAATTAATATCAAGGAATTTTGTTAAATAAATACCTACATAATATGTACTAGAGGTGAGCACAAAACATTTGCTTCAACACATTATTAAGTTGTTCTCTATTTTTTTATTGGTCTTGATTTTGTTATTGTCTTCTATCAAAAGCATGCAACAGCATTTTTTTATCTGCCAAGCAACTTTCATTTTGCATACCGATTGACAATATTGTCAAAAGAAATGAAATATTGTTTATAGTGTTGAGCAATACTGTGATTTTTTTAACAATGTTGCTCTTTGTGAACGTGATTTCTAAATCGCTGTTCTTTTAAACTGTGACTGTGATCACAGTTTAGCAGTGTTTTGTTTGTAGCAGTTCTATTCTTTTGAGAAAATCTAATAAGAGTGGCAGTGAAATTAAACAGTGACTGTGATCACGGTTTAGCACATTTTAGCTCTTCTGCTTTAAAAGTACTTATTAGTATTGGTATTTTGATAAATACTAATAGGAAGAGTGACAAGAACAAACAATTAGCAATCAACCCCAAATATTGAGAATTGTCGTATAAGAGACAGAGAGACATTAAAATTGCAAATACAAAAATGTGAAAGCTATACATAGTTGCCAGAAAAGACGATTTTACGATTTTTTCTCGACAAACGGTGAAGGTATAAAAAATTCATGTGATAGCTTTATTTACTGTAAAGTAAGCATACAAGAACATTCACAGTTTGTATGAAAGAACTATATTTCCAAAAACCTGTTACTTGATAAATTCAGTCACGGTTGTGATTAGTGATTTTTCAATCGCTGTAAAAAAGTAACAGCTTTCGAAAAATCGCTCATCTCTAGTGACAATATATCTACGTGGGAAAGAAAAAACATGTAACGCAAGTTCCTTGAACGTGTTAGTTCGCATATGATGCTGTTCTAAGTTTTATAATTTATTAATTTAACATTTGAAAAAGGAATCAAAATATATAATAATAAAATTTATAATAAATAACTAGCTTTCACCCACGGCTCAGCTCGCGTTGATCTTATATTTTAGAAACTATACATAAAATACATATATGAATGTTTTGCTACTCACGATAATGTTAAAAAAAAACTATAAAAACCAATAAAAAGGCGATAAAAAATTAAGAAACCGAATAAGAACCGGTTTGAAAACTGCTTAAACAATCAAACCCGAAATGAAAATTGCCCTAGCCAGTCCAAAAATATGTTTTTCGGAAAAAACCTGAACTAAATATAAGAAACCAGTTCCCAACCGGATAAAAAATAGGCAATGTTTAACTAACTATTGATGAAAGAATTTTCAAAATCGTTTTAGCCAAATATAAAAAACCGGTTCCGAACCGGATAAAAAATAGCCTATGTTTGAAGCAGGTAATGTAGCTTTCTATTGGTGAAAGATCTTTCAAAATCGTTTTGCTGGTTTGCTCGTGAAAGAGTAGCAAACAAACAAATTCACTTTCACATTTATAATATTATTATTTAATATGTAATACTAAGGATAATATAAACACATCTTTTATCACTTAATATTTCATGCATTTTTGAGTTTTTGAAATGAAGTATGTTGCACTACGAAGTGCATAATAAAAATATTGCACACTTGAAACAACTATCTATTCAACTGTTTTTGTTTCATTGTTCTCTACATTTGCTTTACAATCAATTTCAATTACTACTACGAACAATATTCTCTCTTGAAAAAAAAATACAATACTGTACACTTTTTAATGTCTTGCGCTCACCTCTAATATGTACATAACGCATACTAAATCTTCAAGCCACATTCACTTTAAATTGAACAATTTGTCCATGGCAGCTACCAGTACCAACATTTGCAACGTTAACAACTTTTCACAATTTTGCAAAAGGTGTTTAATTTGTTTAATATTTATTAGTGTCCTAATAATCCCAAATTATTATTTTACTTATTCAGTAAAAATATTTTTTTATTAAAAATGTGCACATTGAAATTTTTTATTGAGGGGTTAGATGTTTAATTTGTTTTCCATATTTTTAAATTTGTTTAAAAATATTTTTTTAATAATTTTTTTTTTGTCATTGAAATTTTCGTCGCATTTTTGAATCTTCTTTTTCTTAAAAAAATTTTTTGTTTTAAGTTTCCGGCCAAGTTTAAATTGAAAAAAAGAAATAGCTCAGCTGTGTCATGGCTATTACTAAGTCCATATTTACACTATGCAAGTCTTATTGCTAAGCTGATTAGTTTGATGGAGAGAGAGACGAGGAGAACAGTAAAGTTTCTTTTCGCCTCGTCTCTCTTTCCTAACAAACTAATCAGCTTAGCAATAAGACTTGCATAGTGTAAATATGGACTAAATATCATAAACCGTCAGTCACAACTCAAAATGATGAAAATATTTTTTTTTCATAAACCCTTTCAGTGAACAAATCTCTAACGGCATCAAAAATTAAATTCGCAGCTCAGTTTTTGTTTAGTTTTTTTCATTTAAGGCCTAATTTTGTAAAACACAACGCTTAGCTTTGACAAATTTTTTATGTATTTTGTTTTTGTAATTTAAATTTTTTCTATGTGAAATTGGTCAACGCTTGGCGTTGCGTTTTACGGATCATTTTTTTCATATTAAACTTCCTGTTAAACTCATTGCCCCATTTTTTATTCATAACGATTGTTTCTTCTTATCAATTTTGTTGATGTAAATTTATGTTTAACTGCAATAAAACGATCTTGCAATAAAACCGAATTTTACAGACTTACAAATGTCCCACAAACAGCGTCGATATAAAAAAATATACACAAAACGGGAATCATAAATAATGAAAACAAAAATCGCCGCAGCAATCACAAAACTCATAAATTTAAAAGCTCTTTAAAAGCAATAAAATAACCAAATCAATATACATATTTACAAAATGTAACACTAAGCTTCTTCTGATAAAGGCCAGTAATGCCAAATGAAATTATTATAACTTCTATTGAAGTTTTTAAAATTGAGAGTAGCATCAATTCGGAGAAATATGTATGTTTGTATATTAAAAATTGTTTCAACAACATGTTTTCCAATCTTGTGACATCATACAAATAAGAATATTTATTATTAAACAAATTTGAAGAGGGGCGACGGCAAATCATTGCAAAAAACGCACGAATTCCTTCGTATTGATTCGGCAGAGTACGTATTTTTGAGATAAATTTTAGTAAAAATATTTATTTTCGCAAACCTGTAAACTGAATAATCTATTTCAATTTACCTATTTTTAATAAAAAAAAATATTTTGCTGAAGAAACAAAATAATAATTTGGGATAATTATTGCGTTAACAAATAAATGTTAAAGGTGTTATTAATTATTAAAAAAAAAATGTAGTTTAAATTTCATTAACATTCGTTGTTTTTTCAAACAAATTTATGCATTTTTGGCAATTCAAGTCACACCCATAGATTCGTGTGAACACATGCATACGTATAAATGTATGCATTACATACATATGTACATACATCCCTGTAGGAAGCCTGGGGTTAAGTGTCTCAAACTCACCACTTTTGTTGGCTATTAATATTTACTGTTAGTGAGTGGAAAACATTTTGTCAGACACACAGCTGAATGAGAATTTATCTGCGGCATATTCTTTTTAGAGCTATGCTCTTTATGCCGCGACACAGTAGCTAGGACGTGATTTTTGTAACAAAAATAATCTAAACTATTACAATTATAAATTTAGTTTTGCTTTGATTTGTTTTTTACTCAAAAACGGAGTACGAAAATAAACGAAACAAAATGTTTGATTTTGTTTCGTTCTTTGAAGGGAGTGAAACAAAAACGACGAAAAAAAACAATGAGAACGATTGTTCAATTTTTTTGTATTGTTTTTGTTTCACATGAACACAAACCATAGACTAAGAAACGGCAACGAGCGTTGCGTTAAACGAGTCTGCAGCACTGTATGTATTCTATACCCCGAATTTTTAAAATTTCCATTTAATTTAAATTTTCACTACCATATTAACATTTCCTAAGGGTAGACCCAATATTTTTGGAAACATGCCAACATGGGTGAACAATAGTGGTCCCTAATTAAGGAGCAGATTGTACACTAACGCGAACGCGAACACAAACTTTGAGAAATTCTGGGTATGCATATTTATACTCAGAATTTCTCAAAGTTTGTGTTCGCACGAGTTTTTCGGAAAACTTTAAATTTTCACTACCACATTGAGATTTTCTAAGGAAACGAGCTAACATGGTGGTGGTCACTAATTAAGGAACGGCATTATGCACTTATTGGCACTTCCTACAGGGTACATACACATACACATATGTATACATGCGCATGCATGTGTAAATTTAAGTGGATTAGCCGAATTTCATAATAAATGTAAAAATGAAAAGTAAAAGGTAAATAAACCAAATATGTAAAAGTATGACAACAGAAGCTAACACCCATATTGCCAGGTTACGACCTTATCTCCTAATTTATTGCGGCAGTTATTAGCGAAACACACACACATACACACAGTTCCAGCTTGAATAGTTTATGTAGTGTGTTACGGGGAAAAATAAATGCAACTAGTGCTTGTATTTTGTTATTGTCTGTTAAATAACTATGGATATTTCCATACATAATTGGGGGATTCAAGTGGTAGTCTTAAGTGTCATAGTGTCATAACAATTCAGTAAAAGCACTTCCTAGTTGTCAATAGGGCTTAGCAAGAAATAAAAGAACATGACTGACGGTTGTTAAATATAAAAAAGGCCTGTCACAGAAATCGATCGAAATTGTTTTCATTACGAATTTTCATTTCGATCGATTTTGTTTACCTTCTCCAGATTTCGATCGATTTTGTTCAATACGAAAAAGCAGCAATTCGATTGTTTTCAATTTAAATGTGGCAATATTGGGCAACGAAAAACAAAAAACACATGGTTATTAGAAGAGAAAAACAAAATAGGAAAGGCACATTTTTTAACTTGAAGTGAACAAAATTTAAAAATTAATACAGGAAATGTCTGCAATAACTGCAGTTTGTGGTGCGCAGGGACGTCAAGACTTTACCGGAAAATTACGGGGAAGACGATAGAGGGATGCTTCAGGTTCACTTTCATATCCAAACGCGGTGTATATGTTAAAGTTTTATTTATTTTTATTTGACGGAACAGAATATTTCACTTTTTACGATGCTGCATTTTTCCTTAAGACTTAAGGAAATTTTATAATTTGTAAAAAAAAATTAAATAATACAAAAAAAAATTTAAATAAATTGTTGAAAAACATTTTTCTTTATTGAAAGAAGTTGTTTCAAACAGATTTTTCTACTTTCACACAAGGAAAATTACAATTCCGAGCATTAAATTTAAAGTGGTTTCATTTCGAGCATATTCTTCGTTTTTCGTTTTCTGAAGAACCTAATTACGGAATTGAAATCATTTCGATCGAATTTGGATTCTGTGACAGGGCTGTATAATTGAGATCAAAAATTTTAAAATATCACTCCTATTTTGGTTCCATTTTCGCAAATTTAGTGCTAAATTAGTAAATAATATGGCAACATTGCAAATGTATATCCTCCAAAAGATAATTCCTGATATGCAAGAGTTGCCAGTTTAATAAAACAACTGCAAGCATTATTAAAAAACTTCCTCACGTATTATTATTTTTTTTTTGTTAAATACTACTCGTATTATTTAAAAAAAAATGTGACTCACTATTTTACATAATCTTACAACTCTTGACAAGCTACATACTCGTATGTAATCCAAATTTAACGAGTTTATGAAAATATTCCAAAAACAGCAACAATTCATGAGCGTTTTAGATTTGCATTTTCATCAAAACCCGTTTTATTATTTAGGATAGTGAGTCACACAGCCTTAACTAATTTGAATTTCTATCAACTAGTTAATTGGGAAGCAATTTATTTTTCCCTATAAATTTCTTATGACATTTTTAAATTTCTCAACATTTTTTTATTGATATCGATCCCTATTTTCGATTTAATTGTAAGCGACAAAAATTAAAGTTTTCGGGAGAAAGTTTTTTTTATCGCTTACGATAAAATTTTACAGCCTGTATTTTCAAAGTTGTCAACAACAATTTTGGCATTTTGATAGTTACAAACTAAAATTTTAATTTCAATAAAAAAAACTTTATTTTTTACTACATGTCGCTTAAGGCCGTGATACACTAGCCTACACGATTGTGCGATTTTTGAGAAAATACAGTCTATGAACATTTTCAAAAGACAAAAACAATTCATCAGATCAGGGTTGTATTTTTTCGTAGATCGCGCGATTGTGTAGGATAGTGAATCATGGCCTTTACGATTAAATCGAAAATGGGGCTCGATATGTAGTATGATCGAATTGAAAAACAAAAAGAAATATTTCGAGCCTTTTTTTTCGATGTTATCGTAAGCGACATGTTATCGAATATATACTTTTTTATTTAAATTAAAATTTCATGTTCCTACCCATAGTTTGGAATTATCAAAATGCCAAAATTGTTGATAAAATTAAAAAACGGGCTGTAAAACTTTATCGTAAGCGACAGTTTACGTACAGAAACATATTTCAATATTTAAAAAAAACCTTCTCCTGAAAAATTTTATTTTTGTCGCTTACGATTAAATCGAAAATAAGGCTCGATTTTACCAAGGTGTTAATTTATTTGAAATGTTTTTTTTATGGTTTCGATAAAATAAGTGAAATATTTTAAAGGCAAATTTATAATTTTTTTACTTGATATAAGCCATATACACATGTACATGCATATCGATGGCTTAATATAAAAAGAGGGTAACTCGATTTTTTTTCAAAATTTTGTTTTTAAGGTTTTCTGGTAGCCAACGTATAATTACATGCGCCTTGAAGAAATAAGTGCGTTACAGTTTAAAATAAAGTACTTATGGTCATTTAAAAAATTATGTTTGTCTGTAAATGCTGTAGTTTTTATTCAGTTTTTCCTTCTCCTATAAAATATCGAAAATTCGAGTTACGCCTTTCATATATTAAGCCATCGATATGTATGTATTTGAAGTAAATATATGTATACAATGATATGCACATACATATGTATGTACATACGAGTACATACATACATAAAGAAGTATTTATAAAGCAAAATCTTATCATTTATTTTGTCAAATTTACAAATTTATGGAGGTTTCTTTAACATTTCTGTTGTTCAAATAGCAAGAAGAATTTTGTAAAGGGTCCCCCATCTAACGTTTTTTTTTCAACTAGTGCTTATTTCGTGAATGGTAACACTTAGCTCATGTCTGATTTGACAGATAATTAGTTTTATCCTTCCGCTGAACGAATATGGTTGTGTATACACTTGAACAACGCTGGGAAATATTGCCTGCGATCGACTTTGTAGAAGATGACGATTTTGCCAAAAAAAATCATCTTTTCAGATGAAGCTCATTTTGATCTTGGCGGATATGTAAACAAGCAAAATTATCGCATTTGGGGCACAGAAAACCCGCACGCATACATTGAAAAGCCGACGCACCCAAAACGAGTCACTGTTTGGTGCGGATTTTGGTCCAGAGGCATAATTGGGCCATTTTTGTCGAAAATGAGCAAGGAGTGGCCGTTACAGTCAATGGCGATCGTTATCGGGCCATGTTGAACGAATTTTTGTTCACAAAAATTGAAGAGGAGGATATTGGCAACATTTGGTTTCAACAGCATGGCGCTACGTGGCACACAGCCGAAGCTACACTCGATGTTTTGCGCCCTGTTTTCAAAAAAAAAAGTTATCTGGCGGACCCTTTACATGAAATAAACCAAATTTAGTATTCGTTTGTTTTTGTTTTTGCCTGTACTGTCAACATTACCTATAAACTGAGTTAGCCTTGACATCATATCGCTCATTTACTCAAACAACGTCATAATTCAAAAAATGGAAATTTTGAGTTAGTGATGCTGAGAATTAATCCTCACATCGTTCTTTGTATTGCGTAAAAATTTTATACAATATCTTGTTTACTCAACTCTGGAGAGAAAAATAAAATGTTCTTTATGTAAATTGAAAACTGCAAACTCGTGTTCTTGTTTGCCAGTTTTTTTGAGTTATGAGGTTGTTTGGATGAATGAGCGCTATGTAAGTTAATAGCAAATAGTGCGACCATATTTCGAAATAATATTAAGCTAAATATTTAAAAAGTAAATAAAATAAAAAATGAAAAAAAAAATCAAAACCCCGACTGCCCATGGAACTTATTTCCATGGGGGTTATTGCATGTATGTATATAATACATACAAGATTTTCTTTAATTTTCTCCTTTTAAACAAATTTAATTTATGAAACAAAAATTTAATTTATGCAATTATTTTTTTCTTTTAATACAGCCTTAACAAACCTCTGTTTAAAACACCGTTAATATTAATAAAACAACAGCAGCCGTACCGATCTAAAAAAGAAAATTAAATTAACATCTAAAATAAATGAATGAATGCAACAGCCATGTTTACTTGCATTGCTGACTATAATGAAATCTACTTGAGAATTTGAAGTATTAAAATTTAATAATTAAATACACAAAATGCAACAAATAATAAAAAAAAATCCACAAGAAAAGTATGCATATGTATATGTATCTGAATAGACTCTCGTGGTAAGTGCTGGGAGTCAGCGATGCCAATTTAGCGCGTTTTGCTCTATATTTATCGCGTTTTAACTATGCCAAACGCGTTTTTTCGTCTTGGCGCGTTCACTAAAAAAACGCTATGCTAGCGCTTTTTGAATAAAGTAATCACCGTATCAGTTCAATATATTTTTTTTTCTTTTTTTTCACAAATTTAACAATTTTCTAGTATTCAAAAATCATAAAATTTTTTAAATTGGTTAATGATTCAGCTGTCGCAAATAAAATTCCCTTGACTGTGGTTAGAATTAAAAACGCATTTTAATACTGTAAATGGCAAATATTTTGAAATTTCACAACTAAAAATATGTACTCGTACTCGTGACCAAAAAAAATTTATGTAACTTATTAAGTCCATATTTACACTATGCAAGTCTTATTGCTAAGCTGATTAGTTTGAAGAAGAGAGAGACGAGGGGAACAGTAACGTTTCTTTTCCCCTCGTATCTCTTTCCTAACAAACTAATCAGCTTAGCAATAAGACTTGCATAGTGTAAACTAGGACTAAGCAACCATTCCAGCTGAAGTACAAAAAGCATTTGAATCGCCAAACTATTCCACAATTTATATAATTTGTTACAAGGTTTGACAAATCAAATAAATATAAAACCTAAGGATTTCGATTATCTGGAAGGCAATTCTGATTCTGTATTAATGATTTTAGTTATTTAGGATATAATTTCGAAGAAACAATATTATAAAATCTGAAAGAGCTAATAAAAAAATCAATTGTATTTACTACTACACATATATACATATAAAGGGTCCGCCAGATAACTTTTTTTTTCAAAAAACAGGGCGCAAAACATCGAGTGTAGCTTCGGCTGTGTGGCACGTTTCGCCATGCTGTTGAAACCAAATGTTGCCAGTATCCTCCTCTTCAATTTTTGTGAACAAAAATTCGTTCAACATGGCCCGATAACGATCGCCATTGACTGTAACGGCCACTCCTTGCTCATTTTCGAAAAAAAATGGCCCAATTATGCCTCTGGACCAAAATCCGCACCAAACAGTGACTCGTTTTGGGTGCGTCGGCTTTTCAATGTAAGCGTGCGGGTTTTCTGTGCCCCAAATGCGACAATTTTGCTTGTTTACATACCCGCCAAGATCAAAATGAGCTTCATCTGAAAAGATGATTTTTTTTTGGCAAAATCGGCAGGCAATATTTCCCAGCATTGTTCAAGCGTATACACAACCATATTCGTTCAGCGGAAGGATAAAACTAATTATCTGTCAAATCAGACATGAGCTAAGTGTTACCATTTACGAAATAAGCACTAGTTGAAAAAAAAACGTTAGATGGCGGACTCTTTACATTGAATTTTAATAAAATTTAATTTAGCGCGTAGGAAAATAGCGCGTTTTGGCTATAAATGGTTGACAATGCTGTAACTTAGCGCGTTCTAGCGCATTTTGCAAAGGGTAGTAGCGCGTTTGGGTTATAAGTAGTTGGCATCATCGCTGCTGGGAGTAGGTAGAAGAAAGAAAAATCACGATAATACGCCACTACAAGTGTTGTCAGATATGGCGATATCTCGCCAAACGTGGCGACAAAAAATTGTTGTTGGCGATGAAAATTTTGAAATGGCGATTGGCGATTTACTTGGCGATATTTGAAATCTTTGGCGATATTTTTACGATTTCAATAAAATAGAATAATGTTAAAACATGAAATTTTTTAGATAAGGAATTTTTTTTTCAATATAAAATATTTCGTGCAAAAGGTTATAAATATTGTAACTTTTTATGACAAACGAAATTTTCTGAAATTGAAGAAGTTTAAAAAAAAATTATAGACCACAAAATCTTATTGGGTGTTTATGAAACACAGTGGGAAAACTTCCTTTTATAAATTGGAACCAACATTTTGATAATGAAGTTCCAAAAAGCCTGCACGAGTTCTCGCCTAAAATGCATGATTACGACGATGCTGCTGGTAGTTAGCACATCAGTTTTATCAGAAGATTCAAATATTAATCAATTTATCCTATATATATTGATCTTTTGGAATAAGTTATTGTTAAGTATTTTTATACGCCAGTATTTATATGTTTATGTAAACACTTCTCAATTTTTCTTAAACAATATAATTTTTATATTTTACGACGGACGTTTCCTACTGAATTTAAAATTTAACAATATTTGTAACGTAATTACAAAATATAAATATTTTTTGTAGCTAAAATTTAATGTTTTTACATGTTACATTGGCGATATTGGACAAGTAATTTGGCGAGGAGGCTGAAAATAAATCTGACAACACTGGCCACTACTGCTGCATTAAAAACTGTTTACGTTGGATTACTTTATTTGAGCTTTTCAGACAAAGAAAAGGAAAAAAATAAACTCAGCTTGATCGGCCATGTGTATGTACACATATATGGGTAAATATTGAAAACATAATTGATAAAATTTTCTTATGAAAATGCATAAACAAAAGTAAAAATATATTTACATATCATTTTGGTAGTTTGTTGCAATATAATTGAGCAGTTTAAGAGTGACGTTTTTTTCTATTAATTGGTTTCTATTGTGAAGTCTTAAAAATTCCTTTATTTTTTTCTTTTTTTTTTACTTTCAAAATATCCAACAATTTAAATAATTTGCTGAATTATGTTTCGTAGTCCCACACCTGGTTAATGTTATATTTACATATACATACATATATGCATATATGTAGTTGCCAGACATATTGTCATGCAAATGATGTTACCAAATGTGTGTGTGTGTGTGTGTTTATGCCATATTTGGGAATAAAATTATAGATTGTTATTTAAGCTAAATTCTTCCAAAAATATTAGTATGTATTTCTTTTGTATTTTTTTATAAAAAGAAAATAGGCATCAAACAACTTTTTTAAGGTTATCCACTGGCCGGACAGACTTTATTTCGTCAAAAGCTATGGGACATATGTATGTATAGGGTGTTTATTTAGAGGTATAGAACTTCGAATTGAAATAAAACACAAGCAAATCGTTTTAACGTCCATCAATTTGGCTTTATTGGAAGGATAATTTTATGCCATTAACGTTTAAATATGATTTCGGGCATGTGGCCGCCGCGGCTGGCTCGAATAAAGCCAATTCTACAGGTCCAATTTTCAACCACTTTTTCGAGCATATGGGGCCGTATGTTGGCAATAACGCCACGAATGTTGGCTTCCAAGTCCCCTAACGTTTCTGGTTTGTTGGCGTAGACGAGCGACTTCAGCGGATGCGTATTATCACATAGAGTAAACGTAGTGCGAAAACGATCCATGGTTAACCGAATTAATTGCTGTCGACCATAAAATGGACGGAGCTTGCGGTAAACTTCGCGAACTGAACCATTATTTTCGAAATAAATTTGCACGATTTGCAAGCGTTGTTCTTTAGTCAACCTGTTCATGATGAAATGGCAAACCAAACTAAATATTAATCACTTGACAGCTGACAAAATGGCCGCCAGTTAAAAAAGTGATGCCAACTTAAAGTTCTATACCTCAATAAAAAACACCTTTTACATATTTAGATTAAACGAACCGATTTGTCACTTTCAAAAATGGCTACAAAAAGAAAAACAAAAGAGAGTGGTGGTATCTTTTATTAAATAAAAATTAAATATAATTATAATTAGTCAAAATCTTGTTTTTTATTTACGAGTAGTTATGACTTCGAGAAGCACAAATTGGTCCGCTCAAAATGCAAAGCCTATTGCTTAATCCACATTCGTATTTTTCTGTGTTTAAAATTTCATTAAAACGGTTGGTTTGTCAGAAAGAAGCATAATTATTACATATATCAGTGGCAATAAGGAAAAAGTGCTTAAGTCATATTTTGCTGTTTTGCATGAGAGCAGTTTTATTAATTGACTTCCACGTCAATTTTCAGAAATTTACTTCTTTTGCACATTTTGGAAATTCGATATGCATTTGATTTTTTTTTTAGAAAAACATCGTTCTACACACTGCAATTAATAAATTCAATTTGAAATAATATCAAAGCATAAGCTAAATTCAGCTATTATTCCGTATGAGATTATAAGTCGAAAAAAGATAAGCACCAATTTATTGGGCTACAACTTTTTGAAAAAATAGCACAAAATAATAGAAATTTTTGTCAGAGGTACTTTTGAATATGGAAATTACAGAGGTGCCACCAACTCAAAATGTGTTTATCGCTACTTAAGCACTTTTTCCTTTTTGCCACAGATATATTCAATTAAACTATTTTTTAAAGCTTTAGGTCTGTTTATATTTTTATTATTTAGTTGGATATTTCGTTCACTTCTTCAGAATACCTCTTATTATTTTTATTTTATTTAATTTTTTCTTTTGTCTTTTTTCCTTTTTATCACAAAAAAGGTAGAAAAATTAGATTTAAAAAATTTATATAATTATATATTTCTTATTTGGAGTTTATGATATCAAATTGTTATTTTTTAAATTAGTTTTAAAAATGTTTGAGAAAATTTTGAAATATATGTACATATACACATAGTTTCTTCAGTTTCTTTTCTGCTCTCTTTTAAATAAACTTCAAAAAGAACTTTTTTTGGCTCTACTTAAAAAATTCGATTTTTGGACATGCGAAGTTATTCATGAATACCAGAGATTTGCCAAACGTGAGCATCTTCCAATGTACTAAATTTAATTTAAATAGTGTGTTCAAAAAGTATCGCGAATTTTGTGTTTTTTCAAAAATTATTTTGTCCCGTTCTAAGTAATCTCCCTCAGATATAATGCTCTTATGCCAACGTTTTTTCCAATCTTCGAAGCACTTCAAAAAATCATTTTTTTATCTTGTTCAGCTCCTCCTTCGATGCCGTCTTTATCTCGTCAATCGTAGCGTAGCGTCGTCCTTTCATGGGCCTCTTCAGTTTCGGCAACAAGAAAAAGTCACAGATGCCAGATCTAGGGAATACGGTGGCTGCGGTATCATTAGTGTGTTGTTTTTGGCCAAAAAGTCGCGTACAAGCAACTATGTGTGAGCAGGGGCGTTATCGTGGTGCAAAAGCCAATTTTTGTTCTTCCACAAATCCGGGCGTTTCTGGCGAATGGCTTCGAGCAAATTGCGCATAACTTGCAGGTAATATTCCTTATTGACCGTTCTACCCTTTGGCAAGAACTCATAATGCACCACGCCCCTGCAATCGAAGAAAACTGTAAGCAAAACTTTCACATTCGACCGAACTTGGCGCGCCTTTTTCGGTCTTGGTTCGTGCGGCAGCTTCCATTGAGATGATTGAGCTTTCGTTTCCACGTCAGAACCATAAACCCACGATTCGTCACCAGTTATGATTCTCTGGAGCAAATTTGTGTCGTCGCGGACAGCTCATTAGCAATGTTCATGCGATGCTTTTTTAGTCCAAATTGAGCAATTTTGGTACGAATTTTGCGGCGACCCGTCTCATGCCCAAATCATTGATAAAAAGCGAATGGCACGAGCCAATCGATATGTCTAGGTCCTCAGCAACTTCTCTAATGGTGATTCGACGATTGGCCAATACCATTTTCTTCACTCCTTCAATTGTTTCGTCTGTTGTTGAATTGCTCGGGCGTACGGCACGCTCTTCGACGTTCACATCTTCTCGGCCTTCTGAGAACATTTTTTTTACCACCGATTAACGTTGCTTCGGTCCAAGGTGGCTTCTCCGTATGCCACAGTCAACATGCGGAATGCATCCGCGCACTTAATTTCGTTTTTCACACAAAATTTGATACAGGTTCTTTGTTCTATATTTTTTTAATAGGTAAAAATCGAAGACGAGCCAAAACACGTGCAAGCAAGGCAGCTGTCAACAATTAACTGAACATTCAAAATGGCCGAAATTGTCGGCATAAGTGAGAGACATGAGTACCAACATAACGCAACAAAAAAAAATCAAAATTCGAATATACGTAACCAGCGAAAATTCAAAAAAATTCACGATACTTTTTGAACACACCTCGTACATTCGAAATTACCACATATTGCCCTAAGGCCATTTTGGTTTATTACTTGAGACTTTATTGCAGTGAATCGACGAAAATCGGTACAATGCTCGGATAGTCCATATTTACACTACGCAAGTCTTATTGCTAAGCTGATTAGTTTGTTAGGAGAGAGAGACGAGGGGAACAGTAACGTTTCTTTTCCCCTCGTCCCTCTTTCCTAACAAACTAATCAGTTTAGCAATAAGACTTGCATAGTGTAAACTAGGACATAGTGGGATCTCTCGCCTTAAAGTAGCAAGCTTTAAAACCGGCAATTTTATTTATCTTTTTATCGCAGCAATCATATTTACTTTAGTACTACACTGTCAATAAACAGCTCTTCACTTATGCCTGCATGTACATATGTATGTATGTATGTACATATTATTCATTCACACTCTTTTTTACCCTTTACATACTCCTCGGCGTGTGACGGACGTGTGATCACTGAATATAATTAAATTTATAACAATAATAAAAATAAGGCTTTATTTTTTTATAATGAAAAGTTTTTCTTAAAAAAAAATACAAAAATGTATGCTGCAACACGTTTCTCATATGTATGTATGTGCTATTAGCTTTAAAACATATCATTCTTTGTGCTCAGACGCTGGCAACATGAGAACGGAGCAGTTTTAAAAGTAATAATATCATTAAAAGAAATGGTTAAGCATTAGCCATAACGGAAGCAACATATTAATTTTTTATGCATAAATAAATAATAATAAATAAGTGAACAAAAAATTAGATCAATTTGCATTAAATTTTAGTTTATATGATAATCAACATCTTTCTGGGGAATTGTTGAAAAATAAAATAAAAATTATTTAGAAAAGATATAAACATACTTATAGCTATTTAGAAGTCTTAAATAGCTTTGTCCCACATGGATAACGAAACAGTCCGAACTTGTACAAAGTTGCCAAAAAGCGTTCAAACAGTGTTGCCATATTTATTTTTCAAAAATCTTCAAGTCGACCAAAAAAATTTTATTTTTTCATTAACAATCCTGTTTTTAATGATTTTACTCAAAGTATATTAAAGTACCTTGATTTTATTGAAATCAAGTTCAATTGAAATTTATTTTGTTTCCAGTGTACTAGCAAACATAAACTGCACAGAATGTGTATAAGATATAAGATAAGAAAATATGTAATTAGTTTAGTCAAAAGGATCCTCAATAATACATTAAAAGTACCAAATATCATATTTTGAAATATGGTTGAAGTCTACTGATGAGTTCCAAAAGCGGGAACGGAATGCATATAGACAATTGCTTAACCATAAAAACAAGTAAAATTTTCAAATATTTTATTTTTAGCTAAGAAATCTTTTGATCTTTTTAACATGTCTAAAAAAAATTAAAAATAATATAAATCTTCACATATGGCAGCACCGCGTTCAAGATAACACTTTTTGTGCAGTTTGAGCAGGGTTCCCAGATTTCTTTTAACTGACATCGCCAATTTTAAAATTTTTATTCCCGAAATTCCCTAAAAGATAATTTGTACTAATTTTACCATTTTTGGAGATGGATCCGAAGTGTCACAGCAAATTGCATTATTTTTAAAATTTATATCAATTCGTAACAGAGATTTTAGCAATTCGTACTGTATTTTGTTCTAATTTTAGTTTTTATTTTAATTTAAATTTTCCACTTTTTTTGCGGCTGGTTGTAGTATTTTTATGATTCAGCTAAATTTAGGTTGTCTTAATCCATGTTTGGAGCAAATGGTTTATGTTTTAAAAATTTTGATATTTGATGGAGAAAACGTTTTAAAGTTTACGCTTTTTAGTTAAAAAAACAAGTCTTTTTTACTTTTAATAATTACGTCAATTCTACAGATTTCAAAATCCTCTTCAAAATCATAACCCAAATCCACTGAATCTAAGGGTAAGTACGATTAATAAGCTCCATTGAACATTAAGTACAGGTACTCGCATTAGCTGCAACTCTGCGCTTTTCAGAACGTAAGTGTTTAAAAATTGTAAGCATCAAGCAAGGAAAAGAACTAATTGTCAAATAATTTGTAAGTTATATAAGTGCAAACAAAAAAAAAATCAGCTGATGAGCAATCTCGCCAATGCGAGTACCTGTTTGTCTGGTAATAAATAAACCTTATTTAAATCTTGCCAACAGCAAATGTTAAAGACGAGTTCATTGTTACCATTTATAATTTTAAATTATTTATGAACTAAAAAAAGAGCAATTAGAATATGTATTGAAGTTAAAATATTCCGAGAAAACATCTCATAAAGTCCCCAAAACATAAAAGTTATCCCCAATTAATTCCTCAATCCCCAAACCAAAATTCTTATCCCCATTTTGGGATAAATCCCCTAATCTGAAAACACTGAGTTTGAGAGCGCACGAGAGAGTATTTATTTTTTTCATTTCCTGCAGAAAGTTACATCAAATTTTTTACTGTGCAAGTTCCGGCAAGAACTACATAAATACATAATCAGCTGTTATTTGTTTACGTGAGAAACTAAAAATTTAAAAAATAGCTGATGTTATTTAAAAATTTATTAAAAAACAAAATTTAAGTTTTTTGTTTAAGCCTGAAGTTGTAAGTACATTTGTGCATACTTCTCCATTTCTTTAATATAAAAATGATTTTACAAATTAGTAAACAATTTATGGGTGCATCATAATTTACATATGTATGTTGCTTTTACTTTTTTGTAAGTACAAATTATGTCAAGATAAGAGGTTTTTTGCACTTCAAATTTTGTATTTTTTAGGATTCTCTTAGAATTTCATTAACGGAAGTTCACCTGAAAATTAAAGTATTTAGCAATCACGAGGACACTATATATGTATATAAAAATATAAAAAAATTTTGAGGAAAATTTAAATTTCGAAAATTTCGCACTAACTTTTGCGGTACACTTTATTTTATTTTAAGCAGGTACACATACGTATGTACATACATACATATTACTATGTTGCCTACAAACAGATTAAATAACTTGCCTCTTTTGTTATATAAACGTTTAGGCCTTGTTTATAAAGCTGTTGTACCCGTATCATTAAGCAAAAACAGTTACAAAGCACATGTTTATTTTTCCGACTCCCCCAAAGTATGCTTTAAAATGTTAACAAATATGAAACTGTTAGAAGACTGTTATATGGAAATTATACCATACAAATGTTTTGGGATGCCATATCACTTTTGTTGTTTCCCACTTTTGCAATATAAAAACACCAAATTTAATTTTTGTTTGCTTTTAAAAATTGTTTGAAATATATATATATATATATATATATATATATATATATATATATATATATATATATATATATATATATATATATATATTTAATCCTTTAATTCCTAGGAGCAACATAGCGCTGTTAAAAATGAAATAAATCGTTACAAAATTTAATAAGAAATCCTTACTAATATTATAAATATGAAAGTGAGTTTGTTTATTTCTTTGTTAGTTTGTTTTCGTTTCACCAATGGAAAGCTACATTACCAGCGTCAAAAAATAAATTATTTTTTAACCGGTTCAGAACCGGTTTTTTATATCTAGTACGGATTCTTTCCGAAAAAAGACATTTTTCGGCTGGTTAGGGTAATTTTCGTTTCGGGTTTGATTCTTTAAAAAATTTTAGAACCGGGTTTTATGTAGTTTTTAAGCAGATCAACGCGAGTGGAACCGCGGGTAAAAGCTAGTTACATAATAAATCCAAAAATGGATACGAAATAAAACCAAAGTTTTGAGTTTTCTCATAATAAAACAATACTGTAATAAAAAGCAAGCTAATCCAAAAAAAATGTAAAAGAAATATGTCCAAAAGAAAGTGAAACTAGTCCCAAAACTCGAAATAAAATAATACCCAATATTTGACAACCACAGATTTCATAATGAAATTACTCCTATGCAGAATGAAAAAAATAAGTAGTCCCAATGAAATAATACCTAAACAATATGAAACAAGTAACAAAAATAGTATTTGCTTACGAGATATAAGAAGAAGAAAAATATTAACAAAATCTTTAATAAAGTGGGTCTTCGAAATACAAGAGAAAAGAAAATTTCTGCCATTTCCGACATACCGCCGACTGAAGTCCGTCAATGCAGAAATACTTCAGAGAGCGTAGACAAACCTCGTAGGTGAATTATCCACTTTTTTCCCTATGAAAAATTAATTAAGCTAACCCCTCAACAAACAATTTTAATGTATTTTTAAGAAACATTACATATTTTACTGAATAAGTAAAATAATAATTTGGGATAATTAGTGCGTGAAGAAATGTAAAAATTAATCAACAATTTTCGGTGATTCCTTAGGTTGTGTAAATCATTCATTCGTCATTCAATGCTATTTCATTTTGTGTAGAATGGTTATCTGAAGTCAAAGGACTATACCAAGCAGCTTGCAAGCATCCAAAAATTAAAAAAATACGTTCGGTGTCAATCAACAAAATCTAAATTTTTTGAATATGGCTACGAAACCAGCAATTTAGTGGAGGAAAAACTCAGTGCCACAGTATCTTTTAAGTTCAAAAGAATGCCCAGTAGTTTCATATTCACATGCACTGCCACTATTTTATACTGCAGCTTACATTAATAAAAATTAATTGGGACGGACTTAATACATTTTAAATATTTCGTTTTTTACAAACGATTTTCAACATTAATTGCTTTTAAGAGTAATTTTTTGTTTATGCAATTTTTAAGTTATTATATTTAATTATTTATTACTTTGTGTTATAAAAACTTGGCTTGGTAAGTATTATACGGGGCAAAGTATTTAAAAAAATTTATGCACATACAACATAAATTTAAAACACATTGTAAGAAATAATAAATTGCTAATTAAGACTTTTTGTTTGTTTGCTTGTTTGTTTATTTTGATTTTAAAAACACACTTTTACTAAACTAGTTTTGCAAAGAATCAGCAAAATTGTAGATTTTATAGAGAACAAGATTATTTTTTTATTATATGTATGTATGTATGTATATAACTGTAGAATATTGAATGACCGAGAGCAGACGTAGTAACTCTAGACTTGATTAAATGTATGCACATACTTACATACATGTGTACATACATATGTACGTATGTGTTTATGTTTGTCATAACTATAGCACCATCTTAATGTTTTGAATATCAGAAAAATATATAGGGTGTTTTTTATTGAGGTATAGAACTTTAAGTTGGCATCACTTTTTTAACTGGCGGCCATTTTGTCAGCTGTCAAGTGAGTAATATTTAGTTTGGTTTGCCATCATGAACAGGTTGACAAAAGAACAACGCTTGCAAATCGTGCAAATTTATTTCGAAAATAATGGTTCAGTTCGCGAAGTTTACCGCAAGCTCCGTCCATTTTATGGTCGACATAATCGTCCATCAGAGCAATTAATTCGGTTAACCATGGATTGGCCACCAAGATCGTGTGATTTGACACCATTGGATTATTTTCTTTGGGGATATGTGAAGTCGCTCGTCTACGCCAACAAACCAGAAACGTTAGGGGACTTGGAAGCCAACATTCGTGGCGTTATTGCCAACATACGGCCCCATATGCTCGAAAAAGTGGTTGAAAATTGGACCTGTAGAATTGGCTTTATTCGAGCCAGCCGCGGCGGCCACATGCCCGAAATCATATTTAAACGTTAATGGCATAAAATTATCCTTCCAATAAAGCCAAATTGATGGACATTAAAACGATTTTCTTGTGTTTTATTTCAATTCGAAGTTCTATACCTCAAAAAAAAACACCCTATATATGTACATAGAATCTCATGATTTGTTTTTTTATTTACAAAATATTCATATTTATCATTTTTGACTTCACTGGTAGATACTATTTGCCTGCTTACATACATACATACATACATCTTATGTTTAAATTAATGTACTCTACATTCATACATCAAGTTATTGCCAATAAAAAATATTAAAAAAATCACACTGCAATTGATTTCAATTTAACCGAAAATATACGATGGCAACATTGTTAGATTTATAAAATAACGTATTTTTTCCATACAAGGATGCCAACTTAAAATTTCAACAAACTAGGATGCCCATATGTTAAAGTTTAATGTTAAACTTAAAATGCCTACGTTATTAACGGTATATAAGTACATATGTATATATGTATGTATCTAAATATGTATGTATTTATTTACATGTATAAGACTTTGCTCATGAAAATTAAACACAGTAATAACGGCACTTGTTAATAATTGTTATTACAATTTTTTTTCTACCTAAAATTCCTACTTTGTTGTTGTAAGTTTTCCATGCACGATTACTTTGTGTCAAATGTTTAAATAAAACGAAGAACACGGAAGTTAAGAATGTGTATGTATGCATATAATTTTGTTTGTATGTACTTCTTTCTAACATACATACATACATTTACATAAATATTTATCATTTATTTTGGTAAAGTGTTTATTTTTATTTAAAAACAAATCTTAGCTGCGGCTTGAACACGTTCAAGCTTCTCTTTCTTTTTAGTCATTACCATGACTCTTCATCATTGGGGTAACTAGAAAATGTTTTTTTTTCTTCTTTAAAAAAAAAAATGGTTCTGCTTTCTTGCATTTGATTTTCACATCACTATAATTTAAGTTTTTTTTTATAAAATTCTTGCAACAAAATAACAAAAAGCAAAACGAAATTTAAATAATTTTTTTCAAGTTATTATTAAAGGAAACGCAAAAATGGAACCTTAATATATTCACAGTTATGGAATTATTAACATCTAAATAGAGTTTACTTTACCATAAGTATTATTTTAGGTTCTGATATAAAATAAAATAAGTTTAAGATATGAAAGCTCCGTAGATGGTACGGCTCTACATTCAAAGATAACATTTATTGAAGAGTAAATGAAATAACTTACTCAAACAAAATTGCTTAATTAAACATGTGCATTTCTATATACAATATACAGTCTTATTCATAAAAAATATTTTAGCAGCGTTATTTACAAAAATTATTAAGGTTTTTAAAACAGATTTTCTAACAAACTTTTTCTTAGATTAGATGCTATAAATAAGGCTGTAGAGTTATAAGAGATTTATAAAACAGTTTTTCATACAAAAATTATTTTATAAACCCAGTGTAGTTTCGCTGAATTTCGAGGAATGAGTTTTGAAAAATTTAAACGCAAATCACATCTGGTTTTAAACTCACAAGTGTGATTTCTGCTGTTTTGTAAATCACACGCTACTGTATTTTTTTGCGAAATTTTAACTTTTTGAAAACTCAAGAAAACACATGACGAAAATTCAAAAAGCTTTGTGTGAAGATGACATTTTCTGCAATTTCAAATCATTTTCTCAAATTGTGATTTGTAAGACAAACTTATTTATTATTGCGCTCCCGCAAGGGTTATAGGCAGATAACGGGATAGGCAGGATAACAGCGCGGAAAAGGATATGCCATACAAAAAGAACATTAATAATGAAATTCAAAATATTGGGTTTTGAAGTTGTGAGTTACCCAGGAGAATTTTTAAATTCACTTGATTTGCCTTTAACAATTAAAGATTTTTCAGCAATAATTGTTTTATGAAACTTGTGTATATCCACCACGGCTTCGTAATGGAATAATATTGGCTGAAGTCTACTTCAATTTAGTCATCATAAAAATATCAAAATTTGGATGAGTTTTTTTTTTTTTATTAGCAATCAGAAAGTGCATGTGAGCTTTTGATAAGACCTGTTTTCAACTTAAATATATTTTTAGGCAATTTATAGACAACAAAAGAAATAATTGAAATGATGTTAAGAACCATGTACAAAATCTAATTTTGTATACATACATATGAATGATGTTTTTATGTACATAAATATGTATGTATGTGTACATGAAGTAGAGTATCGAAAACAAAACAAGATAAGAAATGGCAAATTATTGACATAAGTACATACATAAATAGGTATGTACCTATTGATACGAGTACAAAAATAGCAAATATAATTAATTTTTATATTATGGCGCCGATACCACAATATGATATACACACATACATACATACATATGTATATGTATGTTTGAGTGTATCATCTTACAGGCAAAACAAATAAAGTGCACCGTACACCTTCGAATAGGTATAAAATATAATCGCAAGGAAATTTCCAAAAAAAAAATATTTTTTTTGCCGAAAGTAGGGCTCGTCTTCTTAGGGCCTTCCTTACAACTTAAAGTTAGTTAAAAGTAGGAGTTCATCGGTCGCATAAAAACATTTCAATTATTACAATTTTATTTTAACCTAAACAGAGACTAACTTAAGTCTGTCCTAACTGGCAAGATAGATTAAATTTGTAATAATCAAAAACTTTTTAAACTTTAAGTTGTTATAAGGCCCTTAAATTTTTCGTTATAACTTCAATTAGAGATCATTATGGTATTTTATACCTATCGACAGAAAATATGGCTCCATGAAAAATTGCCAAAAACCCAAATCGCCCAAAAATTAAAATGAAAAATCGCCCAAATTGTTTCATACAAATTTTGGGTGATTTTTAATTTTTTTTGGGTGATTTTTCATTTTGAAATTTTGGGCGATTTATCATATGAAAAATGTCTTCATGAAAAATCGCCCAAAACCAAATCGCCCAAAAAATAAAAAATGAAAAATCGCCCAAAAAGTTGTTCTTACAAACTTTAAGTACTTTTTCATATGAAAAATGGCCCAAAATTTTTTAAACACTTAAAAATGAAAACGGAAAAAATACACCCAAAAAATCTGGCAATCTGCAAACTTTATTATACAAGAAAACCTTATGAGGCAGAAAATCTTTATATTCAGCAGTGCGAAAAATCGTTATAAGGCAGGAAGCCATTAGTGCAAGAAAACGTTATAGGACAGGAAAACTTTGCGAGGGAGGAAATCTTTATTATGCTACGCCGTGTAGGGAAACACCATGGTGGAGAAAATCCTTAAGCCTAATAAAGATTTTCTGCCTCGCATAGTTTTCCTGCCTTATAACGATTTCTTGTACTGCCGGTCTACGGCCGGGCTTAAGGATTTTCTCCACCATGGTGTTTCCCGACACGGCGCAGCCTAATGAAGATTTTCTGCCTCGCAAAGGTTTCCTGCCTTTAACGACTTCTTGCACTTCCGGCCTACGGCCGGGCTTAAGGATTTTCTCCACCATGGTGTTTCCCGACACGGCGCAGCCTAATAAAGATTTTCTGCATTGCAATTCAGTAAGAAACGAATATTATTTATGCTTTTCTGTAACTTTTTTTTTTAATATAAAAATGAAATTACTATACCTTTGAATTTATTTGGTGTTTTTTTAATTTTGGGCGACATTTAATTTTTTTTTGGGCGATTTTTCATTTTTTTTTTGGTAATTTTTCATTTTGAAATTTTGGGCGATTTTTAATTTTTTTTTTTTTTTTGGTGATTTTTCATTTTAAAATTTTGGGCGATTTTTCATTTTTATTTTTGGTTTTGGGCGATTTTTCATGGAGCCCACCCCTACACGTTCGCTTAAGAAATAAGAAAATTGCACTAAATTTAAAACATATAAATTTGAGACTGTTCTGCTACAATTATGGAAATACTTCCTCTCAGAAAGTTTAATTTTTTTTGCCAGCTTTAATTTTCTGGCATGGTGGTGATGGGTCAATAAAGGGATGCAATACTTAAGGTCAATGGCCCATAGTAAAAAAACATCGATATATTATATTTTAAGATCCGACTGTAAATGCCGAAGTTATGACGAAAACTCAAAAAAAGCGCCACCTACATATTTACATATGTACGTTTTGCAGTTCGAAGTTGCCTTGCAATAATATTTCATATTCCAAGAAGCGCCAATCGTTAGCATAATTGCAGATCTAGGGCCTTCGTATACTTTTGTTTAAAAAAAACAGCAATAACAACAATATATGATAGCATAAATAAATAGCGAAGGCCACCTGTCGAAAATCTAGTTTACTTATACCTATTAACGGTATTTATTGCTGCTGTACATAAACATATGTATGTATGTTTGTTTGTATGTATGGATTTGTGTGTAAGTTAACATGAATGTTTTTGTTTTACATCAACTCTTAGTTCAAATATGTAGGTAATCTGTACTCACAACAACAACAAGAAACATAATAGCCAAGGTCTTTTGTCAAAAGTCTAACCTAGTAAACATGACGCCAGTGTATTGGCATTTGTAATGGTAACACATTCTTAGGTGAATTATTAAATTTTTGTTCCGAAGATTTCGCGATTTGCTATCGTTTTGCTATTTTTCGAAGTCGTATTCGAGCAATGAAGTTATACGAGTACATATCGCTCTCTTAATCAAACAATGTCATAATTCAAAAAATGGAATTTTTGAGTTAATGATGCAGAATTAATCCTCATATCGTTCTTCATATTGTGTAAAAATTTCATACAAATACCTATCTTGTTTACTCATTAATGAACTGTTTCCACAAGTCTGACAGGCGAATCTTCTAGAGAATTTCTATGAAAATCACTCCAAAAAAATTGTGCTTTTATTATAAATTTTCTACTCAAGTCAACAACAGACCGTGTTGTGGAAATGGGGGGGAAGGGGGTAAGTTATGTGTTTATTTAAGGCTTTAAACTCATTTGCTGGTAAACTAGTTCTTTGAGTTATTACGTTGTTTGAGTAAATAAACGATATGTACATACTAACATAAGTATGTATGCATGTGCATAAAAGCGAGAGGAGTTTAAGGAAAAAAAACAAGATGCATTTTTTCGTACAGCTTTAAGCATTTTATAATAATTACTTTTAATTTTCAATTTGCGGCATTTTTTGAAATTGACATCCTCAATTTTATTTTAACAATTTGTAGTTCAAATTGCAGTAGTAACTAAGAAAATATAAATACATACGAGTACATACATACATACATACATATGTACATCCATCGAATGTAACTGGATTTAAGTTTATGAATGTTTTTTTTTAACAGAGTTTAAATTCATAATTGTATTTAATGGCATTTTTCTAACGAAAATAAGCTGCAAAGGAAAGAAATAAATAGAGGAAAACCTCAATGTATTGAAAAGCTTTACTAAAGTGAAGAGTGGGTTTTCGCAGAAAATTGTGGAGTGTTTACTCCTAAAAAAAGTAACCACAAAAAATAACATAATTATCAGGAAAACCAGATTTATTTAGTTTAACAGCCTGGCCCACGATGTGGACAGGAAATGTTCGATCAACAACTTGTATTGAAAACAACAATAACACAAGATTATTTATTTTTATTTTCAATATAAGTAATCTATTGAACGTTTTCCGCCGACATCTTTTAATAGGCCAGTGTAGGTATATGTACATATTATCAAAAAATTCACCAAAATCCAAGTAAACTATTATTTCTAATTCCGAAAAGTACACTAACTTTTTTGCGGCAACACTGCTACTTTCTTTTAATGAAAATGAAAACAAGACCACGAACTCAAAAATTGCTCAACTAAAATTGCCGTGTGTGAGCCATGTCTAACTGTTGAAATAAATGCAGTGATGCAAATTCACATACTTTGAATGTGCAATAAGGAGATAACAGTTACATATTATTCTAAGAAACCTTATTCAAAATTAATTTTTTTTTTTAAATTTTGTTCAATTAATTTTGCATAGAAAACCAGCGCAAAAGGAAAAAATAAACATTAAAAGCTCTGTCAGCTTACATATATAAGTATGTTTGTATGTACATATACATACATGTAAGTATGTAAATAACAGCGAAAAACAAGAAACAGTAGTGCTTAAGATCTACACTAATTGAATTTACAACGAACAACAAGTTTAATGTATGTATATGCTTACATACATACATATATGTATATGTATGTATGTATATATGTATGTAAGCAAAAAAGTTACATATGAATGTATGTAGATATGTTCGTGTAGCAAAAATGTAAACACTTGGAACAGTGTATTGGCAAAATAAACAAAAAATCATTTAATCTTTATTTGCATATACATACGTACGTATGTACATATGTACATATGGCACATTCAGTTCAATAGTGTCATAACTCAAAAAATTCGTTTTTTGAGTTAATAATGCAGAATACTAATGCATTTCGTATTTTATCTTGTGTAAAAAATTTATATAAATAGCTTGTACTATCACCTCCTGAGAGAAAAATATTTGTTCAAGGCTTCATTGAGTTGTATGTAAATTGAAAACTTTAAACGTGTTTTCTGCAAAACTATTTTTGTTGAGTTATGACACTATTGAACTGAATGTGCTATATGTATCTTCATATGTATTTACATACATACATATCGCTCCTTTATTGCAACACAGGCATAACTCAAAAAAAGTTAGTTTTGCAGAAATAAAAAATTTAAAATTTTCAATTCACATACAACTCAATGAAGATGTAAAAAGATTTTCTTTTCTCAAGACGTGGTGTATGAAATTTTTAAACAAGATTAAATATGTTAATTGTTTTTTGGGGGAATTGTTACAATTTAAGTTTAAAATTTTTTAACGCACTAGTAATCCCAAATTATTATTTTACTTATTAAGTAAAATATTTTTTTAATAAAAATACATTGAAATTGATTATTGAGGGGTTTAGCTGGATCCTATGCGCATTTCACTGTTGCTAATGCAGATCATCAGGGAACCTTTACCCAAAAATTTCTTAGAACAACTAGAGTTAAATGTTAAACTTTCATTTAAGCAAATGAGAAGCTCAACAAATAACAAAGTTGAAACAAGAACTCAATGGCCTTTCACACACGAGTCTAATTTTTATGCCGCACAATTTTTGTTCTTTTTAGAACACACGAGCCTAATGCATTTGACATAACAATGTATACGTGCACACAGCTTTTTGTGTATTAGTGTTTTTTGTATTTATTTTACATTTGCTGTTTTTTAAGTTGTGTGTGTATTGGTTTTGTGCTGCTGATGCGGGGTTGTAGCTGGTTGAAAAATTATGCCAAACACAAAACCGCTCAACAACAAACTAGCATTTTATGCCAGTACAATTGTTCTCGTGTGTGACTGGCCAATAATCAACATGTTTTTTATTTTCTTACTTTATCATTACTACATTGGCTGTAAAGAAAATAAATGTAAATAACAACAACAGCTTTTCGAGAATAGAGTGTTGCCACACAAGTATTATTTTGACCGGGTGCTGTCAAGTTAATAATTAGTGTTTTTTGGGGGAATTGTTATAATTTAAGTTTAAAATTTTTTAACGCACTAGTAATCCCAAATTATTATTTTACTTATTAAGTAAAATATTTTTTTTAATAAAAATACATTGAAATTTATTATTGAGGGGTTATGAAGAAATATGAAGAAATTTTTCTGCATTAATAACTCAAATAACGCCTTGTTTTTAGATATGACTGTATTGCAATAAAGGAGCCATATATAAAAATCATGAGTCTTTAGTCTCTGTCCAGACTTGAAATTTTTGTTGCAGCAATTCTTGAGTTTATGGGTGAGAGGGATGAGAAGTTTGGGGAAGGGTACACAG
Source organism: Nowickia ferox (assembly GCA_936439885.1). Taxonomy (NCBI): domain Eukaryota; kingdom Metazoa; phylum Arthropoda; class Insecta; order Diptera; family Tachinidae; genus Nowickia; species Nowickia ferox. The sequence goes on along the minus strand of OW387025.1, from coordinate 8,534,428 downwards.
TTTCATGTGCTCTGCAATTCTTGTTTGTTTTGAAATTCTTACTTGTTAATTTAAAGTTGTTGGTTGCATTTGACGTTTTTTATAATTTTATTTCTGCAGTTGTAAAAAAAATACTCAAAACATAACAAAAAGTAAATAGAATTTCTTGAAAATTTTTATTTATTTGATCTTTCAATATTGTTGCTTTCTGTTAATTAATATATATACATACATATATCCCTGAAGAAGCAGCGAAATATTTTATAAAAATAAAATAATCAAACATTTTTATAAAAAATAAAAATAACAGATCTTAAGCTTAATTAAAACAGAAAGAAAAAAAAGTAAATACAATTGTTAATTTTTTCAAGGAAATTTGTGGTGTAATAAAATTTGTTTAATACATACATAATTGCAAAATTATAATTTTATAATGTGAACAATTTCAAAGAGGAATTTAAAAAAATTGCAGCAACAAAAATTGCTAGTCTGGCCGAGGACTTATTATGGGCAACTTTCGATCTTCGACTGTAGTCGAAAGTACCGATCGAACGAATTTTCATTTGGTATTATGACGAGCATTCGACAAAGAAGGTTGTGATTGTGAATATTACTCAGGGCCATTATTACAAGTTAAAGATAGCTAAAAGTAGGATTTTATCGTACGTATAAAAAGCTTTTCATTAGTACAATTTTACTTTAACAGACATCCTACCTGATAAGTTAAATTAAATTTTTAATAATGAACAACGTTTTATACGTCCGATAAAATCCTGCTTTTAACTATCTTTAAGTTGTAATAATGGCCCTCAGAGTGATTTTTAAAATTTGCAACAACTTTACCTAAAAAAAAAACTTATTGTTTTTAATAAGTTTTCAAATTAAAATACTTCATGGAAAGCTAAATTCTGTTGGATAGAAAATTCGTTCGATGTTCGATAGCCAGCGAATATTCATTTAGGCCTTCTAATTTAGGCGATAATTGAGTTTTTACATTTCAATGTTTTTGTTGATTTTTTTTTTATTCGTTATAAGCCGCACCAATTTTTCAAAGCTTAATTCAAAATTATGAATTTTGAAAACGTTATTTATGAAAATCATGATTTTTTTTAGTCACACATAAATGCGTATGTATACTAAGACGTTTTGTGAAGGAACGATGAATAATAAATCAGGAAAACCCCGCGAGATATGATTTTTTTTTTTTATTTATGTGGCTTATGTTGTTATTGCAAAAAAAATATAGCAATTTAATTCATATGGCTTATGATGGTTTTGCTGTAAAAAATTTAATAATTTATAAAGCAAGTATGTAGGTACATGCATTTTTTTAGTTTTGAAAAAAATTTTAATTTTTTTCTGCATTAATTTTTGAAAACAGAGTTTTCCGCTATGTTTCTTTTGTATGTGATAGCAGTCGTTATAAAGGAATTCTTTCTTACTTTAGAATAATTTCAAGAAAGACCTATTTTTATATTTTTTGTTTAAACTTTAAAGTCGATTTTCTCAAAATATTTTTTTTTTTGTTACATATGATGTTATTACAATAAGCCTTTCATATGTAAGAAACAAACTGTATTTAACTACCATTTGAATAATTGCTGTATACTCGTATAATATGTTGTATTGAGTTTAAAACTAAATTATGTTTGATGACTAGAAAAAGCAGGTTGCAGCAAGATGTGGCATTTGGTTTTATAAAAATAAAAATATTGATAGAGTTGTCTTTAACTCTAAAATTAAAAAATTTACCGTAAGAGTTGAAAACCTAATTGAAATACTAAAGTTTTTTTCGATGCGAATCTAAGAGAAAAAATGTAGAGCACAACAAAATTGCATAAAATCCTTTGAAAATTCAGGAGTTTAGTTTTTTCTGCACATATATATTAGTATTTAAAGAATCCACTCATTTCTTGTTATTTATTCTATTCCACTTATTTCTCTTAAGCTTCTATTAGCGAAAAAAAAATTGTCTTAAAACACATTTTGTAAAATAAAACCCATAGTGCAAGTCTATTTAGTACTGGAATTTAAAATTACATACATACGAGTACATGCATAAAGGTTTCAAAATATAAATTGACCTGCGCAGAAAGTTTTTTTCTCCAACATTTAAAATGACCAAACAACACATTTCTGAGATGCTCCCTTTATCTGGTCTTGCATTTATTGGTAATGATTAGAAAACCAAAACAACTATTGTTTTTTTTCAAGTTGATGTTAATATTAAAGTTGTTGTTTTTTTTTTGTTGCCACTCACCTGATGCAAGTTGGTCAATATCGGAGTTACTACCGACTAATGAACGCACAGATGATGAAGATATAGAGGTTTTTAAACCACCAATAGCCAATGCAGTTGTTGGCGATGGCGATGTCGATGATGATGATATTGGTGTTGGTGTTGGCGATGTAGCACTTATTGTACGTTGTACATTTTGTTTACGTCTTTGTATAAGGTCACGTTTCCATTGCGGCATCTCAGGCAGGAATGAAGGCGATACACTGCCAGTACTACTAAAACAAGGTGAAATATTACCATACAACGTTGTCGTTGATGAAGATGGAGTAACATTGGAATGTTGATGATGCTGCCGCTGCTGTTGTTGATGTGTAGAATCTATTGTTAAATCAGATGGACGTTCGATTGTTGTATCCATACCGTTTGTGGTAGATAATGAATCAGCCTTAAGACTTTGCGGTGACATTAAAGGAGGCGTTTGCAAAGACAACGACTCCTCATTGCTGGGAGATTTCAAAGTTTCTAAAGTTAAGGGTATGGCTGCCATGATTTATTTTATCCTTTGATTTAATTCTGTTTTCGGCTTTTTTGTAATTATGTATGTATGTGTTTCACTTTTTAATTTTATTTCAAATTTTGTCTAATTTTATTTATGCACTTACATATGTATGTATGTATTTTTTTTAGCTGTTTCCTATTTATTTTTTTTTTGACCAAACATAAAAACTATTGCACTTGCACGTATATATCTTTTATTTCTCACACACCTCTACCGTTACCGAATGCCAAACGCGCACTGGCTGAAGAGTTGCAAATAAAATTATTTAACACTCCGTCTGCTTTCTTTTATCACACGAGCAATTGTGTATGCACAGGGATGGATAAACGTATTCCTAAAAAGGATCACCGTACTCAAGTTTTAAGTCTTAAAAAGTAATTAAGTATTACATAAATTTTTTACATACATTTTTAAAATTATGTATATGTTATCTGCAATGATTTTGTAGGTTGAAATATTTTTTTTCCAATAATAAAATTCTGCTACCTATTTTAAGCAAACGGGAAGAAAAATATTTTAGATAGGGTTTCGAATTTTCAAAGTTAGCTGTTTGCTTCTAGCTATTTCGTTTTAACTGAAAATTTGCACACAGAAAAAATCAGAATAGGGAGGAGCAAGAAAACACATTTCCAGAGAATTGTCAGAATTGTGCTGAATATGAACAGTTGCTTTTAATTTGGAACTTTAGAGAAGAGCTGACCAGCTATTAAATACGATTAGAAGGTACTCCAAAGAATTAGTCCGTTTTAAACAACATTTTCTATATTATACATATTAATAACAAAAATGAACAAAATATCGAGCCTCTTTTTTCGATTTTATCGTAAGCGACATGTTGTCGAAAATAGACTTTTTTATTGAAATTAAAATTTTATGGGCCTACCCCTAGTTTAGAATTATCAAAATGCCAAAAGTGTTGATAACTTTTAGGATAGTGGCTGTAAAATTTTATCGTTAGCGACAATTTACGTACAAAAACATATTTGAACCCTTATCCTGAAAACTTGAATTTTTGTCGCTTACGATAAAATCGAAAATAAGGCTCGATATGTTTTAAGAACACATGTCAAGTATTCTTTAGTTAATCCTGTTTGCAGGAATTTATTATTCGCCCTTATTCCAGTTGGCGGCATTGACGTCACTTTAACACTACCAAAAAATTAGGGCTTGTTTACTCGCTCTCGAGAACAATTTTGCGCTACTGACAATCTATTTCCGTTCCCTAAGGTCTAGAAAATAGCATAAACCTGCCAACTGGAGTCAGTTGTTTTCGACAACGGGTACAGAACGCCCAATTTTTTGGTGTTGTATTAAAGTGACGTCGATGTCGCCAACTGGAATAAGGGTGATTAATGTGTAGTGTTTACAATACAAGCAATCGTCTGGTCTAGAAAAATATATATGAAAAGCACTAAAATTTTTGAGTGGTTCCTATACAAATTTCCAGACAAGTCGCTTACTAAGGTACTCATTTAATTGGGGTTTGGCTTTAATCGGTTAATCGCTCCGATTAATAAAAATTTTTCATAAATCAAGTGATTTGAACAAATAAACGTGCATAAATAAAAAATATACCTAAGAATTCTTAAACTAAATCAGGCAAAAAAAATCATAAATATGTACATATATTGGTACTTCAATAGTTTAAAAAGATCTTCTCACACAATCTTTCAGAAAAATAATTTGGTTTAAGTGTTTAGGATTTAAGCGAATTAGTTTTGATAAAACTTGACTTGGAAAAATCCTTTGACTTAACGTAGGTGTTGAGGAAATCGAAAGCATTTCTGGATTTCTCTAAACATATAAAATCTTTCATTATGCCCTTATAGTCCTGTTTTATTTATTTTTTTTTATTAATTAATTTTGTTAAAACATTTCTTTTATTACTATCGATAGTTCCTTCTATTGACGGGTCATAATCTAACACATACTGGCAGAGGTCAATGACGAACATTCTGCAAAAAAAATTTATTTCTGAATTTCTTAGCTTTCGATTTTGTACTTTAAAACACTGTTGCTTGAAGAAAATATTTCAGAATGTGGGTATAAAATAATTGAATTCGTCTCTCATTAAATCTAATTCCTAAAACTTAATAATTACCTCTAGTTTAACTAGAGTAGCAGAGTCTTTACTAAACTCTTTTATAGCCACGTCCAAAGATTTTGAAGATTTATTTAATTTACAATCACTGAACATTAGTACTTCTTTGTTTGTATGAAAAATTTGTATTTGAGACAAAACAAATACTTAAACACACAAAAATACGTTATAATACTACAAAATATTTAAAATTTTTTTTATTTCGGTTAATCGACTGAAATTAACCGGTTTAACCGTTAATCGAAAAAAGTCAATTTTAAATTAACCGATCAGTTAACGGTTAACCGAATAAATACCTTAACGCTTATATACATTTTGTTTAAAAACAAGTAAAAATTCTGTAGTTTTTGTCCTATCATTTGTACCAAAGTGTATGCAACTTCGTTGGAAATAAATCTTACTTACAACGAGTAAGCCGTTAATTTGTTTACATGTGTAATTATATATAAAGTATTATTAGTTCTTTGGAATCGATACAGAGCACCGCGTGCAAAGCAAAATAATGTCAAAAAGGTAAAATATTCGTTAAATAAAACCAGATATACATATTTCTCATTATATTGGAAAATATTAATCCCTTTGTTTTATTTATATATTTTACATAAATCCATATTATCGGATATACTCTGAACATTTTTGGTCCTTCGAGCCTGGCCAATTCAATTTAATTTTTATGAAATGCTCTAAATTTTTCTAAAATTTTTTAGGCGTATTTATTTATATGAGTTCATAAATTGTTAAATTTATAATTGACCTCTATGGATTGCGGACAAATTCCCAAGCAGGGCTGTCAGATTTGTTCCGACCCAATTCGCTAAATTGATTTTAAAAATCATCAAAACCCGCCAAAAACAAGTTTATGTAGTTTTTCTTAATACATATTTGATAATAAATTTGGTTTTATATAACAATTTTTTTATATATGTATGTATAATTTTTTATAAAATAATCGTATACAAATTTAGCAGAAAATCACCAAAAATAATTTCTTATAAATTTTTCTCAACCAAATTCAAGATGCATTAATTGTTTTTCAGACGAATTTTGGTAGGATTTATTTTTGAAATTACTCCTTCAACAAACTAATTTTCCTGAATTACAAAAATTTCGAGGTTAAATTTTGTTAAAAAATAGCCACAAAAATCGCCAATAAATTTACTTATCGCCAGAAAAATCGCCAAATCAAAAATTTTGACGACAAACAAGTGGACAAATCTCCACGTTTGAAGAGAAATCGCCATATCTGACAACCCTGGTCACAAGGTGGCTGACCAATTATTTTTTTAGTCCATATTTACACTATGCAAGTCTTATTGCTAAGCTGATTAGTTTGTTAGGAAAGAGGGACGAGGCGAAAAGAAACGTTACTGTTCCCCTCGTCTCTCTCTCTCCGGCAGCTTAGCAATAAGACTTGCATAGTGTAAATATGGACTTAGAGATATACGAGTACATATCGATGGTCTCAAGCAGAAAATCCATAACTCGTATTTTTTAGGAAATTGAGTTTTTCAGTGATTCCAACAATTTCACACAAATACACCTCGCCACAAAAAATAACGCTTTTACAAGCAGTTGTACAAAAAAAGTTACATTTTGAATATTACAGCTTCTAATTATGTTATCTCCCATAAAGTTACAATTATTTGTGTTAGGGCCTTTATATATACTTGAGACCTACGGTATATAAAATTAAACGCTTTATTGAGAAACTACATATGTCAAAATTAAAACACTTAAAATTTAACATAAGAAATCCAAAAGAGAACTCTAACAAATTGCAGACACTTTATTTTAAAACAAAATTGCAAAAAGTTATAGGCAATTAACGTTCCGTCTCTGGTGTCTGAGCACAAGCAGATTGCAAGTATTTTTGTTGCTGTTTCTTTATCTTTTTTGTTTGTTATTGTTGTTCTTTTTTCAAGTCTTCCACAAACTCTTTGCCACTAGCAACAACACAGATGCAATTCTAACAAAAACTACAAAATGAGTAGGAATTTTCATTCATGCGAATAATTTCTCAAGTCTGTCTTTCTTTTCGCCTCGTATACATGTTTGTGCTGTATGTGTGTATGTATGTATGTATGTTTTTCCCGGTTTGTTTTGCTGGGTGGTGGAAAATTGTGGCTGCTGCCACTAAAGTTTGAGAATTTTAGGGAAAAATATATGACTAAAAAAAATTATTAAACAAAACTAGGAGAAAGGTTCAAGAGTTTAAATAATTTTATTTGTTATCTTCTTCTTCTTCTTTTTACAGTAGTTAGTTGGAAAGAATGAATGTATGAGTGTTTTTCATTTCGTTCTTGATTCTACAATTCCCTACATAAACGTAAAATTTCAGGGTATATGCCTTTTGTCTAGAGATTTGTAACACTTTAAACAAATGGTACTACATTCTAACACACTTAGGGCACCGATCGCTTTAGGTTTATTTGCTCAATCAATTGAACAATCCCCCTTTGTCCAGACGACTGGTTGTTTTTAAACTCGTGAGATGTAAAATTGTCTTTCGATTTCTACCGATTAAAGATATACCAGTTTCTTATGGTTCCGTGTTATTTTCATGACTCTCGGGACCCTGATAGTATATAATACTTCATCATAGATCTAAAAACCATGTGAGTTAATGCTCACATGTTTTAAAACTTTGTTTTGGGTTGGTTGTTTCTGAAGCATCGGATTAGTGCAAGTGGTTATTACAAGTTTTTGGATGATCAGCTGATTTTTACATAAATTAAAGTACCATAGCACTGTAGCAATGGTACTCATGAGTTAGAAATGGTACCTGGCATGCATGGTCTGTCTTGAATGTATTAAATCCTCTCGGTTTGATAAAATAGACGGCTAAAAAGACAGTTGCTGCAAGTCCTTCCACCAATCTTAACTAGATTTTCCGTAAATTTTATGGCAAAGAGGAACTAGGAACTAGTAGGCTTAATTCAACAATCAAGTAAACTTAAGAGACTACAGAAAATATTCCAGATCTCATTGACGTGTAATTGTCAAAGTCCAGCAAATTTCTCTATCCGGGCTTCAGAGAGTGAGCAGGAGTGGATGATATATTTATTCTCAAATGTCCGGAAAATGCTTTTTAAATACTCACTGAAGAATTTAAGACTCTTGAAAGGGTTGCTTGCGTAGTATTCAGTTAAATTTCAAACTATTCACAAAATACCAAATTACTGTACCACCATCTCAGAAGAAATTATGGCTACTAAGTGAGCCGTGCAACACACGTTCGATATCTAATATATACATACATCCTTATTTTTGCTGACAGCAAAGTTTGTTCTTAGATTCAAACTAAATATGTGTGCATCACATCAAAAAACTGTCCAGGAATACAGAGTGTCTCTGAGAGAGAGACATAGCGAGAAATTTTTCGGTTTCCTGCACATGGGGAAATTTTTGGCAATGCGGAACGACCCTTTCAAAGTCACCAGCACTCAAGCAACAAATGAGTGAAATCTCAAGAAAGTGAAATCCGAAGAGAAAACAATATGCGATAGGACTTCCTATATCTCAACTACGAAACTATAGCGGTAGCTACTAGGGTCTACTCTGTAATTCGAAACGCTATCAAATGCTTTGGAATTGTAATGTTAATAATATACAAAAAAGTTCCTCCCGCTTGTGTACTCCACATCTTTCCTTGTCCAAGAATGACGAAACTTGGATGTGTGGAAAAGAGTGGAGCCCATATCAGTATCGACAACCTCTGTGGATTCCCACAGTTATCTTGTTGGAGACGCTCCGATGTTGCCTTTCTCAAATCAGCTCAAAACAGATGGCGCAATGAGCCCACTTTCGTGATTGCGAGAATCCTTTGATCTCCCCGAAACACCCACAGAACTAAATCGTCATGAACTTTATTAGAAAGCACTTGAGAAATCTCTTTGCCCAAACTAAGCCACTACGCTTTCGGAACACATGTGAAACATATCGGTTTACCGTAAAATTATTATTGCTCTAGTTGTAATGATGAAGAACATGCGGAAAGTATCTCGCATCTTCTCTGCTTCTTTCGCGCTGTGGAAGATCTCGGTCTGAGTTTTCTTGGCAGTTTATCCTTCAGTAGCCTATCCGAGTTATCGGAATTAAAACTCAAAAATCTGAGTCTTTATAGCATCGGCTGGTATGGCCTTTGACCCCCTTTTATATGTGTTTTTTATGTGTACACACACGACCCTTTTCTCTCCTCTCCTCGAAACGAAAAATGTGAGATGCCTCTATTCCACGCTGGTGCAAGCTCGCCTTTATAGGTAGGCGCTAATTGAGCAACCTCAAAGAATTATTGGCTTTAGACCTCAAAAATGCATATAAATTTCTTCATCAAGAGCATAAGTTGATTCTCCGGCTGGGTGCATTTTTTTATTCTCTGCCTATACATCAAACCCTCTCTATAGCTCTTCTATTTCCACTTTTACCAAATAGGGTATCCTACGATCACAATTGCCCAAATAAATTGCATTTCTTACTTTTTGTTTTTGTTATTAATTGGATTTACTAGTTTTTGACACATGCATACATTTAAATAAATAAACCCATACAATGTATGTATGTATATACGTACAGAAACGTATTTACGAATGTGTTATGTACATATGTATGTATGTGCATAAGTATGTATGCATGTACATGAGTTCCTAAATACAATCAGAAATGTCTGTTATCTTTTATTTCACCTGTTTTATATTTCAATACCTATATTGTCCATACGTATTCTTATATTATTGATTATTTTAAATATTTAAATAAAAATTACTTCAAACTAAAGATTTATTAAATTTAATAATTTCAGAGACGTGCCCAAAGATTTTATTATTGACTTTCATTCAAAGTATTCATATTTTGCTTGTGTTTTTAGAAGAAAAAAAAACACCTACATACATTAAATTTTTTAATAAACTTCTGGTAAACACAAAATGTCTATACATAAGTTGTATTACCGTCCATTATTATTTTGAAGGAATTCGGAAAGTTTACCTTCCCGAATTACGTGAAAAATATGAACGTAACTGTTGCGCAACCGTTGAGTGTTTGTCTTAGAAACGCATAGTTGAGTAGTTTCGCTCCACTCAACAGTTGAGTAATCGCTGCCATTTTTTCCATCGTAAATTTTTTTCGCTACCTCTAGTCAACATGTTGTGCTCAGCCTGAACAGCTGGTCGAATATACTTATGCCGTGTATACTATAATGCTACGCCGTTTTGTTAGGTGGCGGCTGCAAATATTTCTTAAATTTTACATTTCAAATGCGATAAAGGAAATAAAATAAAATTACTAATTTCATCAAATATATGTATGTTTATTATGCTGTCTATTTATATTATTGCGTTTAAATATTTTTTGAGCAAGTGGCGGCTTAGTGTTAAAATATAAATATGTACTATTGGCGCAGGTCTCTCATTTTATTGCAGTGTTGTGCAAACACAGAATATTAATTTTGTGGAGCAAATTTTAATGTAAAAATTTAAGATTCCTGGGCTGCTGACATCATTATAAATTTTGTAATGTTCATACTTTTAAGCTCAACTAATTAATTTAGCCAATTTTAATTGTTTTCTTTGTTCCTCTTTTATTCCGTTTTTAATTGCTTACATTCATCAACTGTTCACTTTGCAGTACATCCATCAAGCCGTTTCTAAGAAGTAACTGGTGGGGCCAACAGTTGCCAACAGTTTCACAACAGTTGAGCTCAACAGCTACGTCTTATGAATGCGCCCAATGAATAACTTTAAGCATGTTTTAAATTGTTATTATTTCAAATTCCACTCGTATATCCCTTCTATTGTACTCGTTAATAAAATTAAATCCCATTGTACCCCGAAAAATTCCCAGTATTGTTCTTATTAGCGATGACCAGGAACCCAGCATAGTCTGAAACTTTATTTGTCCATAAGCAGAGTGAGATTTCTCCTGCAGTCACTAACTAGTTTCGATTTGACACTATGTCCCTTCAAAACTTTTAGCGCCGCCTGGGTGCCGTAGTAGAGGGTTACCTCACATTCATCCACTGGAATTACCAGTGAAGGTGTCCTACTAAAATCAATTTCAGCGACCCACCAGCTAGAAATGATCTTATTCAAGCTGTGTAACTCGTAAGAACTGTTCTCACTAAACTTGCCTCCATGATACAATTATACAAGGTACTTGCACAAGCCCAGCCTGTTAATGTATACAATGCAGAAACTTGTCAAACTTTGTTTACAAGCCGCAAAAATGTTAGTGTATGTGTGTGAATAAAATGATTACAGTGTTGGCAATGAATTTGCATGTGGCTGTGTCTCCAATTACACATTGAAGAAAATTACACTACACATCCTTTGTGTAGGTTAAAATTAAAACAAAATTAAACAAAAATAGAAGTCAAGGTAGAATTACACACAGATTATACATGAATCTAATTATAGGCCTACACATGTGAGTAGAAATTACACACTCTGTATATTACACACATATTGGCAACACTCAATGACTATAATCATTCATGAATGCCGCGTCTGGAATTGTACTTTAGTTACCCTGTAATTGTTATTTTTAACAACAAAAGTCATCTGTTTTTGACTAAATTCTGTTTGTTTCTACCAAAAAAATGCGTGTGTTTCTTGGTGTTGCAATTTTGTTGTAGTCGTGCAAGTGCCTTGTATAATTGTATCATGCTTGCCTCTAAGAATCTAAGGAGACTTCTCGCCGTTGTTCTCACCACAAAATTCTCTATGGGAAGCAGAAATTACGTTTAAGGCAGCCTGAGATGTGCTATTCTGGGCACTTTTAATGCCTAACAAGGCACATCTTCTGACCTTAGCAGGTAATCTCTTACAACTCTCCTTCCTCTAGTCCTCCGACCACACCACATAAGCATAGGAAATGACAGTTTGACAAAAGATGTGTAAATCCAGTTGCCAAGTTTCGGTTGCAGAACCTGGCTCAATCCAATGCAGTTCCTGCATGCGTAGTAGGTAATGAGCAGTTTATTTGCCTTTTCTGCGTGTTCCTTTTACAAGGAATCTTATTATCTAGAAAAAAAAACCGAAGTATTTGGCATCTACCATCCTATCCAATACAAAGATGTCTATTTCGTATCTCCTTTTTTTCTTCGTGAGATTAACTGATAAAAACTTTAAGCACGTTAAGAGGCATACTGGGGTAATTCGTCAGTAGTACCGGTGACAACGTCAATAGTGAATCAATACTGTATTAGTGATACTTCCAACAGAGTTCCCACTGGGTATTTATGTATATACGTTTCGCTCATTTACTTCAATAGTGTCATAACTCAAAATATTATTTTTTTTAGTTAATAATGATTTCAAGTTACATATATGTAACTTATTTCCTTAAAACATAATTTTTAGACAAGGCATATCAAACAGGTACATGCATCGGGCAAATTGCTCATCCGCTGATTTTTTGTTTACACGTTTATAACGAAGAATTCATTTGACAAATACTTTTGTGCCTTGTTTGATGCATACAATATTTTGACAATTACTTTGTAAAACTATGTGAGAAGCACAGAGTTGCCACACTGTTTTCTCTAATGCATGTACCTGTAGTAAATGTGCCTTGATTTTTAGATTAAATTATAAGAAATGCATGTACATAACAAATTTTCAACGAAATGTTTCTGAATATAAACGTACACAAACACAAATTTAAACACCACCCAAAAATATATACGTATCAGCAGTTTGCATAAATAAATTGGCCGACATTATCGATTTTTTTAAACCAATATGGCATCTCATCGCTTTTACAAATGAGGGAGAAAAGAAAACTTTGTAAACAAAATCAATTAGCTAATAAAACACAACAAAAACGAGAAATATAAACAGAAAAGTGAATTAAAAAGAAGTCTACAAAGCTCACCAAGTGCAAAATTAAAAATTATTAGAATAATAATAAAAGAAACACGTTTAGAGAAAGTAAATAAACAAATTTATTGTAGCAACAATAAGAAAGGGTGGGTGTGGAAGGAATGGAGGGCGGCGTCTTCGTCATCCTGTCAACAAGAAAAGTGGGTGGCGGGAGTTTTTTCTGAAGCTGTGCGAGCATTACTATATAGACAATTTAATATGATGTTGGCAGTAAAAGATTTACAGACGCCAATATACATATTTAAAAGATCAGTAGCAACCAAATCATATTAATGTGCCTTGTTACCAGCAAACAATGATAATAGAATTATGGGAAAAGATATTTACTTGATAAGAAAACACATACATACATACACACACTCGTCCACTTAACGACTGCAAAAGAAGTCACAAGCTACAGACAGATTTGATTAATGTCTGGGATGCTGGCAAAAAAATGTTCACCTTTTTATTAAATATGTATATTAATTTTTGCTTTTATTAATTTCATGTTTATTTAATTGCTCAAGATTTTCTTATTTAGCACTTAATATGATTTTATTCAAATACTTTAAGCATTCTTAATTCCACTTCTACTTCACATATTTTTCTTAGCTGATTTCATTATATGCTTATCTTTTATTAAGGCTGTCCTAAAATTGCTTTTTAATGCACTTTTTATAATATTTTTTTATTATCAGCTGAACTTTTAATTATATTGTTAATTTAAAGCCGCCCAGAAACTGGTTCCACTGCACTTGATGAAAATTTTTTCCACTTGGCTTGCTTTAATTTGAGGCGTTTGTTGCCAGACTGTTTTGTTTGTGATAAGGGTTGAAATGTTTGTTTACATCTTATTGGCGTACAACTTTGCTATGTTACATCTGCGCTATGTCGGTAGACGGCGTTTACACATGGAAAGTATTAATCTCCGTTTGTAAGAGCAGTCTCACTCCTAGTTTTTAACTTAATAATTAAGTACGTTATTAGCTAATTTTTATATAAAATTAAGTTGTAATTAAATACGATTCATTTGGAAAGCTTTCCAAAGAACAGCTGCTTAACATAAACAAAAAATTAGGTTATCAACATTAACAAAATTAAAATTGCATAAAAACACATATTATGAAACCAAAGGAGCATCAGAATGCATTTTTCTATTTATTTATTCCATGATATGAAACATTGAATTGTATATGTTATATATTTATGAAAATTAAACAAAATTCTTGCTAGTACAACCACATGATGTTTCCACACGCATAAAAACATATGGTGCGCTCATAAAACTTAAATAATACTTACACAAGGTTAAGCATTTTATGCCCTCAAAAACACAATTTCGTATTAAATTAAAACTTAAAAATAATTATAATTTGGTTACAAACTGAAAAAATGGGCATTAGAAAAATTTGGCTTTTAATTCAGCAATTATTATTTGCACAAATCTGAGTTACAGGGAGACAGCACTTTATACAAATATACATTTATATTGGCAAGCTGTTTAAAAAAAGGACCGATATAAATTCACCAGACATGTAGTATCATACTCTTCGAAGAACATCTAAAAATTTTTATTTAAACCACGCCAAGTGCTCAGTGGTTTTTATTAATATAATGGTGCGTGCAAGCCAACCAAACAACTGAGAAATTTTACCATGTAAAAAAGTAATTTTATAGTGAGCTGTGTCTTAAATTAATAGACTAAGGGCCTATTCATCTAAATGCGAGCGATAGATTCGATCGAAAATTTATATTAGAAGCAAAAACAAAAAACCGAAATTTTTATTTTTGTTTCCAATATAAATATTCGATCGAATCTATCGTTCGCATTTAGATGAACAGGCCCTAAAATCAGTAAAAATCATAATATAGAGTCTCCACGTACGCAATTTTTATATTGGCAGTCGTAATATTCCTTATAAAATATATGTAGCAAGAAATAGCGGCATGTAAACTTACATCTCTGTAATTTCTTGCTGTTAATTAACGGGTGTCAAAAATATATGTTAGCCACACTATTTCTTCAGTTTCTCTTTTGAGATCATTCGTGACAGGCAGTGTTGTTGTAGTGTATATAGAATTTTTTTTTATATAAAAAAATTCATTTGCAAATGAAAATAAAAGCAAATTTTTATTAATTTGTGAAAATTAAGAAAAGCTTTATATTAATTTAACAATAGCGATAGATTAATTCTTTGGAAAGTAAATCGTTTTGAAGAAAATAATTTGTATATGGAAGGGATGGCCATAACAGAGCATGATAATATATTTCTTTTCGTACCAAACATTATTGGTGAGTAATTAAATAATTTGTTGCTCTAAATTCAGTATAAGCATAATAAAAATAAATCAAATAGTTCTTTTGTTTGCCTTATAAAACAACATATATTTATAGACGGTAAAATGCTTTTAATTAAATTAGTGGCAAATCTTTATGTACGTACTATTGAGGGGTGTTTATCTTAGTTATTGATTTATTTTCTATACGTATCTACCTAGGTATAAGCAAAAGAATTTTCTTTCCTGCAACACCTACATACATACATTGTATATTGATTTGTGATGGTCTTTCAGGTTATTGCCGCATTGTTTTGGCTCTAATTGCATTTTGGTATATGTCCACCAATTACATTGTGGCCGGTTGGTGTTATGCAATAAGCGCACTATTAGATGCCGTGGACGGGCATGCAGCTCGCGCCTTTAATCAAAGTAAGTGAGAAATGTCTACCGATATTTTTTTTTAACAGAAAACATTTTTGATAATTATTAAATGTTAAAAATTGGTAAAAATACTAGCATGAAATAACTTTTTTATGTCCATTATAATTTAAAAAACAAATATGTTTCTATATAGAATTCTTTGTTTACATTTTATTTTTGTTTATTTGCGTCATGTTTTGCATTATTGTTCCTATTGTTCGTGTTTTTGAAAATCAAACAAGTGCAAAGGTACAATGTACTCTTACAGTGTTGTTGTTAATAATCTCACTTGCCTTGTTTCTCTCGATTATATCAACAATTTACAGTTATTTACGATATTTATCTAATATCAATCAGTTGTACAATTTTTTATTGAAATGCTAGATTTTTAAAACAAAATAGAAAAAGTTGCAAAGTGCTTCTTATTTCCTTATTTTTTTTTTTTAATTTATATTCAAAATTGTTCTAAATTGCTTATATTTTAATTTAAAGCTCACATTTTGAAATTAAATAATGTGGGAACTGTCCAAAATTGATTCTAAAAATCATACGAAACTCATTACGATTTAAAATGAATATTTAAAATCACTCGTTTTCAATTACAGCTGATTGTTTTCGATAGATCATTTGAAGAACTTTATTGCATACCATGAAAACATACATATATGGGTTTAATTTATTTCACATAATTTTAGGCACCCGATTTGGTGCTATGTTGGATCAATTAACTGATCGCTGCGGTACCATGGGTCTTTTAGTAACGCTAAGCTATTTCTATCCATATTATATGTTTTGGTTTCAACTTTCAATGGCCATAGATGTTGCTTGTCACTGGCTCTACATGCAAACGTAAGCAAACTTTAACAAAAGCTATTTAAAATTATGTAATTACTTATTTTAGCGTATTTTTTTCAATGCAGGAGTGTTGTTGTAGGCAAATCCTCTCATAAAGCCACCGATTTAAGTGAAAATATAGTTATGCGTTTATATTATCAAAAGGATATCTTGACATTTATGTGTTGCGTTAATGAAGCGTTTTACATAAGTCTCTATGTATTGCATTTTACCACCGGTCCAATATGTCAGTAGAACATTTTTTTATTTTTAGAGTCATTATTACAAGTTGTCTTTAGTTAAAAGTAAACTTTAGCCTAACGGGTAGGATGATTTTTGCCTTTAACGCAAAAAAACTTTAACTAACGCCAAGTTGTAATAAGGGCTGTTATTATTTTAAAGATATTTATATATTTTTTATTTACTTGTAGTTTTTGGTGTTTCTCTTTTTAAAATGGCTGCATTTGTTACCGCTCCGTTTGCCATTTTAAAAGCTTTAATCAGCTGCATGCATGCTTATGTAGCCAGCGTTGACTTGACCAATATTGATAAACGCGAACGCATGGAAAGACTTGCCAAAGAAGCCAGCAAACGCTCCGAATAAATCGAAAAAAGTTTCTATTATTTAGCAAGTAAGTTAAATGAAAATACTATTTAAAAGTGGCGTGGATCCACTTGTCATGAAAAATTCCAATTAATTTATTATATTGTTAAACAAACTATAAAATTATAGATGTGCATCTGTATACTTTTACATTTGTAGTCTTGAATTATACATGTATGTTTTAAATTTTTATATTTATTATTAATTTTAAACAGCAGTGGAGTTCGGTTATAACGAACATGCAGTTAAAATTTAATATTGCGTATAATTGACACTTTCGCATTGATATTTCTTACAAGCTATAACCCTTATTGAGAACTCCACTTATAGAGAATTTCGAAGTCTATTTTTAGCTTTATAAAAAGAAAAATAAATGGAAGTGTGTCTATGCGATTATATCGGAAAAAAATTTGTTTTTGAAAACAGAATTCAACTCAAAAATAAAAATTCAAAATATTAGTAATTATTTTAAGATAGAATTCAGTATTTTTTAAGTTTTATTATGTTCAATATTTTCTTGTTATTTTAAATATTTTACGCTTTCAAAATTGCTAATCTTTAATTCTAAAACAAATTATTTATTCCGCTTATAGCGAACTTCGACTGTAGCGAATGGGAATTCATTATGACCGTACTCTACTGTATGAATTTAAAAATAATTCTCAAGTAGTATAAAAAAATCATTACTTTTAACTGAAAGAATTTTTCAGCTTAATTTTAAATTTTGGTAAAGTAGTTCAATTTTCTAGTCTTGTGGTTAAGAAGATGAAGGAATAAAAGTATTGTTAAAAATTCAAATAATTTTAATTTGTATATTAATGTAAGCATTTCAAAATCGAAAATAAAAAAGCCGTTAAGTAACCAACAGATATACTAAATATATGTGTATGTATATGGATTAATGTCTAAAATACTATTAAAAAATTTTGAATTAAAAAAAATTTAAGTTTACTTGTTTAATTCTATTTTACACAAAATTGAAGTTAGTAGTTAGATTCCGGTATCGTTTGAAACAATTTTTTATTGCCAATTAGAATTTTATTAATTATTCACATTTCTAATTTTTAAATGTCAAACCTTTTACTATATTTTTTATTGGTTACTTTGGAATTTATGGAGCATAAGTGAGTTTACATCTTCACAAAAACAAATACATACGAGTACAAGGATATTAAATTTAGAACGCTCATCCTATTGGAGTGTAATATTTCATATATTAATACACTTTGGACTTATGCTGTTATCGCATAATAATTTGAAACATTCTTTTGTACTAGAAGTCTGGCAGTACTGAACATAAGCTGTTCAAACAGCTGGTTTTGTTTTCTTTTTCTCTTGTCGGCCTTTTTGTTAACAGATATCTTAATTAAGAAGAAAATATTTAAGAATTTGATTATAATTATATACCATGATCCAAAGATCGTGAGGTTAGTGGGATGAAAAGTATAAAAAGCATGTTATCCTATATAAAAGATATACTTAAATATAGCATTCAATATGCCTGTGTAACCCACTGTGTTTTTGAATACGTTGGCGATTTCGTAGTGGTAAATATTACATTCCTTTTAAACCAGACGTAGGAGTTTTGCATCAGTTCTAATATTGTTAAATTTCAAGTTTAAATGTGTATATAGCGCAAATTGCATACATACATGCATTACATTTCAGTAAATAGTATTTTGTCTTTCTAGTGCAGTGGCCCCTCTATGGAACCAACACTATTCTCCAATAACATTTTACTCACGGAAAGAATTACTACACGTTTTCATAAACACAGTCGCGGAGATATTATCATAGCCGTCTCGCCCACTAATCCCGAGCAATATGTATGCAAGCGTGTTATGGGCTTGCCGGGAGATAAAGTTATACTAGAACAACAGGTAGTTGAACCCGATCAAGGCAAAACAGGTGAAGCAATCGCCTTTCCTGCACTCTCACATGAATACGTGCCAAAAGGTTTTGTATGGATTGAAGGTGATAATAAAAAAAATAGTTCAGATTCAAGGTATTACGGTCCAATACCGCTTGGTCTTGTCAAAAGCAGAGCTTTGTGCAGAATCTGGCCGTTAAGCGAAATAAAGCTGTTATGAAAAGGTACAAGAATGCCTAGTATAGTTAATTCTTGATTCAAAGGCTATAGAAAATAAAGTAAAACATTTTTAGAAAAAAATCGATGATTAAGTTACGTATTAAAAAAGAGTCGTTTTTATTTTGCTGAAGTCTCAATATTACATAAATTACATATTTCAAAAGAACGCCTTAGCAGGGGGTCTACGAGAGAAAATGCTCTTGAATTTGCATGTAATTGACATACAAATTCGAAAGTGCTTTCATTTGTTTCCAATTATAGAGTAGACTCCCTGAAAGTTTGCCAAGAAAACGTATCAGCTACAGGTGAACGTAGGTAAAATGTCACTTGTTATTATGTGCAAGGTCGCCGCTCGTTTTTATCGCTAACAATATTGTTAGTTTGAAAGTTTGACAAAGACTGAGAGAATTTTATTTAAAAAATAACTTAAAATACAAATAATATATTTTCAAACAAACTAGATATATATTATTAAAGTATGTATATAATATTGGTGTTCATTCTTCAACACTCGCACTAGATTGAGCACCTATAAGCATCAGTTCACATCAATGAGAATGTTTAAAACTTGTTAACGACTTTGCAAAAATGTCTGCAACCATTTCCTCAGTATTAAGATATTCAATCAGAACATTCTTTTCAGCAAAAATATCCCTCAAAAATATTCGTCAAATGGTGACGAATATCAATGTGTTTCGATCGAGAATGATACGTATTATTCTGAGTTAAATTGGTTGCACTTTTATTGTCACATTTGATTTTTAAAGTTGACAGTGCTCCTAGTTCATTAAATAACGACCTCAACCATAATGCCTATTGGCCTGCAGCTGACAGCGCCATATATTCTGCTTCTGTTGTAGAAAGCGCAGTTGTTTGCTGCTTTTTTGAATTCCAAGATATGCAACCTCCTTGAAACTTGAATACATAACCGGATGTAGATTTGCTGTCATCAATGTCTCTCGCCCAATCAGCATCTGAAAATCCCTCTATATATTCTTTCGACTCTTACGAATGTGTTGTGCCCTTTAGCTACCTCATAATACGTTTTACACATTGCCAATGAGTTCTTCCAGGATTGTTATTATATCTAGAAAAGGCTCCCACTGCAAACGAAATATCAGGACGACTTACTTGTGCAGCAAACATTAAATTTCAATTGCCTCTCGATGTGGTATTGACTTCATTTCTTTTGTGTAATTCAATCAAAATGCCGGCAAGAACTAAATGAGCGATCAAATTAATATATGGCAGAGCAGTGTAAGATGTAAGAGGAAAAGTGCTAGATTGCAGAAATAAAAGTGCTAAAATGTTCTACAGCAGACACAACAAAGTGCTAAAATTAGTTAACATTATTAGTTTCTCTAATTTCTTAAGTGGCCCATACACTTGCAATAAAATTGTGAATTTTTGGTATTCTATATCATTGCTAAGGTATATTCACAGGTGGCACAATACATTTTTTCATAACTAAGAAAATAGAATTATATTGTGTTATATGTATGTTGGCAAAATTATATACATACTGCCGTATTCATAAAAAATATTTTAGGTTTATTAAAGGCTTATTTGACATAAATATTTCTATGGGAAATTTGTCAAATAAACCTATAAAAAACATAAAATATTTTTTATGAATACGGCAGATAGTATTTTGTTAAGTTTTTTACTGTGAGAAAAATTTCGCCATATTTTTTTAAAGATTTGTTTCAATCATTCCATAGTATAGGTATCAATAATATCGATGGTGTTGCGTAAATTGTGCGAGATTTTACCTTTTTAAGTAATCCAAACGACATGAACAATAACATATTCAATAATATTGTATGTATAGGCCGCTTGCGAATGGAATACCAAAAAGAAAAAATCTTTAAGAGTGGTTAATAGAGTAGCTGAGTAAAATATATTTAATTTCTACATAGATAAATCAGATGAACCTATTTAAAACAGATATATCAATTGCATACGTTGTATAGTTTTACTGACAAATAATCGCATAACCGACATCTAAAGTCTTGGGCTCACTTTAGCTCTGACTGGGCTTTTTGTCAAGCTGATTAATAACTTGTCAAACCATGTGATTATGAAGATAAATAAATTTGATAAACATATAATATTAATTGGCTCGCAATTTGTTTTAAGGAATTATCTATTAAAAATATATAAATTGAATGAAATAAAAAATTGCAAAAAATACCAAATAGTTTTAAAAAAAGTGCTAAACTAGCTCAGCATTATTTTCAAAATCTTTAGTGCTAAACGAAGAAAAAAGTGCTAAATCTAGCACTAAAAGTGCTAAAATGGCAAGCCTGTTACAGGGCGACACTAAAATATACAACTGTGAAAATTGATAGCAGTCACTGAACGTACTCATACTCGTTTTTCTTTTCTTTTTCTTTGCACATTTTCTCCATTCATCAAGCAAAACACAGCTCGCCGCTGTAAAAACTTTAAATTTATTAAAAAGCCGTAAAGAATTAATTAAATTAGCTTGCATTATTAAAAATAAAATTTGCTATGGCTTCCATAAGTTTGTTAAATCCTAAAGCTGAATTTGCTCGTGCTGCCCAAGCATTGGCCATTAACATTTCTGCGGCCAAGGGATTGCAAGATGTTATGCGTACCAACTTGGGACCAAAAGGAACAATGAAAATGTGAGTAAAATTGTGATTTTATGCGTTAAATAGTTCTTAAACAATAAAATAAACATAGGAAACTTTTTTTGGAGTTTATTAAATGAAATTTTCTGGGCATGTGTTGACAAACATCATGGGGTGTCGCTCAACATTTGTCGGTTCATAAGTGAGGTTAGTTTTACAGTGTGTGCGTCATCGACTGCAGATGGGCAAGATGGTGTTCTGATATTACAGATTTTTTTTTTTAAGTTTAGTTTAAATAGTAAAAAATGTATTTTGTTTTTATTTAGAAATTTTAGATTTTTTTAATCCCCTTATCGTATTTCGAATTTGATTACGAAGTTTTCGTAATAGATTAAAGGACAACGCAATATACTTTCTACAATCTCTAGGACCAAAATGTACTTAGGTAAATTCGAATATACGCCAATGTAAAAAAAACTAAGAAATTTATACAGCTTTACTTATAAAAATTATTAGGGCTTTATTAAGGGTTTATAAAACAGATTTTCATACAAAATGTTTATTGAGCTTTTATAAAGCCTTAATAATTTTTATAAATAAGGCTGATGGAAATTGCAATTCTCTTGTTTATCCTGTAAACTATGAAAATTTCACTACAATTTATTTACATATGTAGTTTTATCGTAGATTGTGCAATATGGATTCATAATATGCATAGATATGTAAGTAAAATTTACATACAAAATGTTTAAACCGAGGTTTCGAACTAATTTTCTTATAAGCCCGACTGGCTTGAAGGAACACCTACCGAGTCTGCGTAATTATTTCTTAAGTACAGTGCAGACCTGTAATTCGAAACGAAAGAAAATACTTACGAATTTGCATGTTTTATTTCGATTCGTATTGCAGAGGCTTGTTTCATTTGGTCTTCGAGAGTCAAAAACTCGATTTTAAATTTTTTGTTAGTTACGCCTTTTTGCATTTTAGCTAACGATATGTAGTCATAGGGTCATGTTTTAAAAATTTTGTTTGAAACCAAAAACAATTACGCAAGGATGTATGTATATACATGCATGTATGTACATTCAAATAAATAATTTAAAACATATGACAATATGACCATTATGACTACCGTTTGAATCCCCCAGATATAAATATTACTGAGCGCAATTAGCCTGTAAATTATTGAAAATCTTTAATAATTTATTAATTGATTTTGCGCTATATAAAAGTGTTTAATTTAATTTGAATATGGCATTTGCATACATTGCCATTTTTCGGAACCATTAAACAACAAAATCTTTTTTAAATTTTAAAATATTTCAATTATCTCATATTATTTCATTTAATTGAATGTTTTCCAAGTACTTTTATGCATACCCCCATTTAGTCTCTAAATATGGATTATGTGCAATAAAATAAAAGAAATATTTTGAATAAAAGAAGCTAAAGTTATGAAAATTTTTCGTTAACATACTCATATCTAGTTTTATAATATAAATTTCAATCGCTTTTTTAATAAATGTATATGAATTAATTTTTCTATCGATTTTATTCTTTACCGGTTTCAGGTTGGTTTCTGGCGCTGGCGATATCAAAATAACCAAGGATGGTAATGTTCTATTGCATGAAATGCAAATTCAGCATCCTACAGCTTCTATGATTGCTCGCGCTAGCACCGCTCAAGATGATTCTACTGGGGATGGTACCACCTCTACTGTTCTTTTGATTGGTGAACTTCTTAAGCAAGCCGACATCTTTTTGGCTGAAGGCTTACATCCACGCATTGTTACCGAGGGTTTCGAAAAGGCCCGCGAACAGGCTTTGGCGGTTTTAGAATCTATGAAGGTGCCAATAGAAGTGAACAGCAAGAGTTTGGCCGAAGTGGCCAGTACCAGTCTAAAGACGAAGGTACATGCTTCATTGGCTGATGTTCTTACGCATGTGTGTGTTGATGCGGTTTTGGCCATACGGAAAGATGACAAACCCGCAGATTTACATATGATTGAAATTATGGAAATGCAACACAAGAGCGCTACCGATACTAGTTTGATAAAGGGTTTAGTCTTGGATCACGGTGCTAGGCATCCAGATATGCCTAAACGCTTGGAGAATGCTTACATATTGACTTGCAATGTTTCCTTGGAATATGAGAAATCTGAAGTAAATTCGGGGTTTTTCTATAAGACCGCCGAAGAACGCGAAAAGTTTGTTAAAGCCGAACGTGACTTTATCGATCAGCGTGTTAAGAAAATCATTGAATTGAAACGTAAAGTTTGTGATGGCACTGAAAAATCATTTGTGGTCATTAATCAAAAGGGTATTGATCCCATGTCGCTGGATGCTTTGGCCAAGGAAGGAATTATGGCATTGCGTCGTGCTAAGCGCCGCAACATGGAGCGTTTGGCGTTGGCTTGCGGTGGCATCGCAATGAACTCTTTGGATGACTTGGAAGAGTCTCAGTTGGGCTATGCTGGTGTTGTTTATGAACATACTTTGGGTGAAAACAAATACACTTTTGTTGAAGAATGCAAGAATCCCCTATCGGTTACCATACTCATCAAGGGACCAAATAAACATACAATTTTGCAAATTAAAGATGCTATTAGAGATGGCTTGAGAGCTATTAACAATGCAATTAACGATAAGGCCGTCATTCCGGGTGCAGCTGCGTTTGAAGTCAGAGCCTTCAATCAGTTAATGAAATATAAAGATACTGTCAAAGGAAAAGTACGTTTGGGTATACAAGCTTTTGCTGAAGCCCTTTTGGTTATACCCAAAAATTTGGCTATTAATAGCGGTTACGATGCTCAAGATACTATTGTAAAATTGACTGAGGAAGATCGTCTTAATCCCGAACCCGTTGGCTTAGATTTGTCTACCGGCGAAGCCATGAAACCTGCCGATTTAGGAGTTTATGATAATTACAATGTTAAAAAACAAATCTTGAACTCATGTTCTGTTATTGCCAGCAATTTGTTGCTGGTCGATGAAGTAATGCGTGCCGGCATGACCAGTTTAAAGGGTTAGTTTCCATAGACTTGGAAAACTTTCTTAAGTATTGAAATGAAATATAAAAAGAACACCCGCTTATCTAACATTTTACTTTCTCTTATTTCATTTAAACCATTTATTTGTCTCATATGCTAATTCGTTTTTGTATTCTTATTTCATGCACTTTAAAAATAAGAAAATCTTAGGCTTGAAAATCCCATATGCTAAACTATAAATTTTTTTATCGATAAAAAATAATTCGAGCATTTAAAGCATATAAAAAAATTAATGAATAAATTTTACCAGTGTAATACATTTAATGAAAGCAATCAGTTTTTGAAGTCAATAAATGGAAGTACATATCGAGCTTTTCGAGCCTTTTTTTCGATTTTATCGTAAGCGACATGTTATCGAAAATGGGCTTTTTTAATGAAATTAAAATTTTACGGGCCCCATAGATTAGAATTATCAAAATGCCAAAAGTGTTGATATTTGAATATTAAAAAAATCACCTGAAAAATTTAATTTTCGTCGCTTACGATTAAATCGAATATAAAGCTCGATATTTGTATATATGGGCCGAAGGCACACTCACCGGTTAGTAGCGAAGACGCAGCTGGGCTATTTTTTTTTTAAATAAAGTTGATCGGAAACTTCAAAAATTTGTACGAAAAAAATTTCAACATGAAAAATATTTTATTAAAAAAATTTAAAAATATGAAAAAAAAATCCGAAAAATGCTAAGCGTTGCAAAATTTTGTTAGCGGTAGCTGCCTTGGAAAAAATTTTTCAATTTTATGTGAAGAATTTTTATTTTGTTAAACAAATCATATTTTTGACATTTGGCCTTTTTGTTTTTTTTTCATTGTTGTATTTTTGAAATCTTGGTATTATCTGGAAAATAATGTGCATCATGCCAGCAAACTTACCTTTGAAATGCAATACAAGTTCACTAATAATCTTTTTTTGTACCCCATATTTGACATTTATTTGCGTGTTATCTACTGCAGTGAAGCACTTTAGGACATTTAAATTTCCTTTTCTGGTGGGCGTAGTTAAAGAAAATGCTGACAATTGAACTAACTGATGTTTCGTGTATACTTTTTGATTCCATCATTTTTAAAATAAGAAGAAATTTATGTTTTTTACTAATGTTCTTTAATTTTTAACGATTAGCAAACAAATAGTAGCGTTTCCAATTGCTAAAATTTCATGCTTTTGGTTAAAAAAACGAAATAGTTCAAACTATACATAATCCGAAGAAATCTTAAACTTAAGTAAATAACGTATAATTTGCAGCAATTTGATGCAACTGACACAAAATCTTATCTATGAAGGCCACAGAATTTTATGGCTCAAGAGAAAACTCTAAGATTAAAAATTTAATTGAAATTTACTTACCGCCTCACAAAAAATCCATTTTTCCATTACTATGCTTCTTTTTGCTGAATTTGAAGATTTGTGTGTATGTAAAACAGAACTTTGAGATGGTTGAAAATTTTTTTAAATTTTGTTTTAATTCCTTATTTTTAAAATTGAATTTTATTTCACCCAGATTAATTCTATTCACTTTATTTAATTGAAATGAGGGCCAATCAATATTGACCCAATCCGACTCGGATTACACTTAAGCTTTTATAGCATTTTATATTTTGTGTTTATTTATCAATTCATATTTTTTAAATTTAATCACATTACACTCATGATTTATATTTTGTGATTATGTATTTCTTTTTCATATTTTTTACATAGAATCACATTACAACATTGATTTTAATTTTTGTAATGCTTTTACTTATTATTTCACTGGCACTATCACACTTCATACAAAAACAACGAACGACAGGGCAAAACGGAAACATCGACTGTTGCTAAACTAATTTATAATTTTCGTACACTTACAGTGGAGTTCCTGTTGAATTTCTTATACACACACACGCATTGAATAAAAATAACTTTAGCGAAAATTATGAATTTTTCAAATTATTTGGATTAAATATTGATTCACTTAAAGACTTCTGCAGAAGATACGACCGAGCCAGTGAGAAAATTGCGCGCAAACTAAAATTGGTGTGCAACCAGTGTTGCCATCTAAGTTTGATGTAGAAACTGCCCATATCGAACAAAAAAGTCGATTTTTCAGAAGACAAAGCTGCCCAACATTTTTTAAGAGTAACGCTGTTAAAAGACAGAGTTGTCCGTATAGATTTTTTTCAATGAACGTGACGATTTTCAAAAGCTATTAAACCAACAAAAAAATTTCAAAGAAAGAAAGAAATTTAAAAAAAAATTTCAATTTGGAGAGCAAACCTTTAAGTCTATTGACCGATTTTTCGATAATTTAAGTGACAACATGCATGTACATATGTATGTATCTTAAATTTTACAAATATATTTGTACATTTTAATATTATTGAATTGTGACAGTCTCTTAAATTTCATCTGGCAGCCTTAGTATCAATGTACTAAAAATCAGCAGAAATTGAACACCATTTAGTTTTACCGAAAATTTGATCGGGAGTGGATAGCACAGAGGATACGTTAATAATTATCCAAGGAATTTGGTAGATAAGTATTTAAAAGCTTCCGCAAAAACTCAAAAAGATTAAAAAAGCTGTATTCACGTTGGTGTGAAGTTGTATGTACACATAGTTTGTGGTAGTGCTATAATGCTATTCGACTTATTTAATTGGAGCGGCAACCAATATTGGTCCAATCCGTTTCAAATTACTTTTATAGCATTTTATATTTAGTGATTACATATATTTTAAATAGAATCACACTACAACAATATTTCAATGACACTATAAAAGTTCCTATAAAAGTACTGAACGACAAGGCAAAACGGAAACACCGACTAGTGCTAAGCTAAATCAATTTATCAACTTTTCACTCTCTTACAGTGGATTTCCTGTTGAAGTTCTTATGCGCACACGCAATGCCCAAGACTATTTATATTTTTGGAGAAAATTATGTGAATTTTTCAAATTATTAGGATAAAATATTAATTTACTTAAAGACTTTTGCAGAAGGCACGACCGAACTGTGAGAAAATTGCGCGTAAACTAAAATTGGTGTGTGGCCGTACTAAAATACAGGGTTGCCGGTATAAAAATGTCTACTGAACACGACGATTTTAAAAAGACCAACATAATTTTCAAGATAACGTGGCGATTTTTTGAAATAAGGAATTTAAAAAGAAATTTCAATTTGGGGATCAAAGCCTTAAAGCGTCTGAGCCACACATCAAACTGACGAGCCAAACTCTACTTTTCCTTGATAGTGTTGGTTTGATGTTATTTTGATAAAAAATGTTATCTGTGTTCGAGTGATTATTTCAAATATAATTTTTCTTTAGTTTTCGTAAAATCAAAAAAAAAAAATCAATTTAGAATTTATAAAAACTTACGGTTATTTGTTTAATTTATGTCAAGTTAAATCTAAAAAAAATATATTAATAAAAAAAAGATATCGCAAAAAAATACCACAACAAAACTAGTTTAAAATGAAATTTCATTGTGTGAATTTAATGTTTTGCTATGATAGGCAAAACAGGATTTTACCAAAACGCACACACTTGACACGTCGGATTGATGTGTGTTTTCAGGAGAAAGTTTTTTTAATATTCACATATACGTAAATTGTCGCTTATGATAAAATATTAGAGCCTGTATCTAAAAAGCTATCAACAATTTTCCCATTTTGATAGTTTTAAACTAAAATTTGAATTTCAATAAAAAAGCTAATTTTTTTACTACATTTCGCTTACGATTAAATTGAAAATAGAGCACGAAATGTACTTGTCGATTTTAATATTATTGAATTGTGAAGGTGCCCTAAATTTAGTCTGGCAACCTTAGTATCAATGTATTAAAAAGAAGAAGAATATGAACTCCATTTAGTTTTACCGCAAATTTCGATCGGGAATGGATAGTTATCCAAAGAATTTGGTAGATCAGTATTTAAAAGCCTCCGCAAAACTCAAAAAGATTGAAAAAGCTGTGTTCAAGTTAGTATGAAGTCACATGAACATATAGTTAACGTTAGTGCCAAATATTGTGTCGTCCATTTTGTTTTTGCAGACGCTTTGGCCCAAATGTTTCGGAAGTTTTGGGCGATTATGGGCATTTGGCCATAAAATTTGAAGAGGCCGGCATCTATCAATACGCTGCCATGTGTCAACTGGGTGTGGCAAAATGTGAAAACTATTTGCAAAGTTCGTTGGCCGAATGTCAGGCATTGCTAAAAGCAGCCCGATTATTTTTAAAGGCCCACGAAGAAATGGAGTCTCTTTTATTGAAATCTAATCGGCCGGAATATAAAGAAACCGCGTTGCATTGCTTCACTCAAGCGGTGGATAAATGTCCGGATGAGAGTGTCATGAAAGCCGCCATTATACGCGAAATGGCACCTTTGCAGCCTCACTATGAGGGGACCAGCACTTTTAACTCACCAGCTCATCGTATCTACGAATTAGAATTGGCTTCTGAGCAATGCTTGAAAAATCATGACTATCTTAGAGCCCTACAGCAGTTGGATGATATTGTTGACAATATTTATGAGCGAAAGAAGCAACATCTCTACCAAGAGGTTTTAGTTAGAGTGGAAATATTGAGAGTTTTACTCTTGGTGGCTCTAACTTTGCCACCAGCTCGCCAAACACCAGCTCACATTAAACTCATTGAGTTTTATGTACATTTGGCTGAGTTTCACAGCGAAGAAAATTTAGTTCCCAGTCCTAACCAATCGCCAATGCATGAAGTGCACACATTTGCCTCCTGGCGTCCTGGCTCTTTTCTGACACAGCTTCAAAAATATTCATTAGCCGAAATCATTCTAGCCTGGCACCTTAATAAGCCACGCGATTTGAAAGTAGCGTTGCAAGAATTCCGTCATAATTTTATATCTTTATCGGAACCACAAAGATTTCTTATTAACAGTATCTTACTGAAAGTCGGGAAGTGCTAAATGGATCGAGGTTATTTTTAAAATCTTTTATGTATAAGCTCGTACAATAACTTTCATTCCATTTTTTATTTTAATTTAGAATTAATTCAAGATACTTAAGAAATTAGAAAGACTATTAAAAGCACTTCATAAATACAAGTAATAAGGTAAGCGTTTTCATACTTTTCATTTCTTGAATTTTATTACAACATAAAAATCAATTTATTGTGCTCAATAAGATACAAAAAGCACAGATCAAAGATTTTACTATACTTCAAGTAAAACTTATTAAAACACTTTCTAATACATACTGAAACCATTTTTCTGGAAATTGCACCATCTCATGCGTTCTTTTTGAAAATAAAAATATTTCTGTAAAAGCGTTAATTTTTCCATTATGTATTTATAACCATATTTAATTAAAAATCGAGATATCATTAACATTTTTTTCTTTAACTTGGAATTTAATGTTGATCTAAGTGATTAAACTTCTTGCGTAATTTTTCTCGCCTCTCTTTTTTAACATTACGCCAAGGTTTTGCGGTAGGCTCTGTTTGCACTAGAGATCCGTCAGATTGAACCCTTATATGGGGAAAATTTGTGCGACCTTTAATATGTGCTGAACCGGTCTGTTGCACAAAAAATTGTGAATCTATTTCATTCGATGAAGTGTTTTTGTTGATCTGAAGAGAACACACACATTAGAATTTCTTTTTATAATTTTCGCAATTGAAAACGAATATTTTTTTAAATTACCCTCATTGCTCTTTGCTGCTGATCAGGCAAAGACTTTTCTTCTATTATTTTACGTGTTCTTTCGGGGAATTTATGATATTCTTCTTGTTCAACCGTAGGAGGTGCCACGCAATACAAAAGTTTACCATTAACATAATCCTTTAATACATAACGCGCCGACCGTGATTGATCAGGTTGGCCATTAGATGTCATAAAGCCTCGATTATCTGAAAATTGTGTGAAACTCAGAACAAAATTCGTAATAAAAAGTATAAAACTTACATCCATAAGCCAATAACAGTTCTTCAGAGTGAGGACATCTATTGGGATCTTCACCCTCTATGGGCCTGGTTATAATGATACCATATTTATCCTCTAAAACGTGCCTTGGTATGCGGGTACATAATAGATTTACCGGTGGAACGTGATCACGCATCTACATAGACAATATATATGAATTTAGAAAACTTCACTAAAACTTTTCATGCCATAAAGATATCCTATAAATATATTGTATTATAAATAATATTCATGTTCAAAAAATACCTGATCTATGGGTAATATACCATTCAATATCATATCTGCTTTCGTTAGGACAAAACTAGGCATGACTAAACCCGGGCAATCGCATAATAATATATCTTGATCTAAGTACAAAGTTTGAAAATGTTTAGTTTTACCCGGTGTGGCAGATACTGAAACTTTTTTCTCTATCATTAAAGTATTAATAGTGCTGCTCTTTCCAACGTTGGGATAACCCACAAGACCGATGGTGGTTACCTTCTCTGTATATGTTGTACCTTCATAAACGGTCTTAAATAGTTTTACAAGTTCCTCTCGAGATAGCAACTTTGAACTATTTTTGATAAAATTGAATTCATTTTTTTCTTCCTGTGGTGTAGGCAATTTATTTTCAATTTGCTGCAGTTTATCTTCTAGATGATCCAATGTTATATTTATATCGTTAGCGGCCTTTTTCAATGCTAACAATGACATCTCTTCTGGCGGTTTTTCTTCGTTGGTTTCAATATCACTTAGATTCTCATTTTCTTCGATGGCTTCTATAGCACTTGGGTTTTCATTTCCTTGCAGTTTCTTTAATTTTAGCTCAGTTTTGGCAAGCCTTTCTTCCTTGTTCTCGAGTTCTTTTTTAGTTTCCTCGGCCGCCAAGGATGCGGAGAAAAATGCCGTTCGCATGCTCTGCGTATCGAAGTATTCAGCCCAATATTGGCGCTGTTTGTCTGTTAGTAAATCAGATTTGTTAACCAATATCATATTCATTTTATTGGGATTAACTTCTTTCACATATTTTTCCAAATCTTCACTTCTGAATAAGAGAGGATTGCGGGCATCAACAATCTGCACTATTACATCAGATCTTTCAACTACACGCCACAGTTGGCGCCAGAATTCTAAATTTTTCTCATATGGCGTCATTACAATCTCTTCATCCTCTTGCAATAAAGCTAAATTACGTCTCCAGTCTAAGAAACTTTCTCTTTCCAGCCTTTGTAACTCATCAGCAGACGTCTCGGCAGTCCATTTGGGACGGCGGGGAATTTTTAACAATTCTTTATTGTCTTTATGTTTTTTCTCTATCTCCAATTGTTCTTTCCGTGACAATAGGCCAATTCCTTGCTTGGGATTAATAAAGGCAATATTTAATTTTTCGGCCTGAAATTCTGTGCCAGCCAATTCTGCTGTGCGTAAGAATTCTTGAAAAGATGACTCCTCTGTTACAGAACTTAAATTTAAACGACCCCAGTCATAACCATCTTGGATTTCAGTAGTGTGTAACTAAAAACAATCAGAGAGACAATCGTTTCACATTTTTTCTTGATCTTGTTGTTGAGTGTTCGTTTGCTCACCATAGAATCACCATCAACCTTTCTTCTTGCCGTATGACCAAAACGATCTTTTATCAACGTACGACCTAAGCTGCTTCCCCCTTTATTTTTCTTACTCATTTTGAATGAATATCTGTTTTAAAATTTATAATTTTCTTAATTTTTCTGCAAAAATACTTGCAACTTCAACACGTGTGCTCAGCGATGCCAAATATTTATAACCCAAACGCGCTATTCCCCTTCGCAAAACGCGCTAAGTTTCAGCATTGTCAACTATTTATAGCCAAAACGCGCTATTTTCCTACGCGCTAAATTAAATTTTAATAAAAGTAGTAGTAAATACAATTGATTTTTTTTAGTAGCTCTTTTTAAATTTTATAATATTGTTTCTTCAAAATTATATCCTAAATAACTAAAATCATTTAATACAGAATCAGAATTGCTTTCCAAATAATCGAAATCCTTAGTTCCTATATTTAATGAATTGAACAGGCTAATGTTCGATCGCCTTTTAAGACAAATTACATGTGATAATTATTAATGAACAAATAACATCAAATTCATTACAAAACACATTTCAGCAAATTGAAATACGATGAATCAAACCAATTCACATGTTCCATTTGCAAAAAAGTTTCGTATATAAGGCAGAAATCTACATCAACTGACACCACACACAGTGGACCAAACACAGAAGAACGCTGATGATGAAGGTTTAGTGGCCTTCGAAAACGGCTGGCTGTTCCGTTCAACTATGTGTTGTCAGAATATTTACAACTGACTTTGATGTTATTTGTTCATTAATAATTATCACATGTAATTTGGCTTAAAAGGGGATACGAACATTAGCCTGTTCAATTCATTAAATATAGAAACAAAGGCTGAAAGGATTTTGATTTAGTTTTTTTTCTGTTTGAAAGGTGACTTGATCGAGACGGTTCTTAGCTATACTTTTTGTACTTCAGCTAGAATAGATGCTTAATAAGTTAAATAAATTTTTTCGGTCACGAGTAGGAGTACATATTTTTAGTTGTGAATTTCAAAATATTTTCCATCTACAGTATTAAAATGCGTTTTTATTTGCGACAGCTGAATCATTAACCAATTTAAAAAATTTTATGAGTTTTGAATACTAGAAATTGTTAAATTTATGCAAAAAAAGGAAAAAAAATATAGAACTGAAATAACAATGACTTTATTCAAAACGCGCTAATTTAGTGCTTTTTTAAGTAAACGCGCTAAGACGAAAAAAAGCGCGTTTGGCATAGTTAAAACGCGCTAAATCTAGCGCGAAACGCGCTAAATTGGCATCGCTGCGTGTGCTGCACTTGGAAGAAAAATAATCAAAACAGAACAGCTGTCAAAGTACATCATTCACAATAGGGTCTTAGCTTAAGGATGCCATTTGTTTCCTTAGAGTTGCCACACATACGTAAATTTTAACGTACCACGATGCCAGCTGAAGCCTATCGTACACGACATGTGTTTTTTATATCTGACTTGACCCCTTTGAATCATATGGAATTGTGCATGTCTTTGAAAATTGTTATTTAACAGAAGATTTATCATATCAGCTCACAAATGTTTGTGAGCTGATATCTGACATAACCTCTTTCTTCATATTTTTACCACCACACACTGTTTTTATACCAAAACAGCTGATGCGCGATACTTTGTCAGAAGAAAATAGAAAATTTGTCATTTGAGATTGTCGCCTGAATCTCACAGAAGCAATGTTTTAAAGCATAACTGCACAAGGTAGCACCAGAGTGCCGAACATCAATCGGCTTGTACAAATGAATACACATACGCGCTCGTGGGCATTTCGTTATGCACGTACATACATACGTACAAGCATGCATTTTACTCTCATATTATATACATATGTATGTGTTTGCCTGACTTCCCTGCAGAAAATGCGAATAGTGAAATTGTAGTGATTTACTAGTGACTTTGTCACCAGTACTACTGACGAATTGTACCCCAGACAATGCTTTTTGCTATAGACATTTAGCATGTACGTGTCATTGAAAAGCAACTACTGACGTTGGTACTACTGAGTAGGTATTTCTTTTGGGACCGTATCGAGACATTGAAAACAGATAGTCACTAGTACATTTTAGTAATTCTAATGATAATAAAACTGAACATTTTATTAAAAATTTTTGTTTTAATAAAAAAAAAATAGGTACATAAAAAAGGGAACATTCGTTCAGCAAGTAAGGATTTAGTTTGCTGTTTGTATTAAATATAAATGAAAAATTCAAGGTTCCGTCGAATTATTAAAATCAAACACTTAAATATGAATCTGGACTGGACTTTTTAACTGATCCCACAAAATCTTCTTTCTACAGGCTCATAAAAATTTCCACAATTATTTCATTTTAAAATATTTTTATTTTTATAATTACAAAATGGATTGCTTTTTATTTGTCTTTTGCAATTTAGTTTTATTTAATTTTTTTAATTATTTTTTAATACATTTTTTTATTTTCCTTTTATATTGATTTCGTAAACTAATTTTTATAAAAACTTGAATTTTTCTTGAAGCCACTTGTATTTTCAACAAACCAATAAAACATTAAGAAGAAGCATAGCTGTGTGTATCTGACAAAATATTTTCTACGAATCAAAAACAATGTTAATATGTAGACAATGTCTATATATTAACATTGGTGACATTGTCGTTTGACAATGTCACCAATATAGTCGACAAAAGTGATGACTTGGGGACACTTAACCCCATGTTTTCTGCAGGGTTTGTTTTAAAGCACTGGTGGGCGCTATTAATGTATTGGTGAACTGTCAATGTATTGACGTTGCGAGCTACCCACCAAACATAAAGCCATACAGTTAAAATATTAATTGAAAATAAAACATTTTCTAAGCAAACAGTCGTTTGTAAAAAACATTTTCAAACTTTATTATGGTATGGTCCACTGATAGCAACTATTTTTTAATTTTTTCCAAATAAATATTTGTATTTTTATTTTAAAGCATTGATGTCAGTTTCATACAGTGAACCACACGACATACCACAATTGTGAACGAGAAAATCACACACATGCTTATGCTCTTTCATTCAGTCGTCACTGAGCAAGCGACAAATGAAGTTGTGCACACATGTACGAATTTTTTGTTGGTTTTTTGCTTATTTTTTTGATCACGAAATTAAAGTTCAAATTTAATAAATTGGTACAGTAAAAAAAAATTAAAAAATAATTATGGAAGCTAAGAAATATTTCGTGATAAAAAATGCTTTTGGCAGTATGCAATGCATTATATGCTATGAAACATTAAAAAATAATTGGGAAGATAGTATAGAAAGACATTTTAATAGTTTTCACAGATCTGTGAATAAATTTAATTTGGAATTTATACACTACATTGTTGAATGGATTACTAGATTTTTTACTTTTTTCGTAAGTTTTTATTAAATTGTTTGTTTACAAAAAATATTCAAACAATGAATAACCACAGCATGCATTCTAAATTACAAAACTTTTCTTCAAGTGTAACTTTATTTTACTCTAATTTTTCTCACTAATAAAGGGTGCTTTTTATTGAGGTATAGAACTTTAAGTTGGCATCACTTTTTTAACTGGCGGCCATTTTGTCAGCTGTCAAGTGATTAATATTTAGTTTGGTTTGCCATTTCATCATGAACAGGTTGACAAAAGAACAACGCTTGCAAATCGTGCAAATTTATTTCGAAAATAATGGTTCAGTTCGCGAAGTTTACCGCAAGCTCCGTCCATTTTATGGTCGACAGAGCAATTAATTCGGTTAACCATGGATCGTTTTCGCACTACGTTTACTCTATGTGATAATACGTATCCGCTGAAGTCGCTCGTCTACGCCAACAAACCAGAAACGTTAGGGGACTTGGAAGCCAACATTCGTGGCGTTATTGCCAACATACGGCCCCATATGCTCGAAAAAGTGGTTGAAAATTGGACCTGTAGAATTGGCTTTATTCGAGCCAGCCGCGGCGGCCACATGCCCGAAATCATATTTAAACGTTAATGGCATAAAATTATCCTTCCAATAAAGCCAAATTGATGGACATTAAAACGATTTTCTTGTGTTTTATTTCAATTCGAAGTTCTATACCTCTAAAAAAACACCCTATACAACCATATTTTATTTTGCGGATCACTGGTTTCATACCACAATTGTGCTAGATAAAATCACACACATTCTTATTCTCTTTCATTTAGTCGTCAATGAGACAGCGATGATAACACATGCGTATTAAATTCTTTATAGATAGAGTGAAAGAAAAAAACTGGTATGCGGAAAATATTCTATGATCACCAATGCTTTTCGCGGTATTCAATGTGTTTTATGTTACAAAACTTTTAAGAAGAGAAAGAAGATGTATTTAAAAGACATTTTGATATTTTTTGAGCAGTTTCACTAAACCACATTTTCTATCAAAACTTTAAAGACCAATAACTCGGGAAATATGGGTCGCAGCCAATTTTTTTGATTTGATTTTTTCTTTTTATTTTTCACGTTTCTATCAGATAAGCTATTTAAAACTTCCTTTTTGAAGATTATTCACAGTTTCCTATGAAAAGTTCAGAGCCCCATAACTCCGAAAATATGGGTCTCTGCCAACTTTTTTATAAATTTTTTTCTTTATTTTTTTGTTTCCTATCACATAGGCTCCTTTTAATGTCTTTTGAACTGCTTTACTAAACTGCATTTGTCCAAATATTTATTTTTTTCTATGTACTTCAGAGACGAATGAGACAACTTTTCACACACATACAACTATAATTTTATTTTTGACATCACTGCTATAAATTCATATTGAATCTACTTGCGATGATTTACACGGGCATAATTGTGCTGGAATAACATGCCAGTTTGTAGGTGAGAGAGGCAAAGAGAGTGGTTTTGTGGTTGGCATAACTTTTGAACCAGCTACAACCCCGCATTAGCAGCATGAAACCAATACACACACAACTTAAAAAACATCAAATTTTAAATGAATACGAAAAACACTAACACACACAACGCTGTGCCAGATGCATATTCTCGTGTAATTTGGAAAAGAACAAAAATTGTGCTGCTTAAAAATTGTTCTCGTGTAAACTACCTCCTTGATTCGCTCTCATAATTTTGTATGGCGAAGCAGGGATGGAAAAGTTGTTACAATTGTACCATTTTTAGCACTATTTGAATGCCAAAAGTACAGTAGCACCCCAATGACCATTTTAGCACTATTGATTTTTTTTTCTATTATGTAATATAGCATTAAAAATATAGAATATATAAGTAACCAGTTTCGAGTGCAGGTTGATGTAGAAGTTATTAAGTCCGTAAGAAACGACAGGATATGTATGTACGTTTTGCTCGAACGTATTAGAAATGATAAATTAGGTAAATGAAGCGATGTTTTCCGATATTTCAAAAATATGTTGGAGGAATGTTATCTATTCCAAATTCATCTGCAAATGTGAAAAATATATTTCCAAAGGATGGAAAAGTATATCCTAAATGTTACTTTTATATTCAGATCTCAGCAACTGATAGTCTTTTTTATACTTTCTGACATTAAAGAATAATATTAATTAATAGTATTAATTAAAAATATTATAATCATTGAACTTCAAAGTGCCTTTTTGTCAATTGTTAAGCTTTTACACATATACTATGTGTGCCTTTTTAGTTAATTAATAGAAGTATTAAAAAATTAAAACTAAAGAATTTGGTGCAATCGTACTGAACAGGTTGACAAAAGAACAACGCTTGCAAATCGTGCAAATTTATTTCGAAAATAATGGTTCAGTTCGCGAAGTTTACCGCAAGCTCCGTCCATTTCATGGTCGACAGAGCAATTAATTCGGTTAACCATGGATCGTTTTCGCACTACGTTTACTCTATGTGATAATACGCATCCGCTGTAGTCGCTCGTCTACGCCAACAAACCAGAAACGTTAGGGGACTTGGAAGCCAACATTCGTGGCGTTATTGCCACGAATTGGCTTTATTCGAGCCAGCCGCGGCGGCCACATGGCCGAAATCATATTTAAACGTTAATGGCATAAAATTATCCTTCCAATAAAGCCAAATTGATGGACATTAAAACGATTTTCTTGTGATTTATTTCAATTCGAAGTTCTATACCTCTAAAAAAAACACCCTATAGCAAGTGACAATTTTTACATTGCTTTAAATATAAAAATTGTCATTTGTTATAATTTTGTTATTTGTCACAAGGTTCAGAACAAGGCGAATTGACATCAGGTGATCCTAATTCACCAGCTGACATAATTTCTCTGCTGTCAATCAATGCAAAACGCTAGGAAATATTCTGACAGCAGGAAATTTTACACTAATAAATATACAAGGCGAATACGCAGAGTTGTAAATTAAGAACACCTGGTATCAATTCGCCTTGGTTCAGAATAAGGAGGTTAATTTAATTTTCCTATTATTATTTTATAATAAAGACGACTAAAGTGTCGCAAAGCGTAATTAATAAGAAAACCGCAACATTTTTCTATTTTAAATCGGTAATTATCCAAAAAGGTAGTGGAAGCAAGAAAATATTGAAATAAATAAAAAAAATATTTTTTTAATCCTTTTTTTTCGAAGTTATTGTATAGTATGTGCGTTTACAAATATAATTTGCTTCTCTTAAACATCCCAAATCGTCCATTTTATATTTATAACGATTATTGCGTATTAAATGCGCACAGTTCTCGAAATCTCCGGCATGATTTGGTTCACCGTGATTCCAGTTAATATATTCGGCTTTTTTACCCTGGTCGAACCAAGTATACCCTTCGTCTGGGTAAGCGAGATTAGTAGCGCCCACCCACCAATAAAGCTCATGTGGTAAATTCCTTTCCAAGTATTTTCCTATAACTGCCTGTTCGTGTTCATCATCAAAAGACACCAAAACAGCATCTCCTCTATAATGACAGTCCGCTTGTGCGCGAAACCAATTAAGCTAAAAAAAAGAAAAATATAATTTAAAATATTTCAGCAAAGGAAGAACTCTTTCGCCCACCTTATCCTGGCTGAAATAATAATAATTTCCATTTTCCAGTTCTTTAAAATTGCTTTTAGCTGTAAAGAGTATAAAATAATCAGATAATTTTAGTATCCTTTAAATTTCAAAATAGCTTACCTTCCAAACTTTCCAAGATGCTGAAAATCAAACTTAATTTAAAAATAATTAGCAACATTTTAGAAAGTCTTATTCGATTTGCTGGTGATGTTGAGTTTTTAAATGAAGAGCGTTTGCGAATTTCTTTTATAGAGATTTTTAGAATTTTTTATTGCTGCTTGTTGCCCGTATACTATGTTCATATTTAAGGTAAGATAATAATATGTAGCTTTATTTTTATTAATTTTATCACTAATAATAATAATAAAAAATAGCGAGTTTTACTAAACCAACAAACCTATTTTTCAACAGAATTAAGCAGTATATGTTTTTTTTTCTAACAGTACACCCAAAAAAGAAAGTTTTAAAATCAACAAGAAACATTTTGATTTTAAAAACGAATCCTTTATGAAATAGAACTAAGTTTGTTTTGTGTTATTTTAAAAATTTTCATTCTTTGCTTAAAAATGAAAACTATTTTGGAATGAAAAATTATTATTTTTGTTTTAAGAAACAACAACCTTGATTTAAAATTGAACATACTCACATAGTTAAGAATAAATTATTCTTGAAGTAATAATGAAGCATTTTTATTTTAAAACTAATTATTTTTATATAAAAAATTAAATGTTTTGAATTAATAATGGAGAGTTCTTAAATTAAGAATGAAACGTTTTAAATTAATAAAAGAGAATTTTCAAATTACCGATGGTTCGTGTTAAAATTAAAAATTTTAATTTATTTTTGGAATCAAAATGCCTTTATTATGAAAAATTTTCGGTCTTGCGACTATAGTCCAGTCCAAAGTGCTAATCGAACGAAATTTCATTTGGGTCATGACGAGCATTCAACAAAAAATGTCGCTATTATGTATTAATTTTAAGATATTGTGCTCAAGGATCATACAGGATAATGGACATTAATATACACTTTTGGTCATAATAAAAAATTAATTCTCTTTTTTTTTTAACACGACACAAATATAAAATGTTACTCGGGGAAAAATATGTTTTTTTTATTTAAAAAAATTAAAAATTCTTGATATAATAATAAGATATTTCTGTTTTTAGAATTTTTAAAATACATTTCCTTTTTTTATTTAATAAGAAAACATAATACTTTTTGAAATTCTTAAAATGAAATCGCACATTTTTGTTTTAGAACTGCTTCGTTATAAAAATAACAATGTTGTGTATTAATATTATAAGAAACATTTATATTTAAAAAATGATTTTTAAAAATGCAGCATTTTTAAAACAAAAACGCAAAATTCTTGTTTTAAGAATGCTTTTTTGGTTCAGTGTATTACTATTTTTGTATAACCAAATACTTCCCTAATAAACTTATAATACCTTATATTAATAATACGAATAGAATATTTCCACATTTAGACGACTGTAAGATATGACACATATTTAATTTGCTATTGTTTGGCTGGTTGTCTTCTGCCGTAGGAGTCAGTGAAACATCTACTGTGCCACTGTCCGGCTCTAAGCCGCACAAGATATAACTGCCTTGCTGCTCACACTTTTCGGAGTCTCGAGAGTGGAAATGTTAAATCTGTGTGGCAGTCATTCCTAACGGGCACCACGAACTAGGATGCCATACTTATAGGGTTCTTGTCATCTGCTAGTGTCGCTAAAGGTCTCTTTACATGGTAATACAAAGTATGTATTACGACTTTGTAGAATCAAAATGTAAAATTCTCTCCGTATTAAAAAAAGAGAACAAAAGTCTGTTGCAGGCATTTATCATGTTTAACACTGATACTATTTATAAGTAAAATGCAAGCAAAGACATTAAATTGCTGAGCTAATAACAGAAAATTGTAAAATTACAAAAAAAAAAGATGTGTACTAATAATACTAAATATTGGAGAACATATTTTATTATTTCAATTTAACTTTACTACAAAATATAATTTTTTTATAGGTTTGTTTATTGTTTGTTTGGTTTTGCTGTACGGGGCTAAGTAGCTGATGGTTGCAGTTGTACAATATTTACAAAAACAACATGAAGATTTGCTGAGTTGATTTTGGTTGTTTTTGTAAAAGTGTTAACACCTTCAATAAATACCATTAGTGCTGCCAATGTTTACATTTGAAATACACCTCTGGTGTGATGAAAACACTCAAGTTTCTAAAATGGTTTAAGGTAGAGGTCCATAGCTCGCTTTTTGCGCGTTATGCTTTACAGGCGTTTCATCCTCTTGTTTCGTTCTATACTTGGTTCGCGTTGAGTTACATGCACTGCTTTTCATGCGCCATTTTATTTTTATTTTGATCAGCTGTGTGCGTTTGTTTATAAATACTTATAAAGAATAAATTTAATTTTATGTGCAAAAAATGCCTATGAACAATTTCAAAAAAGAAAAGGTTTTGTGTACGGCCGTTGTATTTAGAACGGAATTTAAGTGGGTTTTTTGAAACCACATTTAAAAAATTAAAACTTCTGACCCTGAGCAATTTCGAACCGCGACAAGAATGTCTGCAGATGTCTTTGACTATTTATTCAGCATTTTAAAAGATAGTCTTGAGAAGAACTCGGCCAGGGCTATTCCAGCAGATTGTCGGCTGCTGTTGACTTTAATGTAAGTAAATTGAAAATTAGATATAAATGTATGCACATTATTGGCTTAAGCAATAACTTTTCTAAGCAGCTATTTAATACAGATTTAGCGGAGAAGACACTAATATGCAAAATTTGTTACTGAGAAAAGTGTGGTGAGAAGTTAATTAAAATACATCACTTTAATGAAAATATTCACATATTTTATAAGTTTTTTTTACTAAGAAACTTTTTTTATTGAAAAAAAAGAAAAAAATTATCCACGGCAAAATAATATTTATCGATAACGTAAGAAATAAAGTATTATTTAACATCTTGAGCATTCAAGAACAGCTGACTTTCTTTCATGGTGCTTGTAACGCGTACAAAAGTAGAAAGTAGACCTACTTTTTGCTTTGAACGCGCCTACGCGTTCTGCGCTTTTTGCAATGTAACTTGTCACATACTATTACATTGATTCTACTTTTTTGACAGATGCATAGAAAGCGTAACGCGCAAAAAGCGAGCTATGGACATCTATCTTTAGAAAATAAACAACAGGGTACGTTCGTAAAAGCATTTATAGTGCACGTCTGCAGCATTGCGAACATCTAACGTTCAAAAATGCATAACTTGGCAGCACTGTTTAGCGCCAAACGTTTTTTAATGCAAGTAAACGGCATACCTGCCGCAAATCTCTGCAAATGGCGCAGTACATTATTTTGAGGTGCAAAAAGTTGCAGTGAAACAATAAGTTGAATATGTGTGTGTATGTATTTGGATATTTAATGTAGTTTCCAATTTAACACAAATTTACTGAAACACATAATCTTGGTACACAGAAAAATTTATTCACCAATTAATGTTTTCAATTAATAATTTAATTGATTCAATTAAATTTTTAATTGTATTAATTAATTTGAGTGGAAAAACTTAATCGATATTATCAAATTGTTTATAGGTGAAAATTTAATTAATTTTTTAATTAATATTACAAATATTTT
Organism: Nowickia ferox; assembly: GCA_936439885.1. Classification (NCBI taxonomy): domain Eukaryota; kingdom Metazoa; phylum Arthropoda; class Insecta; order Diptera; family Tachinidae; genus Nowickia; species Nowickia ferox. The sequence continues at coordinate 8,491,667 of OW387025.1, read as the reverse complement.
AATTAATATTACAAACTCATTCATATTACTTTTTTGTGTGTAGTTTTTTAATACTTCAAAGGAGTTTTTTTATTTAGGGTTTCTTCTTTTTACGACCAAATGTGTTCTTATAAGAATTAATTATTAATTTAATTTTCTTTCCAATCTTTTTATTACTATAATTTAAAAGAAATTTGTCACTTTTGTTATTATGATTTTCTTAAATAAAATTAGTTGCAGACTTAAAATTTCTTTGCATTTCGTTCAAAAATGTCAACTATGCACAGATGTTAAGCAGTTGCAGTAAAACTTGGTAGAACTGCTGCAGAGATGCATAAATTTGCTGAATTTACGAACGTACCCACATTTATCGACCGCTTGTCATATTTTCTATCCGTATTCTCTCCTACCCAATACATTTTGCTTTTACATGATAACATTTTGTACATTCTACAGCATTTTTTGACATGTCGTAATACATTGTACTCGTATTACCATGTAAAGACACTTTAAGCATCAATCCCCAGATTAACCTGACCTAACATATACTACGTTTATACGCAGGGCTTATTTGCAAATAAAACTGTAAATTGTTGCCATATTATTGTTTTTATTGCGACTTACTAATTCAGAAAACGCACTATTTGCAAATAAAATGTTTGAGGTTGCTACACTTACAAATGTTTGCTAATAAAAAACAAAAAATTGATAAATATTGCACAAAAAACCATTGATAGAAGAAAATAATGGCAATAAAATCAAATGATTATTTATTACTTTACAGATTTACACAATTTTTTTGTAAAGATAAGCAACATTTCTACAGAAGTGCTACCAAGTTTTTATATATTTACAATGCCGTTAAACAGTGAGTTCTTTTATTTGCAAATATTTTTATTTGCAAATAGTGCGCGTATAAACGTAGTAAAAGTGTCCACACCTGACGTTTTTATATCATAACACGTAATAGGTTTGATCCCGTACTTTTTAGTCACAGTTCGGTAAAATGAGAACAAGCTATAATTTCTCTCAATAATACAAAAAATTTACAAAAAGTACGGGAACACGAAAAATCAAAAAAAAAATTTACCATAAATGTAAATATATAATTATGTATGTATGTACATACACACGCATGCGTTTACTTACAAGCTGTTGCATAAATATAAAGTTTTGTTTCTTAATTTTATATATGTAAAAACTCATAAAACTTAGTTCACCACAAGTTTATAAACCTTTCTGATACAACTTTTCAATGTTTTTACTCCCATATTCATAAAATTTAAAATGAATTTGAAATGTACATATTTTATTAAAAAATTTTCATACAAAATTTTCCTAAAATGGATTTCAAATTCATTTTATTTTTTTTATGAATATTTATTTAGGACAATTTAATTTTACTTTGTTATTGGTTATTTTTCAAACATCTGATTGATTTTCGAATTGCCCAAACTAGCCCAAAGATAAATTACGGGCTGTTTCGTGCAAAAAGAAGAAGAACATTACTCTCTCAAAAGGTCCCTTACTCAGTGATGCCAACTATTTATAACTCAAACGCGCTATTCCCCTTCGCAAAACGCGCTAGAACGCGCTAAGTTACAGCATTGTCAACTGTTTATAGCAAAAACGCGCTATTTTCCTACGCGCTAAATTTAATTTTAATAAAAATCGTTGTATGTACATTATTATTATTATTATATTATATTAGTAAATACAATTCATTTCTTTTAGTAGCTCTTTTCAGATTTTATAATATTGTTTTTTCGAAATTATATCCTACATAATTAAAATCATTTAATACAGAATCAGAATTGCCTTCCAAATAATCGAAATCCTTAGTTTTTATTTTTATTTTATTTGTCAGACTTTTTGACAACTTATATAAATTGTCGAATAGTTTTGCGATTCAAATTCTTTTTTTACTTCAGCTAGAATAGATGTTTAATAAGTTGTATGTATAAATTTTTTTGGTCAAGAGTACGAGTACACATTTTTAGTTGTGAAATTTAAAAATATTTGCCATTTACAGTATTGAAATGCGTTTTTAAGTCTCACCACAGTCAAGGGAATTTTATTTGCGACAGCAGAATCATTAACCAATTTAAAATATTTTATGAGTTTTCAATATGTACTAGAAAACTGTTAAATTTATTCAAAAAAAGTTTAAAAAATATTGAACTGAAATAATGATGACTTTATTAAAAACGCGCTAATTTAGCGCTTTTTTTACTAAACGCGAAACGCGCTAAATTGACATCGCTGCCCTTACTTGCCCAAACTTTGAGTACGAGAACACTTGTCGGTAAAATTGGGACACCAAGGGGTAGACAGACGTTGGTGATTTTATATCATGATGAATCAAACAAATATGTATTTGCAAAATACTTGCCACAAAATATATAATTTGCGCGTTGTTTAATTTTCTGGTCACAAATAATTGTTGTGCCGTCTTTTTTTTTAACGAAAATTGATTAATAAATCAACGTTAAATGCACAGTGACACATAAAATGATATTTGATATCAAGATGAATTTATCAGGCTGTGAGCTCTGATGATTATATCATAACGCTGCCATAATATTAATAAATTGAGTCTATACGTGATGAATTTTCATCATGATATCAATATGACATTCATCATGATATAAATTCATCAGGTGTGGACAGTATGTAACCTAAACCTAACGAGAGTTGCTTTTACATTTACATATATGTATGTATGTATGTATGTATGTATGTAGTTACTTCTCAACACTGAGTCCATGATATAATTATACAAGGTACTTGCACGACTACAACAAAATTGCAACACCAAGAAACACACGTATTTTGTTGGTAGAAACATACCTATAATTGTCAGAAGCAGATGTCTTTTGGTTTTTAAAATAACAATCACAGGGTAGCTAAAGTACAATTGCAGACTCGGCATTCATGCATGATTATAGTCATTCAGTGTTGCCAATATGTGTGTAATACACAGTGTGTAATTTTTACTCTCATCTGTAGGCCATGTAATGAGATTCATGTATAATATGTGTGTAATTCTACTTTGGGTTCTATTTTTATTTAATTTTGTTTTAATTTTAATCCACACAAAGCATGTTTAGTGTAATTTTCTTCAATGTGCAAATTCATTGGCAACACTGTAATCAGTTTATTCACACACATACACTAACAAACAAATTATATTATAAATGTAAACAAAGTTTGACAACTTTCTGCATTGTATACATTAACAGGCTGGGCTTGTGCAAGTACCTTGTATAATTGTATCATGACTGAGTCTGCACATAGCAATTTAATTGCCGAGAACAAGCAATAACGTTGGCAGAATAATTTAAGATTTTTTGCTTCTTGCTTGAGGCGGGGAACACGCATGACAACTTTTTCCAGTAATTTTACACATTCGTAGAGCAGGTATTGCCTAAAATATATATTTCCAATGCAAAAATACGAAATATATAAGTTAATTTTTTTTGGTATCATGTTTTCAAATGATGTCTTTTTATATTTTTGTCGAATTCACGGCTTTTTTTTATAAAAAAAAAAATTGTAACAAAAGTGACAGCAGATTGCTTGGCAATAATTGCTCGAGAAATCAGCAATGGATTGTCACTTATGGCAATCGTGGTCCACACGTAGGAAATTTCATGGACGCAATCAAATTTGATAATTGCCGCAATGGATATTGCTACGTGAGGACCCACTGTAATGTGTGCCTGGTTGCGTTTCCTTTCTGTCGCAGTCAAACATGATTTTATTGTTTTCCATTTACAGTCGTATTTTTTAGGTGACAAGTTACTTGTTTTTTTCAAATTTTATATTTTATGCTAATTTCTTTCCTTTTGAAATCTGTCAGCGCGTATTCAGATAAACTGTTTAGTCTAAATGTGAAAATATTCCGGTATTATAAGTTTATTAGGAAACTATTTGGTTGTAGAAAAATAGCAAAAAAAAAAAAAACAAATGGTTAGATATTTTCGGAGAGGCAGTAATTCTCCATATGTCCCCTTCTTGGTTCTTGGAGGCGAAATGAAAAGAGAATAACGTACTCACGTTAGAATGGCTTTGTTTTTCTTTTGAGAACAGAAACTATTGCTTTAATTAATCTCTTCTAAAACAAAAATTAATATTTTCTGAGTATAGGGGGCTTACCACCTCACACCCCAGAACTATATATAGCCTATGTCCGTTAGGAAGTTCCATTCTTCATTTTGTTGAAAGAAAGTTTTAAAATCTGACCGGCAGTTCCGGAGATTATTGGCCTAATTTTGTAAAACGCAACGCCAAGCGCTGACAAATTTTATATGGAAAAAATGTATATTACAAGAACAAAATACATATAAAATTTGTCAACGCTAAGCGTTGCGTTTTACAAATTATCTACAAATTAATATTTTAGAACATATCGTCCGTTGTTAACTTAAACGTTCCAAACGTGCTAACTCCGCATGATCTGCTTAATTCTGTTGAAAAATAGGTTTGTTTGTTTAGTTAAGTTAGCGCTAGTTTAATAAAAGCAGGCTAAGCAATTAGTGATAAAATGAATAAAAATAAAGCTACATATTATTATCTTACTTTAACTATGGATATATGTACACGGATAACAAACAGCAACAACAAGTTTAGAAAATAATTCTAAACATTTCTATAAAAGAAGTTCGCAAACGCTCTTCAATTAAAAACTCAACATCACCAGCAGAGCGAATAACACTTTCTAAGATGTTGCTAAATATTTTCAAAATAAGTTTGATTTTCAGTGTCTTGGCCAGTTCGGAAGGTGAGCTATTTTGAAATTTAAAGGATACAAAAATTATCTGATTATTTGACATTCGTAATAGTTAAAGACGATTCTCCATTTAGGGTAGAATTAAACTATGAATGTGGCGATAAAATTTATTATTTCAGTAAGGGGAAGGTGAGTTGATGCCGTCTTTCTATTTTGTGTATCACAGTATCATAAATTTCTGTCCTCTTGTGTCAGCTCAATTGGTATCAGGCATATGAAAAATGCCGTGAGCAGGAGTTGGATTTAGTATCTTTTGATAAAGAGGACGAACAAGACGTATTATCGAAGTACTTGTATGAACATAGGACACTTGATCTTTATTGGTGGTTGGACTATGCTGATCTTGGTGAGGAAGGGCGATTCGTTTCGTTAGGCACTTCAAATAAGGATAAGTATGTCAAGTGGATTCCTGGCCAACCAGATAATTATGAGGAAAAGGAGCATTGTGTACTAATAAGACACTATGACGAGGGAAAATATCTAGCGATTGACTGGGTTTGCTTAAATGAGGCAAATTACATATGTGAAGGCAAGAATATTTTTCAACTTAAGCAATGATACTAAATTGTAAGGCCCAATTCATACGAGGATTTAAAAGTCTTGCTTTATTTTAAATTCTCTTTAAAAGTTGCTTCCAAAAACATCTTACATTCATACGATGATTTCTTCCGTGTTTCTAGTTTTGATTTCTTTCAGACCAACCTAAATTACGACGCAAAGCGTTGTCTGGCTATCAAAATTTCTCATGCCCATACAAAATGTATTAAACCAACCGAAATAACGCGGCGTCAACGCTTTGCAATTGGAAAATCCAATTTTGACAGCGCGTAAAGCAGTGAAGTTGGCTGCAAAAGTACTGTTGTTTTTGTTAAGTAATGTAACTTTAGCTACTTTCATGTCAATTTAGCGATTTTATTTTTATTTCTTATTTCTTTTTTTAGAGTTTTTTTTAGTAATCAAAGTGAGTAAACATTACTGTTTATGGCGAACTGTTAACGCTCCAATTTAGGTTACTCATTTCAGCGTAAAAGCACGTTGCGCTTTGCGTCGTAATTTAGGTTGGTCTGTTTGCCTTCAAAAATCGTATTAGTGTTGCCAGTAGATTTAAAAGAAATCCGTTTTACCTACATGTTAAAAAATGTTCCCATAAAATGACTAAAAATTTTAGTCATTTAATTTAAAGAAATATAAATTAAAAACATTTAAGTCCTTGTACAGAAAAAAATAATTTTGGATTAAGCCTGGTACTCTGTTCACAATTTCGTGCGAAATGCTGTCAAACTACATATAAAAGTATTTGGTGTGAAATATTTGCGAAATAAATTCGCAAAAGTAGTACTCTGTTCTTGTTGTGAAAAACACGTAAAATCATGTCTTTCCATGCAAAATTAGTCTGGCATCATTTTAGTTTAGCTGCGAAACAACATGAGCAGTGCTTTTTTTGCACGGAATTTTAACAATGTTGCATACTTTCAAGCAATAAAAGCAAGAAATTTATAAAAAAAACCGCGAGTTGGGCTACATTTAGTACATGTCAAATTTTCACGCGAAATAATCAATGGTGCTGAAAATTTTTCACAACTTTGAACAGAGTACCAGCCTTTACAAAACGTTTAGCAAACAAATGCCCATAAAAAATTAGTTTTGTGAACCTTTTGTCAACCCAAATTATTTTCTCTGAATACAACAGCAGTTATTATTTTTATTGAAGCTACAGTTGGTCACTTAAAACTTGTCATATGTAATTCTTTTGTATTAAATTATTTAAAGTGACTACTTCTGCATTCGAAATTAATGCATACTTTTCTAAAGTTTTTCAGAAAAATTTAACATACAGCTATATTTGGGTTTTCTCCACTCATGGAGTAATATCTTTAATTATTAAATCATTGTTTAATAGATGCTCATTTTCTATTTCCTGATGCTTGCCATTAAAAAAACAGGGGGAAGATCTGCACTGCGACACCAAAATAATTAAATAAATATATGTGTAATTGCGAGTAAACACTAATTTTGAAACGTTTTATGGCAAGAAATATATTTTGAGTATAATTATTTTTTACATTTATGCACACAAAATGCAATCTGAGAATAAAAAATACCTACATTTTGGTCGAAATAAAATATTTGTCCGATATTCCCTACGCTCCTATATTAGTGACAAAAATACCTACAGGTAACACTGTTTTGTATTAAAAATAGCTGTTGTCACATTGAATGAAAAAAATAAAATAAAGCAACATACCAACAATTGAAAAAAGTGTAAAGAAAAATTAAAAAAAAACTCGCAGAACGAAAAATGTGATTTTTTTCTACCCCTTTTGCTTTTCTACACCGTTCGCCTACAAACTAAAAAAATCGTGTTTCAAAAGAATATTGAAAAATCAACGTGTGAATTACGTGTAACTATTAGGGAATTCACAATGAGTATATTAAAATTTTAATGTGGCAACATTGAGCCATCTTAATTTTTTATTGTGAGCAGGCAACGATATAAATACACATACTGTGTATATCAAAGTCACCCTCTAGTCAGCCTAGAACCATATGTCTCTATGTCAACACTCTTTTCTTTAGCGACAATTGCACCAGTGGAAATGTCGACAACTTTCCTTTTATGCGCGAGTAGAGATACGTTATAGACAACAGTTCTAGTTTATTTCTGGTGAAATTGCCAATGAACGCGTCAAAAGTTTGTTTTTCTTTTTTATTATGCAATAATGCTAAAAAAATACATACATATGTAGATATGTTTTTAAGTTTGTTGCCCCAACACTTAAAATTGTAGACAAGGGTCACTAAAATGTAATAGTGAATCTTTGGTGCCAATGTCTCCATGTGGTTCCAAAAGACTACTTAGTCAGTAGTGCTACAGTCTAGTGGAGGATTTTCAATGACAAGCTAATGTTAAATGTCAATAGGCGATTACATTGAGTGGGGTACACCTGGTTTGTAGCGCTAAATTAGCGCGTTTTAAATAAAGTCATCATATTAGTTCAATATTTCCCCCCCCCTTTTTTTTGCTTACACAACTCATAAAATTTTTTAAGTTGGTTAATGATTCAGCTATCGCAAATAAAATTCCCTTGACTGTGGCTAGAATTAAAAACGCAAATTTTAATACTGTAAATTTCTCAATTAAAAATATCTACTCGTTCTCGTGACCAAAAAAGTTTATTTAACTGATTAAGCATCTATTCTATCTGAAGTAAATACAAAAAGCATTTGAATCGCAAAACTATTCGACAATTTATATAAGTTGTTACAAAGTTTGAAAAATAAAATAAAAATAAAAATTAATAATTATTTCGATTATTTGGAAGGCAATTCTGATTCTGTATTAAGTGATTTTATTTATTTAGGATATAATTTTGAAGAATCAATATTATAAAGTCTGAAAAGAGCTACTAAAAAAAATTAATTGTATATGCTAATACACATGTACATACATCGACTTTTATTAAAATTTAATTTAGCGCGTAGGAAAATCGCGCGTTTTGGCTATAAATAGTTGACAATGCTATAACTTAGCGCTTTCCAGCGCGTTTTGCCAAGGGGAACAGCGCGTTTGGGTTATAAAAAGTTGGCATCGCTGCATATTAGTTTATAATATGAGAGAGGGAGAGTAAAATGCATGTTTGTGTGAATGCTTGTGAGAGGCTGAATTATTTTCTTCCGTACGTACTAAACAGAGAAACAAGTCGATAAAAAATGTCGGCGGCGGCGGCTTAGCATAATAATTGTCGGCGGCGGCTAAAAGTCGGCTAGAGCCGCCTTTCGACTTTCAGCCGCTGACTTTAATTTTTTTCCAAGAAATGCATCAAAAACGTATATTTTAGAATTTCTATGTAATTTTTTAAATGTTATATACATACATATGTAAATATGTTTATTTTATTTAAAAAATATTACTTTTGCATTAATTAAAGGTGTGGTTCAACTTTTTTTGTTTTCATGAACGAACAACTGCTTTTTTGCGGTAGTTGGATTCAAAGGACTTCTTTTTCTATTTATACAATATTCCGGAATCGGAAAAGATCCGCTCAGATGAAGCAGACTTTGCTGGAATTCCAACAACTTCGATTTTGCACTAGTCAGTTTTTTGAAGGCAATATGAGCTTATAGGACAGAGAACAAATTTTGTAAATTCAGATGTTTTTTAAAATATGTGGACATATCAATTCTACGTTTCCCAAACTAACAATTAGTTCCTTTATGGCAACAATGCTGCGAAAAAAGTCCTCTGGGGTCTAATCGTCGCTTTCGATAACGAGCTGATTCGATCACGTTTTTTCAGTTTGAGAATTATGGCATTCGATATCGAACCATATTATTACATTGTTCGCCAGCGAATGCTATAACGTTAAACTGAAAAAACGTCTTCATGTTATCTCGCGTGGATTTCAGAAGGTACTCTAAAAGAGAACGTAAGCGTTGTCGCAGCTACGTCAACCTTCATCTAAAAGAGCTCTAAGCAGTGTTTGAATGTCTTTATAGCCAGAGCTCCCAAGTGCGTAGATTTATCGCTGTTGTATGACGTGCAGTAACGATTTTCTTGGTATTTATTATATTAATTTGGTATTTTAAAGTATATTTAACATTCGTTTCTAATTAAAAAACCTACAATCATAATAATATATTTCAATTATAATTTCATCGGTTAACATTTGTGAGCCGAAACAAGCCGGTCGCCTCGGCGGCGGCTAGGTTGCCAACAAATTATCGGCGGCGGCTCAAAGTCGACTTTTAGCCGACTTGTAGCCGATCGACTTGTTTCTCTGGTACTAAAATAACAAAATTTGTTAAACTAGAAATTATTGTTGGATACATTTTTCAAAATAACTTTTGTTCTGCGAAAAACACAAATATTTTTTCACCAACTACAGCTGCGCTGACAGTTTTAACATGTTTAGTTTAATATTACTATATTGCCATATAGAAAATGACATGCTTTTTATACTTTTAAATTTACACACAAACAAAAACAACAAACTTGCCAGACCATATTAAAGTATTAAATTTGAAACGTTGCAATATTAAGACACATTTAAAAATGCTATTGTGAACTCCCTAACTGTTTGCAAAACATTTGTTTCAGTTATTGTGTGTGTAGAAATAAAGAAGCAAATACTTCGTGACGAAAGAATTTGTGACGCTTGCTCCTTCCTACGCATGGCCCCGTACATATATACATACATACACACATAAGGGGCCATCCACATATAACGTAACGCTGTTTTCCCCGATTTTTGACCCCCCTCCCCCCAAGTAACAGATCATAAAAAAATTTATTATTTATTACGTAACATTTTGAGAAGACACAATTATTTATTCCATAAAAATATGTTGAAATACTAGAAAAATATAAAATTTGTTTAAACGGTTAATCGGTTAAACGGTTAATCGGTTAATCGCCGGTTTAACCGTTAATCGAAAATAGCAAATTTTAAATTCATCAAACAGTTAATCCGGTAGCAATTAATCGGTTAACCGATTGAATACTATACCTCCAATTTGATTCTTGAACTTTTATTATTTTTTAAATTAAAACTCTTTTAAATTTATTTTAAATAATATAATTTTTCTTTATTACGGTCTTTTTTCTTTCTCAATAATTGTGTATAATTTTTTTTTTAAATATGATTTCTTTATATTTGTTTGCCTACAAAATAAGAAAGAAAAAAATTTAAATATGGCGTTGTTAAATAGTATTAATTTTCATAGTTAATCATTAATATGTATGTATGTATTATGCAGTAAAGATGATTTATAAATATTTTATATCTTTCATTTATTTATATATAAATAGAGAAAGGATAATACGAGTGATAGACAGAGGATTGGTTACACGTACTAATTTATATCACTAGAAATAATTAATTACAATAATTTACTTTGAAATATAAGTCTTAACAAAATAAAAATAAAAAAGTAAAGTACAGCTTATGGATTAAGTATGTACTTAAGTATTTTAAATGGTTACTTAAGCATAAAGACGAGTATTATTTTAAATATAATTTTTTTAAATAAATATGTTTGTATAGTATTTTCAAGAGCTGGTTTGTTAGTTTAATATTTTTCTGTTTAGAATTGGTTTAAAGATTTTTGTTTAAGCCGAGTTAATATTTTCCATTGTAATTATTGTTTCAAATAAATAGGAATCTTAAAGTGATTGTTTTAAAAGATTTTGGTTTTATATTATTTTTTTTTTCAATGCGTAATTATATTTTTTAAATTATATGTAGTTATTTGGAATATAAATTGTGTGCTCTTTGGATTTGATTTTTGTTGTTCTTATTACTACCTGATTTTTGTTGTTGTTGTTGTTGTTGTTGTTGTTGTCTAAATTCAGCATTTTCCTTCTTTTTATTCTATTTGGTAATTTTGTAAATTTATCAAAAAATTTATTAGTTTTTACGTTTTTGGTTTTCGTTTACTAATCATGCTTAAAATAATATTATTGTTAAAAAATCGTTTAAATAATTTTTTCTTCTCTTAAATTTCGTTCTGTGCGTTTTGTTGATTTTATAATATATTTTTTTCTAAATTTTATAAATACTTTTTTATAAAAGATTTTTTTGTCTTTGGTGAGGATAAAGTAAGAAAAATTATTTTTTTTTTTGTAAAAGTTATTCAAAAATAAGTTTGAGAACATTTTTAAAGGGAACTGCGTCTAAAAGCAGACCAAAGATTTGAGAAAACAATATAAAATTTTCAACATTTAAACATAAAGAAAAATGTGTAGACAAATCGATTAATCACATTCTTGCTATACAATAATTTTTAAATTTTTGCTCACTAATATACACATTTTCAAAGTAATTAGATTTACGTCGCAAGAATTCAACATGTTGCCTTAAGATAGGAGTTTTTATGACAACACCAGAAAATTTTATAGGGAGTAACACCTAAACGTAGTGAAAACACTCTGACCGACATGATAAATCGTAATTAATTTAACTTCTTAGTGAAATATGATAAAAATGTGCTAGTATGTACTATGAAACTTCATCAGTTACGGCCTTTTGGATGTTAGCTGACGATATATGCCTATAAGCTTTGAATAACAAAAATTAAGGGTATTCAATGCGTAGTGGAAAGTGTGAAAATGATGCAAATGAGTGTACAAAAGCACACATTAGCAAAACACATCAACATTTTTCATTTTACTTCGTTTGCACTAAATAACCTTGAGTAGCAAAAACATGTATGTACCAGAGCATATTTGGTCAGTTGCAAATACATGGTTATCCATTTAGTGGTTTTAAAACCGCCGGATTGGAAAATCTGTCCGTCAGCTGTTAAATATCTATCGTCTGAAGTGTCATTTATTTAGTGATTTAAAGTTTTGGCCACCTTTCGAGCATTACGCCACGATTATGATCATCATAATTTACTGCGCAAGAAATCGGCGAGATTATAAAGAAAGCGTTACAGATTTGTTCATGCCTGTGCATTATCGCTTATGTATGTTTTATTTAAATTTGCTTTCACAATTTTTGAAACACACAGACCGTCATATTTTTATTTGTAAATAATTCTGCCAAAAAACCCACTTCAATGCAAAGATCTGATAAAACATTTTCGAAAAAAATTTATTGGACCAATTTGGAAGAAAACTCTTTCAAACAGAAAATTTTTTTAAAATCTGTTGGTCAATTAAGAAGTATGTGAAATATAAAATGAAATTTTAATGGGCGTGTATACGCCCATTTTTCAAAATGCCAGATTGTGTCTGTTTTTTTTTACCTCTAAAAATTGGGAAAGTTAAAATAAAATATAAAATTTTAATGGGCGTGACTCCGCCCATTTAAAAAAATTTAAGATTGTGTCTATTTTAGAGCTCAAGGTGTTTGGTAAGTTTCGTAAAAATCGGTTGAGTAGAACCACGTGAAATATAACAATAAATTTTAATGGGAGTAGCCCCGCCCTTTTTTTTAACTTTAAATTTGTGTAATTATAAGCACTAAAAATGTTTTTTAGGGTTTCCAGCAATCAAAATATACAAAAAATTCAATAAAAAAATAATTACTTGGGGTCTTTCTACCACCTACGCACAAATTTCCCGACAGACTTGTTAGTGTTCGTAATAAAATGCGTTATTCATAACGAACATGCATTCAAAATGTTAAACTATATATGTATAGTATTTATAAATAAAAACTTACATATCATTCCTATACTCAAATAACGTCGTAACTCAAAAAATGGGATTTTCAAGTTAATGCTGCAGAATTAGTCCTCATATCGTCATTCAAATTTTATAAAATTTAACAGTTCACAAATTTTCCATTTGTAAAAAGTTGATTAAAATCTGAATTTTACAAAATGTTTTTAATTACTAGTTGTTTTCTTCTTTCTATAATTCTATAATTTAAAAACTGGGGAAAAAATCATAAGATTTTCTAGAAAATATTTTTCGTTTTAAGTTTGTTTTTTTCCCTTACAAAAAATAGTTTTCTTTTTCTTCTAACGAATTCTTTTTGTTGCCTTATATAGGCGTTCACTTGTTTTTTCGAAAATCTCTTAATGTACGAACTAGTTAAGGAGTATTTACAAATAGTGGTTTATTCGAGTTATTTCCGAACTATTTAATGCGCTGGTGATCGGGTGTACTTTTTAATATATCCGGCTGGTGTGGATGATGTAAATGATGATTTTGGCTGTGCATAGAATTCATGGTGCCCTGGTGAGAACCTGCTTGGGAACGTGAACCACCACCACCGCCGCCGATGGTGCCCATGCGATCATTATCGCCGGTACTATAGTGCGAGGAACTTAAAGTATGCGAATGATTAGAGTTCAGAGTGTGGGTGGCATGAGAGTTGAGAGTATTATGAGCGGTAGTAGTGGCATTAGTGGATATGCCAGCCATAGTGTTGCCGCATAGAGTGCCGACTACTGTAGTAGTGCCGGTGCCGCCGGCACCAGGCCGAGTTCTTAACGATCTATGAGAGCCGTTGCGTGTTAAGGAATTCATATGGGGTGTGCCAGGCACGGTATGACCCAACGCGTTCATATAGTCGGCGATTAATAGAGTAATTTCCAAGATCTTGGGTTTCGACATGGCAAACAGTAGTTTTTGTTCTTGTGATACACACGAAGCCAAAGTATCTTCATTGGATACCACCAACATAAAGTCATCTTGACAGCCGCCAAAAGTCATCACACTGGTATAAGGATAGCGGGCTATGGGAGTCATAGAGGACAATTCCAAAACATTTAAAGCGTCTTCGGACACCGCCAACCAGGTCATGGCTTGGTCGGTGTGCCTGGGCTTGGCCTGGAACAAACTGGCCCCGAAATAGGGCCATTTGCGGCAGCAGGTTAAATATATTCTAACACAATCCAAAGTACTGCGTCCTTTCAGCAAAATCCATTTGGTTATTAGTAACTCTTGTATTTCTTTCAGCTGATCCGGATTCAAAGCATCCCTGTAGCGGTAAGGATAGAATTTATCTAAAGCCTTTATACCCACATTTGTGGTGGCACTCTTAGACTTTTCATGGGAATAATCACCCATGTCAATCTGGGCCATTAGTGAAGCCAATTCCAAAGCCAAGTCTCGCGATAAGGGAAATCTGCCTTGCACAATTTGATTATTGGTTTGATAGCATAAAAGCAATCTTTCCTTGTCGGTTTCAAATTTGACCGTGTGTTTCCAATACAAACGATTTTTATAGGTCAATTGTATGACACGTGTGTTTTCAAATTTGCCCGAACCTTTCTCTCGCAAAGCCGTCTCCCATTTGGAGATAACATCGCACAATTTAGCCAAAGGATCTAGATAATGTTCCAAATCCTTTTCAATGGGATCATCACTAAATAGGCAAAAACCATTTGAGGAGTCTCTGGTGCCTATTTCCTGGGCCAAAGTACTTTGGAATTCTTCTATGGTAGTGGAACCATCAAAGGAGACCACCTAAAAATAGAAAATTACACATACACAATTAATATTTCTTAAAAAAAACAATTATTTAATTAAATTTTGCTAGTTATGATTAAAAGTCTAATGGATTTTCGATGAAACCTTTAATTGAAACAATAACAGCCAGTTTACAGAAGACGACAAAACTCAAACACGACCAGCCGATACATAGACGACTACGCAAGATATAGTGTCCATAGAATACTTCAAGGCTTTGGCGAGCGACTTACAAACATTGCTACGCGTATAATTAAACTTTTGTGGCAAAATCTTATGTTGCCAACATATTAAAAAGAATTTTTTTAATTTTTATTGAATTTTTGAATACTAAATTATATACTCATTTTGAGAAAACGGCCTATTCTTGCCATAAAAAAGAAACAAAAAAAAATTCAGTAAGGTGCGACTTTGACTCGCACACGAGGGCATTACATATGTAAAGCTATACGAACTTTAGCCTAAAAGTTACAACATTTCAAGTACACGTTAATTTTTAATGGTTTTTGGCGCTTTTTAAGTTTCGGCGCTTTATCTTACTTTTGGCGATTTGTTCGTTTTTGGTGATTTTTTTCGTCGATTTTTTTAGTTTTAGCGATTTTTTTTTAGTTTTAACGTCGTTTTCGTTTTCGGCGATTTTTTTATGGTATTTGGCGATTTTTTTTAGTTTTAGCGTTTTTTAGTTTTGGCGCCTTTTTCGTTTTTGGCGTTTTTTTTTGGTTTTTGGTGATCTAGTTTAGTTTTAAGGGTTTTTTTAGTTTTGACGATTTTTTCGGGTTTCGACGATTTTTGCGTTTTGGCGATTTTTTATTTTGGGATTTTTTAGTTTTAGCGTTTTTGAAAATTTCAAGAGTTTGCCTCTTACAGTTTCCAAGATACAGAAAACCGCCAAAACGAAAAAAAAATCGCGGAAAACCTGAAAAAATCGCCAGAACGAAAAAAGCGCCAAAACTAAAAAAACATGGCTAAAACTGAAATAAATCGAAAAAAACCGAAAAAAAACAGAAAGAGACTAAAAAACCGACGAAATCCCAAAAACTAAAAAAAACGCCAAAACTAGGAAAAAAACGAACATATTTTTATGCAGACTATACCCATTAACACTGAAATTAAAAAAAAAAACAAAACCAAAGGGTATTCTATCAGTTCATGTAATTTTTGACAACTTGCCGTGTCTTGGAAAACGTGAGAGGCAAACTCTTGAAATTTTCAAAAACGCTAAAACAAAAAATAGAAAATCCCAAAAACAATAAATCGCCAAAGCGAAACAATCGCGGAAAACCTAAAAACCGCCAAAACAAAAAAAAAATGCCAAAATTAAAAAAAATCGCTAAAACAAAAATAAATCCCCAAAACTGGAAAAAGTCGCAAAAAACCGAAAAAAACGATAAAACTAAAAAAACGCCAAGAACCGAAAAAATCCCAAAAACGAAAAGAAATCATCAAACTAGGAAAACAAAAACTAAAAAAAATTGCAAAAAAAACTGACTTTTTTTTATGGATGCTTAAATTTAAATAAAAAATTACTCATCAGGGAAAATATTCGATTATATAGGCTAAAGTTCGTGTAGTATTATATATGTAGTGTGCGTACGGAATCCTTCGTGTGCGAGTCAAAGTCGCACTTTACTTAATTTATTTGTGTGTTGTACATGTTGTAGGGATTAGGTCACCTGCCTATCAATTCGCATTGCGTTAGCGCTTGAAATACTCACTTGATACGTGGTATTCATCATGTGCACTGGTATGGCATGGGGCAGTGAATGGTGATAAGGATTCTTGAGCAATATCGATAAGACTTCCATGCGTGAGGGCTTCGTTTCGCGACCTCCATTCTTTAATGTTCTTTCTAAAGCTCGCTCGCAATAGGCGGCATATTTGCCGGTCTCTGTTTTAGAATCAGCATTACGCGATAAATGCAATTTCAAATACCATAATAAGCGACTGGACTTGGGCACAAATAAAGATACGGCCAATGACAAGAGCTGCCAACCTTGCACAAAAGAATAGGCGGGCGGATTGGACTTGCAGTCTATAATAGGAGGAGGTACAGGAGCCTGGAATAAAAAGAGAAAAAAATGTTTAAACAAAATTAAAGAAAAAACTTTTAGGCTTTTGTCACACACAAAATTAACATGCTGTTTGTTATTGCAGAAAAACAAAATTCTTTGATTTAATACCTGTAAAGAGGTGGGTGAACTGCCATTTGCTTGCGCATTACCACTTTGTTGAGTATCACAGGCAAATAAACTTTGCGTGGCACATAATAGTAGTTGCTGTAAATTGTTTTTTTTCACAATTTTTGCAAAATTTCGTAATGTGTATTTTGGTTTTTTTATATTAGAATTAATTTGTTTTTCCATATAAGAAAAAAGATACAATGAAAAAGGCCAAAGGAAAAAAAATTGGTGGGTAAAAGTGCATTAAATTTAATATTTCTTTAACTTTTTATTTAAATTTGGGGTATGAAATTTTGTACAGTGTAAGTTATGTGTCATTAAAACATTTATTATGAAATATTCTTTTCGGGCATATTCTGGACGTTTACACAAATGAAATCAATTGAAAATTGTAATAAAAAGCGCCAAAAATTAAAACAAATTCAAATTATAAAAAAAGGTATTAAAAAGGTAAATAAAAGAAGAAAAAAATTCCACTCTAAATTCAAAAACTTTTAAATCTTAATATGTAGTTACATATTTATATTTTATAAGTGTATTTAATATGCGGTATTATAAATTATAGATTGCTAAATAGTTTAGAATATGAAACTATGTATGTTATTTTATAAAAATGATTTAATTTTTTTAAAATTAATTTACAGCAATTACATGTATGTGTACTTGTGTGTTCTCTTTGGTTTATTTAAAAATGTTTAATTTGTGATAAAATGTTTGAAAAATATGCAGTTGTGTATATTTTTTTTTTATAAATTTTTAAGTAAAATGTGGTAAAGACAAGTTTTAACAGCAATTTTTAATAGTTTATTAAAACTTAACATGATATTAAAATAAAACTGACCGTCATCTTCATATTAAAAAGTTATAATATAACTCGCAGAATTTAGAAACTTTTGCATCTCACTTTATAACCTTTTACTAATGTGCTGCTAAGCTTGTGCTAATAAGTTGCTAATATGCTAAATATCTTCAGTTATGACCTCATAATAATGACCTAATTAGTTTCTGCGAATGATATGAATACATTTTGCTAATGAGCTGCTAAAGTAATGATAACGAGCTTCACTTTATAAACTCTTAGAAATGGCCTGCTGAGCTTATGCTAATAAGCTACTAATATGCTAATTATCTTTATTTATCAGCTCAAAATAATGAGCAGCTGAAATTCTGTTAATGAGCTACTTAATACTTGTTAAGCTTCTGCCGATGAGTTAATAAATTTCTGTTAATAAGCTTCCAAGCTTTTGCTAATAAGATGCTAAAATTTTGGGCTATTCAGCTTTTGCTAACTAGCTGCTAAAACAACTTTATAATATATTTTGAAATATGTTTAAATTTACTTTTTCTAATCTTATGCGAATAGCTGCTAAAAACTGTGGTAGTTATTTAAATTTATAAGTTTTTTAAATAAGCCGCTAAGTGTCTATTAATATCATGCTAAAGGTCCTACTTTATATAGTCCTTACTATTAAGCTTCTAATCTTATGCTAACAAGCTGCTTAAATCATTTTGAAAAGCCTACATATTAAAAAGTTCTACCTTTTTGCTAGACTTGAGAAACTTTAACTAAACTTAATTATGTTAATTTATAAGCTGTTAAAAATGAGCTAAGAAGTTTCTGCTAACGATATGACTAACTTTTGCTAATAAGCTGCTAAAGTAATGATAATGTCCTCACCTTATAAACTCTTAGAAATTGGCTGCTAAGCTTTTGCTAATAATCTACTAATATGCTAATGAACTTCTAAAATTTTGCTAATAAAATGCTAAACTGTTGAGCTAATGATCTGTTAAGACAAATGCTACCAAGCTGCTAAAACAATTTTGTAGGCTTTCATAAGCTGATTTTGAAGACCTGTTGCAATTATAATAAGTTCCTGCTAATACCAAGCAAAAGTTCTTACTGTTGAGCTGCTAAGCTTCTACCAATAAGCTGCTAAAATCATTTTAGAACGTCTTACTATTTTCCTCAAATGTTTCGGTCTATAGATTATAAATCCTTACGGACTAAAATATAATACAAAAGTAAATACATTACTTCAATATATTTAAATGCTAAGCCACTGAGCCAATAATATCATTCTATCGACTTTGCTTTATAAAGCCTTACTAAAGAGCTGCTAAGCTTCTGATATAAACCTGTCAATATTGTGCTGACGACATCGTTTTGTTAGCTCCAAATATTGATCTGTTAAGTTTCTGCTAATGCGCTGCTAAACTTCTGCTGATGAACTATTTAGCTGTCAAGCATCTGCTGCTGAACTTCTGATAATGCTCTTACTTTGCAAGCTGTTACTAATGAGATGCCAAACTTCTGCTAATGAAGTGCTAAACTTCTGCTAATGAGCTGCCAGCTCCTAAGCTTTTGCTAGAGAATTGCTAAGTTTTTGCTAATTTGCTACTAATAATAATATGCTAAAATCAGAAGCCTAACCAAATGAATAATTCGGTTACAAAGTGTTGAAAATCTGTTGGAGTACAAATTTAGTGCTACGGCTTCAAAATTAAATAGAACTTCTTAGGTTCTCCTATATTTTTTTATTAGTTTTACGATCGTTTTTAATAAAATTATGATATTGTAGTTGTTGTGACATGCATTTCTAGGCTACTTCTTACACTTAATACACGAAAATAAATATTGTAATAATGTTACAAAAAGAAAGTGCTCTAGTGCTATTGTGAAAAGCTGCTGAAAAGCTGAATCAAGTCAATGTAAGCCAAGTTTCATAAAAATTTAATACTTTTGAGTAAAAACAGTAGTAAAATTAAAATCTTCTCTTGAGTTAATTTGTACTTCTTTAAACAGATAAATGAATAATTAGATACTTATGCCAACTCCAAACAGCTATTTTATTTTACGTTACTTGCATTTTTGTATAAAGCCTTGTCCTTCGGCTTGAGAAGAAATAATCAGCCTGATTACTACGCCTAGGTGTTACCTTCTTTAGGAAAGGGATAGTGATAGAGAAGATAGGTGGTGAAGGAAGAGATAGAGGAAAATGTAGAGTTGCAGCGCCTCTGGTGTCAATGAGGCGTATTAAATTTTCAAACCTTTATTTAAGTAGCAATTTTATTGGTTATTTTACTTCGCTGAAGCCGGTGTAGTTCAGTGAAAAATGTCTATGCTTTCATCACTTGAACTCTCCTACAACAACTGATACAAAGCGACACTAATGCACATCAGAAAAAATGCGTGGTGTAGTTATTTAATGACTGTCGGAGACTGGGCTCGAACCCAGGAAATTCGGTTTTGTAGTCAACGTGCTAACTACTTCAGCCAACGTCACCCTCAACGCTGACATATTCTGGCGTAGTTCTTCATTCCAAACTTTACTATAAACTGAAAACTTATGCTGTGCTTTCTATAGCTTCAGGAAGATTATTGGGAAGAAATAAGGCATGAAACCGAAAATAGTATCCAGCATTGTAAACACTGAGCTCGGGAGGTAGGGATATCCAACCGATCTGGAAGCGATACCCATCTTAATGCCCAAAGATTTTTATGTGTGAAGTTGCACAGTTAAAGTTACACTAAGAATAACCAAACTTGTTTGGATTAGATCGGCACGAGAGAACGAAGCCGATAGGCTGTGAGCCGGCTAACAGCAGCCGACCGCAATCTTCGACGAGTCGCAGCCGCCACTGATCTCGGCGGCTAATTTCGGTTTCGACTTAGCTGCTTTTTTTAAACAAATCAGTATCGGCTTCGTTCTTTTCGGGACGCTTCATACAGAAATGAGACGAATCGATAGACGTGGGAAGTTGAAACAGGTTTTAGCTTATCTGGCATCATAGTTAAATTATAATAACAATTTCAAGACAAATATATTCAGTAGAGAGGAACGTGCACCAAACTATGTGATTACCGAAGATCCATCATCCATCATCATATAAGCGGGCACTAGGTCAGATAAATTCTCAAATACTTTAAATTTACCATTTAAGAGAGATTGCCAACGAACTGTACATTACTCTTTAGCCATAGATATTTAAACACTGTATGATTTAATCAGCAGATTTTGCCAATCGCATTAACAAGGCACGTAATGATTTCTCCCGGGCCGAGAGGAGTGTCTCGGAGGAGAGGAGTGCCTACGATACTTGAACGTCAAGACGAAGGATTGACGCCATCAAATAACCAATAGCCACTATTAAATGCGGCTGGAAGGGGCTTTGGATCTTGTAACAAGCGACTCGCTTTACAAACGTGATATTAGGCTTCTAAGCTAGACCTCCTGGAGGCCATGCTTGCAGCCCCAGTTCCAGAATCGGATGCGGAAGCCCAATCAGCTGCTTTGCTAGAGAGAAAGCTGTTACCAAAAGCTCAACCTTATACTGTACTAAAGGATCTAATATATGTATATACTATATATATCACTGTTTGTAAGGCAAAGTCCACATTGACGTACGGGTGCGTAACGTAGAATATGGCAACGCCCGTTACCCAGTCTGTTCAGCTATTTGTCAACTAAAATACCTTTGCCGAATTTTGGGTGTATAATAAACCTCTTTAATATCCAATAACCAACACTGAGATGGAAAGAAAAAGACGCAAAGAGGGCTGGCGTGGGTACACTATCCGTAAGCCACTAGATAATATTACCACGAGAGCCATAGGCTGGTACCGATAGGGAAGCTGGCGCATTGGAATACCATCACACACCTGCGGGCAAATTACGGCATTCAATACGATTCGAAATTTTTCAAGTCAAGTCTCCTTTGAGTTCTATACAGTTAGTCCAACGTTTCTCCAATTCGTTTATACCTTTCGAAAAATATGATTTGTCGAGGTCATCCAAATAGGCATTGGCATTTCTTCAAGTTGGGGAACAAGAAATAGTCACTCAGGACTAAATCTGGAGCATAGGGCGGATGAGAGAGCGATTTGTAGGCCCAATCCATGGAGTTTTTGCCATTGAAACTGCACATGCGTTTGTGGTCGATTGTTAGCAAATGTGGCACATATCTTGCGGAAAGCTTTCTCATACCCAACTGATCATACAAAATAAAAACCACTGAGCCATGTGAGATGCTTATGGCTTGCACAACCTCTCTCATTTTCAATCTCCGAGCGGCTAAACCAATATCGCGAATTTTTTCAATCGCTTAGGATGTAGAGACCTCAACTGGGCGTACAAAAAGTTCGGCTTGTACGCCCACAACGAAATTCAGTGAACCACTTAGCCTTGGTTTGAGTGATTGAAATTCACTAGTCTGCTATCAACTGCTGCCAAACACAAACTAAACGACCCAGCTTGTTCAAATTTAGACAGAAGTCAACTGACAGTTGCCTGTTGAGAGGAGCAGTGTTGCCATTTCAATTAAGAGGCGGGAAATTCAAAAGGACACTGAGTTAATAACCCACCTTCGTAAACTTTACATTTTCATTAATAAACGTTTCACAAAACTTTTTTTCTAATTCACTAAACTTTTCTCTAAAATATCTAAAGGACTATGGATTAATGTGTTAGTTGAAATTGAAAATAAAAAAAATGAAAACGAAACTAAAATTTAAATGAAATACTAAATTAACTAAAGTTGAGAATGGGAAATTAAGAAACATAAAAAGCAATTTGCAACTTAAAAAACTTACGCGCGTTTGCTTGCCCAGTTTCTTGTTTACCTGGACGCCAACACTAAGTTTTTGGCCCGTATGCCTAGATGTCTGTTTAATCAATATGCAAATCATTTCCGTTTGCAACTCGGGCATATCCAAGCAATGTTGTAAAGCGTTTTGTGCCAGAACCACATGATAATCAATCCCTGGTTGGTTAACAGCCACCGACATAAAGAGTTGTATGCTCTAAGGTAAAATAGTGATAGCAATATAAAGAGATAGAGTGCCAGACTATAAATAAGAGTACGAGTAGGTACCTTGAACAATTTTATGGCTTCTGGATGCATGACTTCAGTGTGTAAAGTAGTTAAAGGTGCGGTTATAGTATCTTTGGTATGCAGCAGGATGGGATGACGCCAAATAACACAGTCTATTTTTCATTAAAGAATAATTAGTTATAAAAAAATTAAATCTTTCTAATTTCTAAAAACTTACTGGGATCACCATCAGTTTCCATTAGCTTTTGCACCAATTGCTCATATTGGGAGCCAGCACTGGGTCCTCCACCCGATACCACAGTCAAATGATACAGCCAATTATCACGTTCAGCCTTGCCGGGCAATATCAAATAGGTAGGGCCCTGGTGAGCTGGATATATGGCCACCGTTAAGTGCGCCTGGCTCTGGGGATCTTCTCGTTCCTCGGAATCTGAATCAGAAACATGTTCCACCTCCTCTACTCTCGCGTCACGCATATTTATTTGACCCAAAGGATTCTGCTTTGATTTGTAGAAAAATACAAATTAATTTGATATTTAAACAAACAAAACAAGTGTGAATGCTATATCCTTACAGTCTCATTGGGAGCCTTAAAATATAAAAACATTTTGCCCAACAAAACGCACCAACATTTTTTGGCATGGCCGTTCTTGACTTTGGTTACCCAGCCCTGCAGCGTTGGCTTTTGATCATCCCTACTGAGCAAAAGTTTGGTGGCATTTCTCCTTTGCACATTTTGCAAAACCCTGATCCAATCATCCATGGTAGCATTTGAGTCAGCGGTCAAATAGTATACTTTTTTACCGGTATCAATTTCAAAAGTAGACGCTCCTTCTGCCTTGTTTATGCGGCAGACTTCGTCAAGCAAAATTTGCCCCTGAGGCTTGCGATTGACATCATGCTGGCTCTTCCAGTACGTGAGAGAACCATTTTTTAAAACGAACCAACGTTTGCGCCAGGTTTTCAGTTTACCACCCAGCTTGGCTAAATGGCCAGCCTAAGAGCAAAAATTATAAATAGAAGTAATTAATTTGGAGCTGCTAGAAAGAAATGTTTGCAAAATAGTTGACTGAACCTTTTCCAATGACTCCAATTTCTTACTGGGCGAATCTACATACGATTGCCGCATTAATAGCGATGGCATGCTGGCATCCATGGGACATGTTGATTCAGATACAGCGTCCGGTGGCAGAGCGTAATCGTCGGAGAGGCCTGATTCAAATGAAATGTCTGAAATTACTGTGCCACGCATTGGATGGTGAGAGGGTGCACGTAGATGATGATTGTTGGCAGACGAGAGCCTGCGATATTGTGCTGTATTGTTTGGTGATGGTGATGGTGAAGGTGATTTATGAAGAGTTGGATTAGAGTGAGTGTATAAATGTGCGTGATAGCGAGTAAAAGGCAGAGTCATGGTATGAATTTTATATTCGTGGGATGCCCGAACATAATGAGATTGTGGGCTGAGCTGGTTTGCTATCATACACACGCAGCCAAGAAATCATATGCGTGTATGTGTGTGTGTGTGTGTGTGTGTGTGTGAATTGTTACGGATTGAATAAAAGGAGTTAGTGCAAGAGAAGTGCAGGGAAAGTATGCAAATGATTTAATGTGAGAATTTAAATAGTTTTTGTTTAGTATTTGAGTTTGGTTTTCTTATTCAATGTCATTTCAACTATTTAGGAGTGGAGATTTAAAGCAAATACAGGAAGGAGTTGGTTAAGGAAGTTCATAGAAACGTGCTGGGGTTTTGGATTAAGTAAAAACAAAATGGAAAAAATAAGGCTGAGTTTACAAAACATTGGCTTGCTAAGCGTTTTGTAAACCAAAATTATTTTTTCCTGAATAAGGCTTTTTATGTTTAAGGCGTGGCATATGTTAGTTTTTGTTTTAGGATTTACTTGTAGGAGATTTAGTTTCGCCTCAAATAAATTTTGGAATTTCGTAACCAAGTTCAGGTTTTGTTAATCTACCAACAAATCATTAACTACGCATTCAGTGAAATTGGGGGAATTCACAGATAAAAGGGGTGGACCATATGCATATGTACATTCATAGGGGATTGGTTGATTTTGAAAAGCTTACCTCTTGGTTTAGTATTCTTGGGACTTTCCGAACCACTGCGCTTAGCGGGACTCAAGGACGATGAAGTTTTACAACTTTTTGAAGGACTGGAAGCACTACCGGAAGTTGAAGTTTCTGTATTGTCGGTGCTCGAGGAGTTATGGGAGTTGTGTGTAAGCATGACGGCATGGTCCTCGCCATCACTCGAGTCGTCGCTGGAGTCACCGGTGAAAGGCATGGAACGTATTTGGGAAGCGCGCTGGAAAAAGTAAAATAATTTTAAAGCATAACCAAATAACACATATGTACATTTACTTCACTACTGTCAGAAAATTTCGGTATTTTGTACTTTATTTTATGTAAAAACTTTATATAAGTGGCTTGTAGTACAGCGTTCTGAGAGAAGAAGATTTTTCATGTCTTCATTGAGTTGTATGTAAATAAAAAACTTTTAACGCGTTTTGTGCAAAACTAATTTTTTTGAGATGTGACACTATTGAAGTAAACGAGCGATATGTGTGTCACGTTTTTGGGGTTTCGTACACCAAAGGTGAAAAAGAACCCTATTGTTTTCGCTACGATGTCCATCTGTCTGTCACAGGCTGTTTTCTCGAAAACCGTAAGAGCTAATTTATAATAATTAAAAATTAAAGGGTGTTCTAGAGCGTGCAACTAAAAATGTTGAGATCCTAATGTACGAGTAATATACAGACAATTGTATCGACCCATAACAGAAAAGCTCAACTGACACATTTTTTGGACCTCTTTTTTTTGACGAGAATCTATTATTTACGATCCCAAATAATAGATTTTGGTAAAAAAATTAAGTTCGAAAAATTTGTCGTTTAAGCTTTTTTTTTGCGGTTAAGGCACGATAAATAGAAACTTGAAATTTTCACAGTTAGTGTATTTTTATGCAGACTACACGAATTAACACTGAAATTAAAACTAAAGGGTATTCTATCAGTTGATGTAATTTTGTCAACTTTGCGGTATCTTGGAAACCGTAAGAGGTAAACTCTTGAAAATTGCAAAAACGCTAAAACTAAAAAATCCCAAAATTAAAAAAAAAAAAATCGACAAAATGAAAAATCGACAAATGAAAATTTAATGATATTTAGATTTAAGATTTGAACACTTATTGTTAGTTCATATTTGAAGATACAATAAATAAATATGAAGATTTGGCTTGTTTTTATGGTTAAGCAATTGTCTATATGCATTTCGTTCCTGCTTTTGGAACTCATCAGTAAACTTCAACCCAAAAAATTTTTGAATTTAGTTTAACAAACTTCGTATGTTTATAGTAAAACTCTTAATATGTATTATATTGAGAATCACAGTATACAAACATAATAATAAATTTGAAAGCTTCAAACAAAAATCTTTACAAAACAAGCATCTTTATTCGAATTGTGCATCTATTTTATTTTCCACCACAATTCTACTGATGAGTTCCAAAAGCAGCAACGAAATGCATATAGACAATTGCTTAACCACAAAAACAAGCCAAATCTTCAAATTAAATAAATAAAGAAAATAAATATGTATATGTACAAAAAAAATTTAAATTGCAAAAAACCGAAAAAATTGCCAAAACTAAAAAAAGCTCCAAAACCGAACAAACCAAAAAAAAAAAAAAAAATCTGAAAAAATCGAAAAAAACGCCAAAACTAAATATATAGGGTGTTTTTTATTGAGGTATAGAACTTTAAGTTGGCATCACTTTTTTAACTGGCGGCCATTTTGTCAGCTGTCAAGTGATTAATATTTAGTTTGGTTTGCCATTTCATCATGAACAGGTTGACAAAAGAACAACGCTTGCAAATCGTGCAAATTTATTTCGAAAATAATGGTTCAGCTCGCGAAGTTTACCGCAAGCTCCGTCCATTTTATGGTCGACATAATCGTCCATCAGAGCAATTAATTCGGTTAACCATGGATGGCCACCAAGATCGTGTGATTTGACACCATTGGATTATTTTCTTTGGGGATATGTGAAGTGGCTCGTCTACGCCAACAAACCAGAAACGTTAGCGGACTTGGAAGCCAACATTCGTGGCGTTATTGCCAACATACGGCCCCATATGCTCGAAAAAGTGGTTGAAAATTGGACCTGTAGAATTGGCTTTATTCGAGCCAGCCGCAGCGGCCACATGCCCGAAATCATATTTAAACGTTAATGGCATAAAATTATCCTTCCAATAAAGCCAAATTGATGGACATTAAAACGATTTTCTTGTGTTTTATTTCAATTCGAAGTTATATACCTCTAAAAAAAAAACAAAAAAATCGCTAAAACGATTAAAAATCGCCACAACTAAATAAAATCGCTTAAAAAACTCTAAAACAAAACTAGATTACCGAAAACAAAAAGAAAAAAAGCAAAAAAAACGCAAAAACTAAAAGTGTCAAAAAACCAAAAAAAAAAAATCCAAAAACCGCCAAAGCTAAAAATAATCGCCGAAAACCGAAACAAATTGGCAAAACGAAAAAAAGCCAGAACTAAAAAATGCCCAAAATTAAAAAAATGGTAAAAAAAAGAAGTCAAAATTAAAAAAATCGAGAAAACAAAAAAAAACTTCAAAACGAAAAAAGCTCCAGAAAAAAATCGCTGAAACTAAACTAAATCGCCAAAAACCGAAAAAATCGCCATAACTCAGAAAAAGCGTTAAAACTAAAAAAAAAATTGCCAAAAACCGAAAAATAGTTAACCGGGATACCTAAAATTATTTAAAAAATGTGTGTATATCAAGTAAAATATTCAATTATATTATTACTTACATATGTCTGTAGTGTGCGAGTTAAAAGCTCACTTTACTGAATTTATGAAAATAAAAATTTATAAAGTTTTCAGTATCCAGCATTTTTGCTTAATGTTCAATTATCTACTCTGGCTTATCTTTTGTTTTGTTCCCTTGCTATTATGATTAATCTCTTCCGGATAGTTAATCCTATGTTTAGCTAAACTGAACCATAAAGTGACCTTTAAAATTTTTCCATTATTACAAACTGTCCAATAAAATAAATAATAAAATTTTGTTTGGTGCCAACATTTCTGTGGACACTGTCGATAATGATTGTTAAAAATACTTAGTGGCACCTTACTTTTATTTCTTTGCCAAATTACAAACATAATGCAAGCATTATTGTCAATTCCTTTGTTTTTGTTTTGTGTCATATTTTGTCCAAATAAATTTGGCTGTAATTTATAAAGTAGAAAGTGTGGCAACTTATGAAAATGTGGCAACTTCAAACAGGTGGGGTGAACTTGCCTTTAACTTATCGCTCACTTTTGGTTAAAATAAAGTTGTAGTAATGAAAAAGTGTTTATGCATCCAATAAAATTATACCTTTAACTAACGAAAAGTTATAATAATGGACCATAGAATTGTAAAAATATGTGGCATATTTTTAAATTATTTCTGTGTCTGTCTCATTTATAAATCAAATTTTGTGTAACTTAAAAATTTAGCATATTTGTAGCAGCAAAAAAAGTGTATATATGTTGACGGTACGTGATGTTTTGTTGAAATATAATTCTAGTGTTTGAAACAACAAAACAAAATAAGAGAAAGAAATAACACAAATGATTCGGAATATTTCTATTTTTTAGGCTTTTTGAAGTTTCTTTAAATTTACTTTTATCGTGTAATGGCAGCTCATTATGAAATTAAATCGATTGTGTTACTTCACTTAATCCAGAGGAGTTAAGCAGAACTTTTTTTTTGGTATCTCGAGAGGTTACGTTAAAGAAAAGAGTGGCTAATGGATTGAGATATAATATATGAAATATAATATATGAGAAGCTGGCGAACTAAACTAGACATGGCCTTAGACCATTATTTTATTTTTATTTTCCTTTGGTCTCTCGAAGTACACATCTATGAAGTCACGAAATATTTTCATTCAAAATCAGTTCGATACTGGGAAGCACTAAAGAACATTTAAATTTCCATTTGCAGCGCAGTGATGCATTTACGAACAGGCCTATAATCAGTAGTCAACAGGCCTGGAATGATATTGGAAATTTGAATATATCAGCCGACTAGATCACCCGCACCCAAGCTACCTCGACGAATTACTGGTGTCTTTTCCTCCACTCTCTCATTGCCGCTCATTTCCAGGGTATGGTGCACGATAGAGGACTATTTTTTTGTAATTGTTTCTTAGCTAAAGCAATAGAAAGAGTGCTACTGGAGCTGTGTTGAACACGGAAACTGTCACACAATCAATTCAGCACGAGTTAGGTAGGTTAGGGTTAGGTAAAAAAAGAGCAGCAAACAGTGTTGACCCAATCCATTTCGAATTGCACTTATGGTCTTATAGCACGTTGAGAGCTAATCACCCTTATCGGCAATAAAAGTTCACGTGAAATGTGTTCCCTTTCCCTAAAATTGTGATCGCCAATGCGTTGCTGTTGTGTCACAATACTATTTTCTAATTTTGTTTACCATTTTTTGTTCACGGAAAATATTTCACGTGTTATGAAACCCTATTAAACTTAGTCAGGTTAGGAGTCCAGTCTCCTCAACATACGTTCTCAGGTCTTTCCAGCCTGAATCCCTAAAATATTCCATATCAGATTTGTGTGATCTTAAAAAATTACTGTACCCAAGGTAGTTAGTTGTTACTTTCACCGAAAAGTCTTTTAAGTATATAAAATAACCCTGAAAATCTCGATGATCACCGTTCTAAATCAAATCGCCATAATTTGCTATAAAGCAAAGCAAGCACTTTCTACATGGTTGGAAAAAAAACTACGGAGATCTTGCTGTGTATTAAAGCTTAGAACATCAAGAGTATTGGCTGTTCCTTTTAGGGAACAGATACTTTGAGAACTTGGCAGATCGGGTAATCTCGGCAAATTCATAGAAGCAAGCATATGGTTTATAACATTGAATAGTGAGCAGTGAGCTTGAGTGAGAGAGAATTCAGCTCAAGGCATGCAGGCAACTCTTGAAATGATCTAAAAACTTTCTAAATAGTATGTATGCGCATTTTAAAAGTCAATAACTTACCCCCTTAACGGTGGCATAAACGGGCACTGATATATCACAGAAACCTCCACTGGCAGTTTGCTGTTGCCTCGTAGGCAATTGGGGCGTTCCGGAAGAATTTGCCCCCTCGTTTAGGGAAGCGGGTGTGTGACGACTCTGATGACCTGCTGCATTATTTAAAGTGTTGCAATGACTCATTGCCTCACTAGTAATGGATTCTTGTATATCGGGCGGTGGCTGAGACTGAGGCTGCTGCGTGTGTCTGTCCAAAGTGCCTCCTGCGTGTTCCGAGGCTCCAGCTAAACCATCATTAGCCACCTGATAGATTTTTGCTTCCCACGAGGGAAATCGATGTAGAGGTGGCGTAGGCGGCCGTGGAACTCCGCCCATTTCGCTGGTAGTTGTGGTAGTACTCGAATTACCACCGCTTGCCATCAGAGCAGGATTGTTTTTCATCCAGGCAGGCATTTTCTCACACGAGGGTGTATAAATTTCAGCATAATCGTGAGCAGTATCCGTATCGGAACTATCGGGTCTGCCGTTTTTAACGGCAGCCGCCTGCTTTGATATGCTGGCTAATGGCGCCAATTGCAGGCCATCCACGGCTGCGACTAGATTTCGCTCCAGCTCTGTTGGCTCCATGGATAAATTTCTTCTATGCTGGTGGTGTGGGTAGGAGGCGGTTAAAGGACGATTTATAATTTCTTGGGTATCTAAACTTTCGCTACGTCTTCGATTCTCTTTGGAGGCGGCAAAATCTTGCACATCCAAACTTAAACTATTCCTTACGGGACCTATAACACTATGTCGGTTCGATTGATTGGCTATATAGTTTTTTAACAATTCCAACTGTTGATTGCACTTTTGATTCTGTTCACGCAGTAATTGATTTTGCTCTTCCAAATCGCGAAGTTTATTGTTGACCCACTCTTTGATTTTGGCCGCTTTGGCTTCGATTTGTTTGGCGTCCTGCAAACGCAATTGACGTTGTTCTTCTACTTGAATTTCAAGCGATGTTATGGTTTTTTCTGCATCTGGAAGACTTGATGATTTTTGACTGGCAGTTAAAGTTGCTGCATTGGCTGGAGTTTGTTGCTGATGTTGGGCTTGTGGTGGTGTTTGATGTTCCGTTTGACCTTGATGATGATTCGATGAGCTGTTGTTGGTGTTGGTGTTGGTTGTAATTGTGGTTGGTGGTGGTTTCGGCCATTCACTCAACCTTTGTTCCATAGCCCGCACCTTAAAATAAAAGAATACATACAAATCATTATAAATATGTTTAAATATTTTGTTTAGGGTTCCGTACAACAAAGATGAAAAGGAACCCTATTGTTTTCGCTACGATGTCCGTCTGTCTGTTTATCTGTCGCAGACTGTTTTCGCCAGAATCTTAACAGCTACGGACCTGAAATTTTCACGGCATACAAATAAATGACAGTTAAAAATTATAGGCTGTTCTTAAGCGAGCGTATGTAATATACAGACAATTATGTATATATAAACACTTCAAATTTACAAAGTTAGTGTATTTTTATGCGAACTACACCAATTAACAGTGAAATTAAAAAAAGCAAATCAAAATTAAATGGTATTCTATTAGTTAATGCAATTTTGACAACTTGCTGTATCTTGGAAACCGTAATAGGCAAACTCATAAAAAAATCCCAAAATTAAAAAAAATCGCCAAAACGAAAAATAGCGACGAACCGAAAAATCCGCCAAAAACGAAAAAAGTGCCAAAACTAAAAAAAAGTCTGTAAATTAAAATAAATCCTCAAAAACCCAAATAATCGCCAAAACCGAAAAAAAAATTACAAACAAGAAAAACTCCAAAATTAAGAAAAAGCGCCAAAACTAAAAAATTCCAAAAAACCGAAAAAAACTTATCCGGGCACTTAAAATTATTTAAAAAATTTTTACATCAGGTAAGATATTCCATTGTATAGGCTAAACTTCATATAGTATTGCATATGTGGCGTCCGTACTGAACCCTTCGTGTGCAGGTCAAAGTCACACTTCACTGAAGTTAAAGATTTTTTTTTTTGAGTAGTAACACTCAGACAGTGAATAACTACTACTATTACTAGGTGTTAACAACTTCAGGAAATAGAAAGTGATAGGAAAGACAAGTGGTGAAGGAAGAGATAGAGGAAAGCTTAATTCTTTTGCAACGTTTTTTAATAATGCAGTGTTGCAGCGCCTCTGGTGTCAATGAGGCGCATTAAATTTTATTCATTATTTTACTTTGCCGATGATTCTGCTGCACAATACCGGCGAAGGAGGGTGCTCGGATGTTGCATTAGGATTAGTATCCGCTGAAGCCGGTGTAGTTCAGTGACCAGTGTATGCCTTCATCACTAGAACTTTTCCTACAACAACTGATACAAAGGGACACTAATGCACATCTGAAAAATGTGTGGTATTGTTATGTAATGACTGTCGGAGACCGAGCTCGAACCCAGGACCTTTGGTTTTTTAGTCAACCTGTTAACTACGTCAGCCAACGATACCCTTAAGGAAATAAATATGATTAGAGTTTTGCAATTTTTAATATAAATTAGTTTATTTTTTGTTTCATGTTTAAACTACAACAATTAAGTGCGCTAATTAGTGTTAAGCGAAACTGTGATTTTTTAATAATGTTGCTCCTTGTGAACGTGATTTCTAAATCGCTGTTCTTTTAAACTGTGATTGTGATCACAGTTCTGTTATTTTGACAAAATCTAATAAGAAGAGCAGTTGTGAAATTAAACAGTGACTGTGATCACGGTTTAACACATTTCAGCTCTTCTGCTTTAAAAGTATGTATTAGTATTGGTATTGGTGACAAGAACAAACAATTAGCATCAACCCCAACCAAATATTGATAATTGTCGTATGAGAGTCAGAGAGACAGTAAAATTGCAAATACAAAAATGTGAGAGCTATACATAGTTGCCAGAAAAGACGATTTGACACGATTAGACGATTTTTTCTCGACAAACGGTGAACGATACAAATAAATTCATGTGGTAGCTTTATTTACTGTAAAGTAAGCATACAAGAGCATTCACAGTTTGTATGAAAGAACTACATTTGCAAAACCTGTTACTTGATAAATTCAGTCACAGTTGTGATTAGTGATTTTTCAATCGCTGTGAAAAAGTAACAGGTTTCGAAAAATAGCTCACCACTAGCGCTAATATGTAATGTTCCCTTGGCAACAATGTGGCAGTCAGTCTATTGCGGCAAAACCAAGTTTTTGTGCGACTTGTGATACTTTTGTTAAGTAACTTATTGTTAATGCTAATGCATACTTTTAAGTAGAAGCGCGTGAATTAACAACAGGATGTTAATGTATACGAGTACATTTGTTCTCCAAAGTTTTCAAGACGTCAAAAGCAATGAAAGTTTGTCATGATATTTTGTTTTACTCTTGGGCTTGTTTTATTTATATTTTATTATAAATAGTATATGCATACGAGTATATTGTAATCTTTATTCCTTGCATTGCTATCTCTGCTTTTAGTACATAATTAGCAAAAGTTGAGCACAGAAAAGTTTGATATTGAAATTTAGTGAATGAACCACAAATGATTTTCATACAGTGTAAAGGAATGAAATGAAAAAAAACTAAAAAAAGGAATAAATAAGTTACTCTTAAAAGATATTAAACCATAAAATACAAATAAATAAATATACATGAGCCAGACCAATAAAATATTTTAATATTTTTTTAAAGAAAATCTTAAAAACAATACATGTATTTCAGGGTCAAGAACATTAAAACTCTGTCTAGAAAATTGCTGCTGACAAGCTGAAGAAAAAAATGTATTGTGCAAAAAAAAAAAAAAAAATAAATAATGATACAAATCAAAATATGAAAAAATACTGTTGGCGCCTAAAAGTAGACAATAAATATTTATGTATTTTCTGCGCAATGTATACATATGTATGGGCCAATACACACTAACGGCCTGTCCCATGATGTCACTAGAAATCGTTCGATCGAATACTTATATTGAAAACAACAACAAATTTTCTAATGTTGTTGTTTGCAATACAAGTTGTCGATCGAACGGTTTCGAGTGACATCGTGGGACAAACCGTAAATCGCACTACAATTATTATTTTTGGTTTAAGCTAATAACATGTTGCTGTGAATGTTAATTTAATTTGTTATCTAATATTGTGTTTGTTGTGTAGTGAATACACTGTTCTGCACAAAGAAAAATTTGTTTTTAGTAAAAATATGCGTTATAGAGGGACATTAATGCCCTAAATTCAAATCCGGTTTCAGTTTATATCTATCACGTACAGGTTTTTTTTTAAATAGGCGTGGCTATTATGGGTCATATTAGCCACAAGGCGGTCGCGCTAACTTATTTCAATATAACACAAAAAAATAGAAAATAGCAAATACAATAGGGTGGTTCCTTTTCACCTTTGGTGTGAGGAACCCTAAAAAAAGAAAATATAATAAAAGCGAATGTATGGAGTTAAAGGTATGAAGGTTTGTCAAGAGTAACTAAAGAAATCCAAGCGGGATGAAAGCTGGGTGCACTTCTAAATATTGTGCATTCATTGTTCTCTCTTTAATGAAAGTGTGAGGAAGGAAATATTTTTACGATTCTGGAAAAAAATGTGTTAGGACCGACAGAATTGAATGTTTCACCTAGAAGCGGATATACATACGAGTACACATTGTGCCATAACCGCCAAAAAAAACTTAAGCGACACAACATTATTTCAAAAAATAATGTTCGAAAATAATGTCGTTTAAGCGGTGTTTTTGGCGGTTATGGCACAATGTGTCGTAGGAAATTCTCGACGAA
This sequence comes from Nowickia ferox, assembly GCA_936439885.1. NCBI lineage: Eukaryota > Metazoa > Arthropoda > Insecta > Diptera > Tachinidae > Nowickia > Nowickia ferox. The sequence continues at coordinate 8,457,078 of OW387025.1, read as the reverse complement.
CTTTTTCAAAATCTTTTTATTTTTTTTTTAACATGAAAACCGCCCTTCTGTAAACATGTAGTAAAACACTTTTTTTTAACCCTTTTATTATGAGAAATGGCTGAACTCGAGTGTATTACATATAACAACACCATTGATGCTAGAAACACAACTGGGACGAACGACAAATTTCGTCCACGTCAACGAATTCGTCGTGTGAAGCACAACAACGACGAATTTACTCAGCGAATTACTCTCTTATATTTGATAAAGTTGGTTATTGTGTGTGCAAAGACAGTGAGAGAGAGAGAGAAAGACAAAATTGTTTTTTCGTTCTTCGTACGCGTACAAAATAGAAATAAATCTATCTCACAGTTCGTCATGCACAACGCATTTCGTTCGACGGCGGTGTTGTGTTAATTTTTATATGCTTAAATGTGTTTTATTTTTTATGACGAAAATTCGCACCGAAATATTCGTCGTTCCCCCCGGTTGTGTTCCTAGCATGAATTGTTTTGCGTTCTCTGTTCACTATTATTTTTTATGAAATTGAATTATTTGTGTTTTGTATTATTTAAATTATAAAGTTATTACTTTTATTTTTAGTATTAGGTCTGTTGATTTACTTGCCTAGCAGAAACTTGCTACGTGAGAGTAACGACGAATTTTTCGGTGCGAACTTTCGTCTTAAAAAATAAAACACATTTAAGCATATGAAAATGAACACAACACCGCCGCCGAATGAAATTCGTCGTGCGTGACGAATTCTAAAATAGATTTATTTCTATTTTGTACGCCGACGAACTACGAAAAACATTTTTCTCTCTCTCTTTACACACACAATAACCAACTTTATCAATTGTAAGAGCAGAATTCGCTGAGTAAATTTGTGGTTATTGTGCGACAAATTCGCCGACGTGAACGAAATTCGTCTTTCGTCCCAGTTGTGTTCCTTGCATAAGGCAGAAATTTACAAAATTACTATCCCTGGTACGAAGAAGTAAATGAACGCTTTACTTGCAAAACTGGCAAGAAAATTTATTCATATAGAACCATGTACGGAAATCATGATAAAATTTTAATTTTTCTGAGGTATTTTTGATAATCTTGTTTGTTAATATTTTATATTATAAAATTTTTAAAAATCGTCATTTGATATGAAATACTTTACACATCTTCATGTTTTATTTACCATTTGTATGAATTTTTCATTATTTAATTCTATTCTATATTCAACAAATACAAAAGACCCACTTTCTATCTCTGATCAGATATGATAAACAAACAAAATTCCTTGACAATAAAATTGAATTTATGTGGCTTAATCAAAGAAAACCGACCACCCGTATTGCGTATGTCGAGTCGAATATTCGCCTGGGAGAATTGCGTACTAGATTAAAGAAAACGTATCCAAGTTTTCTTTAAGCTAAGACAAAACTCTCGTAGACGAATATTCGACTCGACATACGCAATACGGGTGAATAATTTAAGATAATATGCTTTCTTTTTACATACGTATACATATATTTTTTAATAAAGAAATTCACATTTTGGACTTTTCCTTTTTCAAATATTTTTCAAATAATTAATTTAAAAACAAAACACAAAACAGCTGTTTGGATAATTCTTGCAAGTAAAAATTTTACTAGTAATAATTTGTAAGAATTGTTTTGTCTCTCAATTTTTCTCTCTCTTTTCACGCTCTCTCCTTGCAAACTTTTTGAGTTAATGTACACTTTCCAGTAACAATTGTTACAAATTCCTAAAAATTTTTTAGTAAATGAACAAACCTATTAATTTTAGTTAAACTTTATTCTTGTTATCAAAAGAAGACAATAATTTTTCAAAAGTAAAATAGCATGAATGCATTTAATAATCTTTTATTAGACTTGAGGCATTAATAACATGCAGTAAAAAATTATTTCATATTTTTCACGTTTGTTTCACTCTTGTTAGAAAAAAAAAATATTTATGATGATACGTCCGTCCTTTTGTCTCAGAAAACACTAAATGCAAAAATATAAAAAACGTAACAAACATAACTTAAAAAATATTTCGAAAAATATGGCTTTTTTTATTTTGAAGTGGTTATAAGTTGGTTTTATGAAATGCAACCTTGTTTTCGCTGTGCTAAATTCAGTGCTGCCAAGTTAAAATGACTGGAGGCAGCTGATAATGTTTATGCCAGTGAATAATACCATAGATACCAATTGATAAATTTTCAACTAAAAAATGGTTGCAGCCGCCATAATAATAAAAAAATTGCGGAAAAAAGAATCTTTTGGACGGAAAACAACGGAAATATTTTCATTGATCGCTGTGATATGACTGTCATCGATCTGCCGATAAAAAGTTATATTTTGTAATGTATTTGAGAAATTTTTATATACAACAACTTAATTTCTAAGCACTTCTTCACTTTGTTCAAGTAATTCCATAATTTTATAAAATGATTATTTACAAAATATAAAATAATTTTCATTGAGAGCGCATTGTAAAATATCCGATTTTTTCAGACAAACCAAACAAACAGTTGTTGTACAGTTTGCCAAATAAAGGTATGGTCACACTTGCCCAAAAAAACGTAACCACTAAATATTAGTGAAAAACATTTTATAAACAGTTTCATAAACATCTAATAGACAATGTCATAGAATCCAACATTTTAGGAAACTATATATTTAAATTAACAAAAACGTCTTTGTGTTGAAAGCTTCTTCATTAATATTTAGGCGTTACTTTTTTTTTGGGCAAATGTTTGCCCAAGTGTGACCATACCTTAAGTGTTATAAAAAGCAGAACAAAAAATACAACAACAATTAGGGGTATTTCTACAGGAGATTTAATTTATTTCGAAGAAATTTTTTAGACAGCCTGTAAGTTAAAACGTGAATTTATCAAACTACTCGCAGTAAGAATATTTTGTAATTTATTTTATGTAATATTTGTAATTAATTTCTTCCTGATTTCTTCGATTTTTTTGTTGGTTACATTACTGATCACTTTAAAAGCAAGTGCAATACTGAGTAAAGGCTCAGTTAGCCGATTGTAACGCAATGTAACTGTAATGTATGAAACAGCTGATCGATATTTTAATATGAAATATAGGTTACGTTACATTACATCTCTATAACCATTTTCATTACTTTTCACATAACAAAATCGATCAGCTGTTTCCTACCGTTGCAGTTACATTACATTACAGTCGGCTAACTGAGCCTTAACCAGATACTTTACAGTTTTACAACTCTGAGTAATTCAGTAAATTACAAAATATGTATGTATATTAACAGTTATTATTATTATGATTTATAAATTAATTATTTTATAATGAATTTTACAATTTTTATATAACATTTTCTAAAATGTTTACACTTTTCGTTTGATTACTTTCCGTTTGTTTACATTTGAATCATATGGTTTTATCTTACTAAAGTTTACTGCGACAAATTTCTGCGGTAAAAATTTGCAAAATACTCAGTCTGCCACTCTCTCAGTTTGTGTTCTCATTTACTGTATTTTGGGTAAACGAACGCAATTTAGTAAAATGCCGTAAAGTTCAGTAAAAATTTGTAAAAACGCAATTAGTGTGAACACAAAATCAGCTGTTTATGGTTTTAACTTTAGGTTGGAATTAATTTTCACCACAATAATAATCTTCCTGGTTTTTGATTCTTTATACATATGTACTTGATATTTTCGAATGTTTTCTCTTTGCTATTTTATTTATTTACTCAATGTTACAAATACAAATTATATCTGAAGTAACTTGATTTAATTTTCCTATTACTATTTTATAATAAACAAGACTAAAGTGTTGCAAAGCGTAATTACTCGTAATAAGAAGACCGCAAAAAAATATGAAATAAATAAAAATAAACAATATTTTTTATTTATTTTTTAATTCTTTTTTTTTCGAAGTTATTGCTTTCGCAACCCATTTAGTCATATGTGTGTTTACAAATATAATTTGCTTCTCTAAAACATCCCCAATCGTTAATTTTATATATATGCTGATTATTGCGCATTAAATGCGCACAGTTCTCGAAATCTGCGGCATGATTTGGTTCACCGTGATTCCAGTTAATAAATTTGGCTTTTTTACCCTGGTCGAACCAAGTATACCCTTCGTCTTTGTCAGCGAGATTAGTAGCGCCCACCCACCAATAAAGCTCATGTGGAAACTTGCGTTCCAAGTAATTTCCTATAACTTCCTGTTCGTGTTCATCATCAAAAGACACTAAAACAGCATCTCCTCTATAATGACAGTCCGCTTGTGCGCGAAACCAATTGAGCTAAAAAAAGAAAAATATAATTTCAAATATTCCAGCAAAGGAAGAACGCTTTCGCCCACCTTATCCTGGCTGAAATAATAATAATTTCCATTTTTCAGTTCTATAAAATTGTTTTTAGCTGTAAAGGGTATAAAATATTCAGATAAGCTTTGCATCCTTTAAATATAAAAATAACTTACCTTCCAAACTGGCCAAGACACTGAAAATCAAACTTAATGTGAAAATATTTAGCAACATCTTAAAAAGTGTTATTCGCCTTGCTGGTGATGTTGAGTTTTTAAATGAAGAGCGTTTGCGAACTTCTTTTATAGAGATTATGAGGAGTATTTTCTAAACTTGTTGTTGCTGTCTGTTACTCGTATACATACGAGTAGTTAAAGAAATTTAGTAATATGTCGCTTTATTGTTATTCATTTTATCACTATTTGCTTTGCCTACTTTTATTGTTATAATAGAAAAGCAAACTAGCGCGTTTAACTAAACAAACAAACTTATTTTTCAACAGAATTAAGCAGAAAATGCGGAGTAGAAAGAACGTTTGCATCGTTAAGTTAACAACGGACGATATTTTCGAAAATATTAAATTAGCGCTCATTACCAATGTTGATACATTAAAATACATACATACATACATTTATGATAATATTATAAAGCTGAAAAGTTTCCCTGCAATCGGCGTAGCTGGAGAATGTCTAGCTATTTCGTTAACTACCAATCGTTACCATTAACTACCAGCCTAACTACTAGCCACATTGACAGTAGTCAATTGCCACCATCTGCATAACCAATTAATTATTCACCCTTATCGGGAATAAAAGGCGAACATTTTGTTCACGTGAAGTATTTTCCGTGAACAAAAAATGGTGAACAAAATTAAAGAATAGTATACTGGCACTACAACAGCGCAATTTTAGGGAAATGAAACACATTTCACGTGAACTTTTATTCCCTATAAGGGTGATTAATACATTTTTCAATTATTTGTTCTTTTTTTTATGCAACGTTTTAATTGACTTCTGCTGCTCATTTTAACTTTCTAAAAGAAAAGCACTTTGTTCGCTAATAATTACACGTTCACTGACCACGAACTTCCAATTGTAACGGACGCCAACATAAAATTACAATAATTATGTACTTAAAATAGTTTTTTTCCTTTTGATTTTCTTTGGAATAAAGCACAGTTGCTTTCCACTCGGAAAATCTTTTTTTTAAGATTAAGTTCATTAACATATCCATGAGTGAGAGAGTCGAAAGGCGAACTCTTGCATTACTTGTGGCTACTGTAGTAGGTAGTCGATTTCTCGTTAGGGAAAAACCTAACGATTTTGAGTCAATTTCTACTTTTAAAGCCGAAGGGTTTGTATGTTTCTATGTTTGTACGAGATAATCTCCGGAGCTGCCGGTCAGATTTTAAAACTTTCTTTCAACAAAATGAAGAATGAACCTCCTAACGGACATAGGCTATATATGGTTCTACTCAAGTGCTTAGGATAGGGTCCTTATACTCAGAAAATATTAATTATAGTTCTAAAAGAGATCGACTAAAGCAATAGTTTCCGTACTTAAAAGAAAAACACAGACAGGCATTCTAACGTGAGTATGCTTTTCTCTTTTCTTTTCGCCTCCAAAACCAAGAGGGGGACATAGGGATAATTACTGCCTTTCCGAATATACGTAACCATTTTTTATGAAATTTCAATTTGAAAAAAAAAAAATTATTGAGGGTAAAACAACGCTTGCTTGGCTCAGCTAGTACATACATACATACACAAAAATTCAACTTAACTAAACTATCAAGTTTAACTAAACAAACAAGCGTATTTCGCAAGAGACACAAGCAACAGGTGTTTCTTTTTTTCTTTTCCAAAAAAAATATCTATTTTTATACAACCAAAAAGTTGCCTAATAAACTTATACCCCTATTCTAACCTCTGTGACAGTGACAAAATTATAGCAAAACTGAGGTGAATGTAATAAAAAAAAATTAACTTTCTTTACGTTCATAATATATTTTTTTATTTTTTAGATAAATAAATATAATTGTCAATTTGAAATAAATCTCACCATAGTACGCTGAAAGCTTTTTGAGCTTTTTGAGCTTTTTCTTGTCATATGAGCAACAGAATACCATGACAACTTTATTTAAAAAAAATATAACAAGAAACTTGACAAAATTGTATGACAAAAAAGATTATCACGATTTATTAGAATAAAGGTATTAGTCTAACCTGAATAGAAAATGAAAAAACGGATAAACAGAAAATGAATACTGATACTTACAAATGTATTTACCAAAGGTAAATCAATAATTGTATACACAATATAATCATTTCTCGTATTCCATTTCATTGAAAATTTGCGTTAAATAGCTTATGTTAAAAACAATCTCTACCCCAGTAGTAATTTAATTTTTCTTTTCTTCTTTAGAAACTCACATTAATTAATAAAAATATTTCATTCAACAAGAATTGAAATTAATGAACTTATGCCCGACTAAGAAATCATTTCTGATTAAAACTATTTTTTTTTTTTGCATAAGATGTTAACAATTTTTCAATAATCACGCTTTTTTTTCTTTAATTCTAACAACTAAAAAGTAAATCAAAAGGAAAATTAATAAATTTTTATTTTGTTATGTGCTTTTCATGAGGTGACAAATTTGTTATATTTTATTCATGACAATATTTTTCAGAATACCAAAAATATACAAATAGTAATTCACTTCAGTTTTGTTATAATTTTGTCACTGTCACAGAGGTTAGAATAGGGGTATAAGTTTATTAGGCAACTTTTTGGTTGTATAAAAATAGATATTTTTTTTGGAAAAGAAAAAAAGAAACACCTGTTGCTTGTGTCTCTTGCGAAATACGCTTGTTTGTTTAGTTAAACTTGATAGTTTAGTTAAGTTGAATTTTTGTGTATGTATGTATGTACTAGCTGAGCCAAGCAAGCGTTATTTTACCCTCAATAATTTTTTTTTTCAAATTGAAATTTCATAAAAAATGGTTACGTATATTCGGAAAGGCAGTAATTATCCCTATGTCCCCCTCTTGGTTTTGGAGGCGAAAAGAAAAGAGAAAAGCATACTCACGTTAGAATGCCTGTCTGTGTTTTTCTTTTAAGTACGGAAACTATTGCTTTAGTCGATCTCTTTTAGAACTATAATTAATATTTTCTGAGTATAGGTAACCTATCCTAAGCACTTGAGTAGAACCATATATAGTCTATGTCCGTTAGGAGGTTCATTCTTCATTTTGTTGAAAGAAAGTTTTAAAATCTGACCGGCAGCTCCGGAGATTATCTCGTACAAACATAGAAACATACAAACCCTTCGGCTTTAAAAGTAGAAATTGACTCAAAATCGTTAGGGTTTTCCCTAACGAAAAATCGACTACCTACTACAGTAGCCACAAGTAATGCAAGAGTTCGCCTTTCGACTCTCTCACTCATGAATATGTTAATGAACTTAATCTTAAAAAAAAGATTTTCCGAGTGGAAAGCAACTGTGCTTTATTCCAAAGAAAATCAAAAAGAAAAAAATTATTTTAAGTACATAATTATTTTAATTTTGTATTGGCGTCCGTTACAATTGGAAGTTCGTGGTCAGTGAACGTGTAATTATTAGCGAACAAAGTGCTTTTCTTTTAGGAAGTTAAAATGAGCAGCAGAAGTCAATTAAAACGTTGCATACAAAAAAGAACAAATACTTGAAAAATGTATTAATCACCCTTATCGGGAATAAAAGTTCACGTGAAATGTGTTTCATTTCCCTAAAATTGCGCTGTTGTAGTGCCAGTATACTATTCTTTAATTTTGTTCACCATTTTTTGTTCACGGAAAATACTTCATGTGAACAAAATGTTCGCCTCTTATTCCCGATAAGGGTGAATAATTAATTGGTTATGCAGATGGTGGCAATTGACTACCGTCAATGTGGCTAGTAGTTAGGCTGGTAGTTAATGGTAACGATTGGTAGTTAACGAAATAGCTAGACATTCACTAGCTACGCCGATTGCAGGGAAACTTTTCAGCTTTATAATATTATCATAAATGTATGTATGTATGTATTTTAATTTATCAACATTGCTAACGAGCTCTAATTTAATATTTTCGAACATATCGTCCGTTGTTAACTTAACGATCCAAACGTTCTTTCTACTCCGCATTTTTCTGTAGAAAAATAAGTTTGTTTGTTTAGTTAAACGCGTTAGTTTGCTTTTCTATTATAACAATAAAAGTAGGTAGTAGTAGTAGTAGTATGAATAACAATGAAGCGACATATTACTGACTTTCTTTAACTACTCGTATGTATACGAGTAACAGACAGCAACAACAAGTTTAGAAAATACTCCTCATAATCTCTATAAAAGAAGTTCGCAAACGCTCTTCATTTAAAAACTCAACATCACCAGCAAAGCGAATAACACTTTCTAAGATGTTGCTAAATATTTTCACATTAAGTTTGATTTTCAGTGTCTTGGCCAGTTTGGAAGGTAAGTTTTTTTTTTTAATTTAAAGGATACAACAATTATCTGATTATTTGACATTCCTAATAGCTAAAGACGAATGTCCATTTAGGCTAGATTTAAAGTATGTATGGAGTAATAAAATTTATTATTTCAGTAAGGGAAAGGTGAGTTGATGCCATCTTTCTTTTTTGTTTATCACAGTTTCATAAATTTCTTTCCTCTTGTGTCAGCTCAATTGGTACCAGGCATATGAAAAATGCCGTGAACATTCCTCAAATTTAGTATCTTTTGATAAAGAAGACGAACAAGACGAATTATCGAAGTTCTTGTATGAACATACGACAGTTGATCTTTATTGGTGGTTGGACTATACTGATCTTGGTGAGGAAGGGCGATTCGTTTCGTTAGGCACTTCAAATAAGGATAAGTATGTCAAGTGGATTCCTGGCCAACCAGATAATTATGAGGAAAAGGAGCATTGTCTAATAATAAGACACTATGACGAGGGAAAATATCTAGCGAATGACTGGGTTTGCTTAAATGAGGCAAATTACATTTGTGAAGGCGAGGATATTTTGCAACCTAGGCAATGATACTAAATTGTAACAAGATGTTTTCAACATTAACTCTCCTAGATAATTGCAGCAATAAAGAATTTGAAAAAAGTTTAAATTCCTCATATTCATTGTTTTATAAGAAAAAAATTTACCCGATACAGTAATATACGAGTATGTATGTATGTATGTCAATAAAAACAAACCCAAAATCCATGCAAAATTTTTCGTAAAATATTCGCAGTTGAAATGCGAAACTACGAGTATGTGTGTGTATTTCAGATTTCATATTTAACGAAGCAAACGAAACTTACTTTTCATTACTTTGAAAATTATAGAAAATTTATTTCGTAATTGCCACGAAGGTTTCATTTACTTGGCGAAAGAAATGACTCACATATCTATTGTTTTTTTTTTTTCGAAAAATTTCACATGGATTATCATCAGTGTACCAGAGAACGACAAAATCTGATTGAAAAAATATTCATACGTAATCCATATCCTAAAAGCATGCCTTTGTGTTCATACATTCAAACTTGTTCCAACATACATAATCGTTGCTGCTTTTTAATCATTCCAATCATACGGTTGTTGTTGGCTCTACGATTTTAAACATGTGTCGCATCATACCAATCAATTCGGTTCGGTCATGATTATTTTGATGAAAAATAAAATAAGTAGGCAAAAGCGTTCGTTCTGACTATCAACAAATAGTTGTATGATGAATAAAATCAAAAAAGCAAAAATGAGCGCGTATGAGCGCGTATACATCAAGTGATGATGATTTTTTAGAAACAAGGGAATTTTATGTACTATGTATTTAGCAATTTATATACCTATACAGAACACCCAAAGCAGGGGCATTTTGTACAAAAGCAGCGGACACCGTGGTATACAACGTGAAAATGTTGTTTCTATCGTGAAGAAATTTGCACAAAATACGTTCAAATTTATCAACGTTGTTGAGTATATGTAACGTCATATAGCGTGTAAATTGATTAAGTTTACAACTTTTATACATGTTATTTCATCGTATAAATATTTCAAGGTCATGCATATCAAATAGAAATTATTTTTAAATTTGACAAAAATTATTTCGTTGTATAAAAATTTGATTCCATCTCTTTATATACATATGTATTAATATTTATATATTTAATATTAGTAGCTAGTCTTTCGCATAATACTCTAACGAGAGACGATCTAGTCTTTTCCTGGTCGTTTTCCATTTTTTCTTTTTAAAGTGTTTGCTTACTGATTTGGATTAAAACAATAATATTTTTCATAATTCCTCTGCTTTGATTTTATTCAACATGAAAACCTGATTATATAAAAATTTGAATAAAACATGTATGAAATTACTTGCAACTAACCAAACGATACGTTCGTAAGTATGATTCTGATTTTATTCAATATTAAGTTTTGTTGCATGATTAAATGTGAACAAAAGTTTAATGTATGATGAATGATGTGAATAAAACATGTTCGATCACTCGACTCACATTTACTTAAATGAATCGTTCACCATTACGATGATGATTTTACTCAATGTTGATTTATTTTGCATGATTAAAAGTGAATAACAAATTTATAGTATGATTAAATCAGAAAATACGTGATTTTTGTCGTTCTCTGCAGTGTACTTGAGTAGGCATACACTAAAAATAATTTAACAAACTTTCGTAGTTACTTCTTTCATAAAATATACAAAACTTTTGAATATTGTATTACGAAATAAATTTTGGGCAACAATTTTCTAATTTTACGTAAAAAAAAAAAAACACAATGACGCGTAACCATAGTCAAAACAAAGTGTACTTTTAAGTATTTAAAAGCAGTATTACCATACAAAATACTGGTTTTAAATTGTTAAAGTATACTTTGTTTTGACTATGGTTCTCCGCCAATAGGTTAAAATCTCAATAACATTTTTAGGGCCATTATTTCAACTTGCCGATAGTTAAAGGCAAAATTTTGTCGGACGGATAAATGGCTTAGCATTATAAAACCTTCATTTATTATTTTTTTATGCATTAAATATTATTATTACTATTAATAATAATAAACAAAAATTAAATTTAAGTTGTAATAATGCAAAGCTTTTTATCGGGCAGACAAAATCCTGCCTTTAACTATCGGTAAGTTGTAATAATGGCAAAGGGAATTTTTTACAGCTTTTTTACAGCTTTTTTAATACTAGCTTTTACCTGCGGCTGATATTTTGGAAACTATACTTAAAATGTATGAATGTTTTGTTATTTGTTACTCACTGATAATGTTCCAAAAAAAAAAAAAAAAAAAAAAACGATAAAAACCAACAAAAATGCCATAAAAAAAAATTAAAAAATCCGAATAAAAAGTGATTTTAAAGCTGTTTAAACAATCAAACACGAAACGAAAATTGCCCTAACCAGCCCAAAATGTGTTTTTCGGAAAAAATCCGAACTAAATATAAAAAACCGGTTCCGAACCGGATAAAAATAGGCTATGTTTGCCGCTTTTAGTGAGTCTTTCCATTGGCAAAAGATGTTTCAAAATCGTTTTAGCGGTTAGAAAATCCATACCAAGTATAAAAAAACCGGTTCCGAACCGGATAAAAAAATGTATAATATATAATATATGTATACTTTTTTTCGAACCCCCAGAAAAGCTAGAAACCTCGGCCTTGGATTGATGTGTCAGAAATTGTATTGAAAATTAGCCAATTCGAAAAGACGGTTGAGAAACTAAATTTTCTGTACTTCCCAAGCATCAATAAGTGTGTATTTTTAACTTTTCTGAAAGTGATTATCAAATACATCTTGATAACTAACTCAGAAGTTATTTATTAAACACGCTTATTACAGTTGTCCTCGTCAACGTCACCGTCATTTTACTGTCAACCTCATCATAAATTCAATAACAATTTTGCATTCTATAACAAAGTGACTACGACTTGTGACTATTTATCGTTTCTATCAAAATATACCAAAAACACATATCCAAATATTTCAGTCAGTGATAGTGAAAATACAATAAAACAAAACCTCATATTAGAAGGCAAGCTTCTGGAACAGCAATTCAACATATCTAACCTACCGGACAACAAGTGAGCAACAATTTCAGTGTAGAATGAATTTTTTTTTTAAGTTTTGGAAGTTACGTTAGAGTAAACACGATTGCTTTTAAATATGTTTTAGAAACAATAACACGCAATTTGAAAAACGCGGTAAGGTCAACATTAGGCATGTAAATCGGGACTGGTTTTTACGATCCCGGGATTCGGGATTTCTAAAAATCAAATCCCGGGATTTCGCGATTTTTCGGAATCCCGAAACTTTTTGAGATTCAAAAATTATTCGGGACTCTAGGTTTTTTGAACAAAAGTTTTATAATAATTTCGTATTACATAGTCAAAAACTATTTGAAAATTCACAAAGAATATTTTTAAAAATCACAAAAGAAAAACTTTAACAAACCCCAGATTCATATCGAATATAAATTTTTTGCTGGGTTTTGTTAAAGTTTATAAGCTTACTACGCTTATTTGATTTGTGATTTTCAAAAAAATTATTATTTGTGAATTCTCAAATAGTTTACTAATGATTTTTCAAAGCATCAATGGAGTGTACACTCGCATATAGACAATGCTTAACCACCGGCAAATAAATTTCAATTATAAAAGATCAATATTGGGTTGCCGCGGCGGTTACTGTCTGCACAAAAAACAAAACAAATTTTAGTAAACAATTTCGGGATTGACCGAATCCCGAAAATACCGGGATTAAAAAATTTAAATCCCGGAATGCGGGATTCGCTGTATCCGGCATTGGCATTCCTAGTCAACATACATTTCCAATGAAGTTTGCAGCTACGTTAAGATTTTTGGCACAAGGGTCATACCAACTATGTGTTGGCAACGATTTCAACGTGGGACTATCCCAACATTTTATTTTTATATTGCACTATTTACGCTCATTATTTCCTTACCTTTTACCATCCATCTCCTAAACGCATCGCCGCGCAAAGAGAATTTAATACTTTTGAAATTTCTTGCCATTGTTCTTTAAAATTACTTGGAAGAGCGCCTCTACGAAATCCCAGTTTCGCAACTCTTCCACTAATTTCTCAAACTTGGCTGCAGTGGTTCTTTTAAATTTTTTCTTTATTTGCACTTTTAATTACTGTATGTATACTTCAAATAAACTCTAGTCGTTATGGAAAATGACGACGACAAATTCAAAGTCGTTTCAAAACAATATCGCCGTCAAATTTTCTAGTAGAATGCAAAATCTTCGATAACGAAAAAGAAAACAAAACAATATCGTTTTGCTTTCATGTTAACAAATGGAATAAGGGTGAATATTTTTTGGCAAATGAAGTCGATGCCAGGAACTTTTCAAAAAGCTCTTCGACTGCGCTTTAAAGCTCTATAACATGACACAATGATTTTCCAGCTATATTTGGCCTTTCCAAGTGTAGTAATGAAAAATAAGTTCCTTTTAATTTATTAAAAAAAAAAATCTGATTTTCTTAACATAATGAGAATAACTTCGAATTCACTAAAAATAGGCATACAAAATAAAAGAACTTCTTCCAATGACAACCTTCTGTAAAACTCATTAGTAATTATCCAGATCTGCACTACTTCCGAATCACAAGTTCGGAATTTTATTGACTTCCTTGGAATCTCTTTTTTTTTGTTTAGGCAGAGAATATTATTTGAAATTTCTTCATTTCGTCTTGTTTCTAATTTTATTTATATGTACGAGGTTTGTTCAAAACGTAACGCGATATTTGAATTTTCGCGGGTTACGTATATTAGAATTTTGTTTTTTTTGTGGCGTTATATTGGTACTCATGTCTCTCACTTGTGGCGACAATTTCGGCCATTTTGAATGTTCAGTTCAGCTTCCATTCAGATGATTGAGCTTTGGTTTCCACGTCATAACCATAAACCCACGATTCGTCACCAGTTATGACCCTCTGGAGCAAATTTGGGTCGTCGTGGGCAGAGTCCAACAGCTCATTAGGAATGTTCATGCGATGCTTTGTGGTCGAAATTGAGCAATTTTGATACTGTTTTCGCGGCGAGCCGTCTAATGCCCAAATCATGGATAAAAATCGAATGGCACGAGCCATTCGACGATTGGCCAATACCATTTTCTTCACTCCATCAATTGTTTCGTCTGTTGTTGAATTGCTCGGGCATTCGGCACGGCCTTCTGAGAACATTTTTTACCACCGATAAACGTTGCTTCGGTCCAAGGTAGCTTCTCCGTATGCCACAGTCAATATTCGGAATGCATGCATATTGTTAATTCTTTATATATAAAAAAAAAGACAACGAGATCTCAAGCTCAGTAAACATAAATAAGTTTTATAATAGAAAGTGATTTAGATATCGATATTTGAAAGTTTCTCGTAATACAAACTTTCTTATATTGCCTTAAAGTCATTTATGTTTGCAGACTTCATTTGCTGGATTGCACTTGACAACTTATTTGTAAATATGACAAATAAATATATGTACTATATAAAATGTAATTTCAAAACCTGTCAGTAAAAACATGAGAAAAAAGAAGATTTAAAAACTTTGCCCAAAAAAATAACGAACATATGAAATAAATGAAAAATGTCACATAAAAAAAAATAATAAAATGAAGTTACACCATAAGCTAACAAAAATATTGCAAAAAAAACCATTAGTAGCAGTTATAGGAATTTGATATTGACAGGAAAAAAAACCAGAATTACTTTTAGTTTCTTGAAAAACCTTCGAAGGATATTTATTACATATCTTATTTTTTTTGTTAAATAAACTTAAAGCTGCAAGAAAACATAACTTGAGTCCTTTTGTTTTATATGTATTTCTCTTTTGCATATATTTTTACTTTGTACTTTTGTCAAATGTTCAAATGTTTTCCAACGCAAATGTCACATTGTTTTAATGTTGCAAAGCTCTTGTGTTCTGTCAACTTATAAAGAGTGTTTATTTGACACTTAAGGAAAACAGCAGACGGAGTAAAAAGTTTTTAAATAAAAAAATGCTGAAAGATTATATGTACATACATACGTAATGTGGAAACAACCATGTAGAAAATTAAGCAAATTGTAAAGTTGCAGTGGAGAACAACATTTTCAACAGTTAAAAGGTAACAATAGGTAACAGTCGTTACTTTATAACGAAAGTAATTGAAGTATGCATAAACATATAAAGGATGTTTGTTTTTTATAGAAGTATACAACTTTAAGTTGGCAACACTTTTTTAACTGGCGGCCATTTTGTCAGCTGTCAAGTGATTGATGTTAAGTTTGGTTTGGCATTTCACCTGACGCCTGAACAGCATTGAACAAATTGTGCAAATTTATTTTGAATATCAAAAATCTGTTCGAAATGCTTATCGCGCACTTCGTCCATTTTAAGGTC
This sequence comes from Nowickia ferox, assembly GCA_936439885.1. NCBI lineage: Eukaryota > Metazoa > Arthropoda > Insecta > Diptera > Tachinidae > Nowickia > Nowickia ferox. The sequence goes on along the minus strand of OW387025.1, from coordinate 8,441,372 downwards.
AAGATAATCGCCCAGCAGGGCAGCTAATTCGTTTAACTATGGAACGTTTTCGCACCACGTTTACTCTAAATGATACGAGTAATACGCCTCCCACAGAGACGACGCGTCGTACAGTGCGTACAGAAGAAGTCATTGCTGCTGTCGAGCGTAGCGTAGAGGAAGACCAGAATCAGTATATCCGCCGCTATAGAGCCATGATAACTGACTTCCTCGTTTGCCAATTGAACAACCATGATGTGCAGGAGCTGTGCGTTCAACAAGACGGCGTAACATGTCACACAGCTCGTGCCACAATTGATTTATTGAAGGAAACGTTTGGCAACCGCATAATTTTACGTTTCAGATTCGTGAATTGGCCTCCAAGATCGTGCGACTTGACGCCGCTAGACTATTTTCTGTGGGGCCGTCTACGCCGATATGCCCGCAACTATTGATCACTTGTAGGACAACGCCACGCCACGCTATTGCCAATATACGGCCACAAATGTTGCAAAAAGTCATCGAAATTTGGGCCTCCAGATTAGACTACGTCCGAGCCAGCCGTGGCTTTCATATGCCAGAAGTCATATTTAAATTATAATGCCAGATGGATTATCTTTCGGATAAAGTAAATTTCATGTAAATTCACAAAAATTCATCTTTGTTTTATTCCATTTCTATAAAAAAAAACACTCTTTATTTGCTGGGTTTTGTATAAGTTTCTAAGCCTACTACGCTTATTTTGCTTTTGTGACTTTAAAAAAAAATTGTTATTTCTGAATTCTCAAATAGTTTTTGGAAGTTTGTTCATAAGATAAGAGGTTTGTGACTGTTCAAAATGTGTGGTTGAAGTCTACTGACGATTTTGTTAAAGCAACAATGAAATGCATATAGACATCGCTTAACCACCGGCAAATAAATTTTACTCTTTACTAGAACATTTTACAGAACTTTATTTTGAAGTAGACTGATAAAAATGTATACCAAAAAAAATTTTTTTTTAAGAAAATATTTCCACGTTTTAAATAGACTTGCAAAAGATTAGATTTCGATAAGTATGAGCTTCATGGTGAACTCGAATGTTGATTAGAGAAGCGTATTTAAACTAATATATACCCTTGGACGAAGATATATATATTTGCAGTATTAAAAAAAATTAATGGAGCATATTCATAGTCAAAACAAAGTATACTTTAAAAATTTTAAACCAGTATTAATTACCTTACAAAATACTGGTTTTAAACCCTTAAAGTATACTTTGTTTTGACTTTTAATATGCGCCAATGAATTTAATTGGTATTTTCGCATTTTCAAATGTTTCAGTTAAGAGAATAAAATTTGGCCGGTTTTTCGTTTATAAACAATAACGTTAAAAAATTAGCTTTTTATAAATCATATTCTAAAGCTTTCGTTTATATGTAATAAATGACATAAAAAGAGCTTTTTAGATATACATACATATACTCGTATACTGCGGTTCATCAGGATAGATAGAATCAAGTGCTTGTTAAGCAAAAATAGTTTATACATTTCGATTACAACAAACACAAAAAAAAGTTAGATTTGCAGAAAAGAAGAAGAAGCCTCAAATGACAGTTTAAAGAAAAAAATCAAACACAAACACATTATAACGGTACTTTCTCCCATTTGATTTTAATAAGGTGAGAATGTTCTCGTTTATTTTTGGTTCATCAGAACAAAACCACGTTCAGTTTAACTTGAATGAGTGGCTTTTTTTTTAAAGAGCGTTACAAAGTCTAATTAATATTAAAATCTAAGCTCGTGAAACTACTAAACCAAACCAAAATGGGTAGAAAAAGTTCTCTGAAAAATATTCCTATCGCAAAATCGCCAGAAAAATCGACAGAAGTCATAAAGTTGTAATGAATTACTTTCACAGCTCTGAAGCCACAAGACAAGCGAAAACTTCATCGAATTGCATCAAACTCAGCACATTCTATTTCTTAAATTAAGCATTTGGCAGTAGTAAATGCAAGTAAATCAACCGCTCAGGAAGCTATTTTGTGCAAGTGAACATCTACAGCTCCGAAAAATCAGAAAAAAAACATCCATTAAATGCATTCCATTAACAGCAGCGCAATCAATTTGCAAAAGGCCATATGACATGGAACTTCCAAAATTAAATTAAGCGATAACGATTGGCGAAAGGTCGCCTTTTCTAAAGAAAAACAGTTCATCATGGATGGACCGCATGGCTAAAACTTTTATTTTCACCAATCGCCAATCGTTTATGCATTTGTACATTTACACTAAGTAAGTTTTCTTGAAGAAGTGCTGCCAAGTTCTTTAGTGATTTATTTATAAATAGTGCGTAGTATATGTGTGTGTTAGTGCACATAATTTTACATACATATTTCTGTGCTTAGTTAGTCCATATTTACACTATGCAAGTCTTATTGCTAAGCTGATTAGTTTGTTAGGAAAGAGAGACGAGGGGAAAAGAAACTTTACTGTTCTCCTCGTCTCTCTCCCCATCAAACTAATCAGCTTAGCAATAAGACTTGCATAGTGTAAATATGTATATATAAAGCTGATTAGTTTGTTAGGAAAGAGAGACGAGGGGAAAAGAAACTTTACTGTTCTCCTCGTCTCTCTCCCCATCAAACTAATCAGCTTAGCAATAAGACTTGCATAGTGTAAATATGGACTTACCAACATGCTTGGCATCCATATATTTACAGATATTAATCCTCTGATTACTACGAGTAACATAGGACTTCTAAAAATAAATTCCAATCATTCCTAATTGATGTTAAATGTTTAATTCCATTCCATACATTAATTTCATTTCATTCCTGCTATGGCAATCTCGGCACTTAATTCTCTTCCCCAGCTGTTAGCGGGTTCGAGTGATTCCTTTGAGAGACATCGTTGATAAGAAATTTCGAAAAAAAAATCGTTTTTTTTTCTTCTAATAACTTCAAAAGTCTTCGTCAAATCGATGTTACATATTCAATTACTTTTATAGACTTAAAGGTGCAGCGGATGCCGCAAATTAGACAAAAATCGGTTTAGCTTAGCGGGAAGTATCAGGAATGGCGTGCAGCGTCAACTGATTCCCATATTCTTTTTTTTTTTCATAAAAACTCTGTATTAACTTTGCCCGACCGCAAGAATTTTCTCTTTCGAGTTTCGTTTGTTCAGAGAAAACGAAGGTTAAAACCCTGCTAGTAGGAATATTGTTTTGTATTTGTAAATTCAATTGGAGTATACACGAATTAGAGGCTCGTTTTTGATAATTTCTAACACTTTTTTCCAATTGACATGTCATCGATACCTTATAATTGTTTTTCCACTTGGACAGTTTTCAAAGTTGAAATATTATTCACGTTTGTATAATATTTTGAAACGGGGTGGTGGTGCTGGTGGTGGCTGGTAGCAGCACTAAATTTATGACAAAATGTGAATTCAGGTGTATAAAAAAAAAACAAGAATCGCGCTTCTTAAAAACAGAAACGAGACGAAAAGATATTAAATAAGTAACAATTGTTTAAATATCTTTTTACTGCACACACCCTGCTTTTTGAAGCAAATAGCTGAAAAGCTTTACAAGCCTTTAGAATAAATTCAGCAGCACAAAAGGTGTCTCTGACAATTTATTTTATTTTTTTTTTTCAAAAATCTGTCAACTTCCTGCTATTTTAATGTTACAGAAGAAAAAACCAAAATGTAAATATTTTAAGCAGCTCTTACAGGTATTAAATATTTTTTTTTGTTAAATTGTAAACGAATTCACGCAAAGAAAACAATATTATGTGCTTCGAAACAAATGTGTGGTCATTGAAAACAAGTTATTGTTATTTTAAACATTAATTGCGTTACGATAAACAAAGTAATGTTTGAATTTAATAATTACATTATTATATTCATAAAAAATGTGATATGGTTAGAATTTAACAGTATAGTTTTGTTAAAAATTTATGACCATAGCATATTTTGTATTATTATGTAAAAATAATATGGTGTTAATAACAATATTATGTAATCCATAACCATACTATATTTACTTTAAAAATAATTTTTTTCAGAAATATCTTCTGTCAGTTCAGTGTTTCCTTTGTAAGATATCGGTATTGCACGCGTTGTGTTAAATAAATTAATAAATAAATGAAGTATAAACAAGAGCATAGATCAATAAAAATATATATACATTCATATATTTCTTTTCAAGTCTTTATTAATTTTCTTTTCTAAAACTTGGAAGCGTGCGGCAGTTAACTTAAAAGCAAACTTCTTTTCACAACACAACAACAACAACAACAATAACATTTAGTTTATTTTAGTTTTTTCGCTTTGACGTTTTTTGGTTTTTGGCAATTTTTTTTCGTTATACTCGTATAATACGATGAAATATATCAAGTGGATTCCTGGCCAACCAGATCATTTTGAAGGCAATGAGAGTTGTGTTATGTTAAACATATGAGGATGGAAACTATCTAGCGAATGACTGGGCTTGCTCAAATGAAGCAAATTACATTTGTGCAGGCAATTATGTTCGTACATCTGAGAAACGATCACGCTCCTACAATTTTTTTTTGTCTAAAAAAACCCCTGCGACAGAAAACTAGTCGCTCGTATTCGAATAAATTTTTATTCCACTATGTCGTCAGCTTTCTTTCGCCTATGATTACATATGTATGTATGTCGCTTTTTGTTTTGCGTGTTTGTAAATCAAAGTAGTGCCAATTTGTAAATTTCAAGTTACATTTACAACCACATTGAACAATGAAGAAGAATTCAATAAAATAGTTTGCAAGTACTTTGTATAATGAATATAAATAAAATTTGCTGAATATTTTATAACTCTGGTCTACAAATAAAAAATAAATTGAAGAAATGTGAATAAAAAATAATAATAATAAATTGCTCAAATAATACATATGTATGTTTGCAAACCCTATTGGATTGTTTGCAAATAAATTTTACTATTCGAAAGTAAAATAGCAATTGGCTTCATTTTTGTTCGCTTTGTTTACAACTCATTCGAATTAGTGGTATGAAAATTTTTATGAAAACACACGTATGTACGTCTTCTTGCGACTTGCCGTACGAGTCAAAGTACGTACAGGAGTAAGATGGAGAAATGAAAATCAGTTTCCTTTCGCTTAGAATGCGCATGAAGACATTCTTTCGACATATAGTGTAAGAGACAGTAAAAAATTTTTATGCTTATTATTGTTATTTTTAAGATTTATTTAACATACATATGTACATACTGCAAAAAAGTATGTGCACATTTGAAATGCATTCATATTACTTAAAATGTAAATTCATTATGATTTGCTTTTTGTTACAATTGCTTAATTCACAAAATCTCTTGCACCTTTGTATCGATTGTATTATCATATTAAATACAATAGTGTAAAATTTTTTGTTGGTAATTTTCATATAGAAATGATATACACCAGGGATGGCAAAGTTGGTACAATTGTACTTTTTTTGGTACTATTCAAACTCGGAAAGTACAATAGTACACTAATCACTAATTTAGTACATTTAAGGAATCTCCCCAGTTTCTTTTCAAACGATTGCATATGTATATTAATTTTCACTTTTGAATAATGAAACTCATATTTTTCTTACTTGAAAACAGTATTGTGAAAGCACAACGCAGCAAGAAAATCAAAAAATGTGAACTCGTCCATTTCCAAATCTCTTTTCTTCTGAATTCGGATGCTAGAGCACATGCTATTAATTTGTATATTTTAAATTTATATTGTTTAAGAAAAATTAAGAAAAATGTTTACATTAACATATAAATACTGGCGTATAAAATTACTTAAAAATAACATATTCCAAAAGATCAGTCTAAATAATCAATTTCAATGTATTTTTATTAAAAAAATATTTTACTTAATAAGTAAAATAATAATTTGGGATTACTAGTGCGTTAAAAATTTTTAAACTAAATAGGATAAATTGAACCTGACCTCCAAGACCAGAATTATTATTTAAATCTTGTGATAGAACTGTACAAATATCATATTCTTGAATTGTTAAGTACCAGCAGCATCGTTGTAATAATACACTTTAAGCGAGAACTCGTGCAGGCTTTTTGGTGCTGCATTATCAAAATGTTGGTTTCAATTTATAAAAGGTCGTTTTCTCCACCAAATAAGATTGTGTGGTCCATAATTTTTTTTAAACTTCTTGAATTTCAGAATTTTTTTTTTAATATTATTCTATTTTATTGTAATCGTAAGAATATAGCCAAAAATATTGCCAAAGAGTTCAAATATCGCCAGTCGCCATTTCAAAATTTTCATCGCCAAAAACAAATGTTTGTCGCTACGTTTGGCCAGATATCGCCATATCTAACAACACTGGCTGTGTCAATTAGTAAAGGTGTCTTTACATGGTAATACAATGTATTACGACATGTCAAAAAATGCTGTAGATTATACAAAATCTTATCATGTAAAAGCAAAATTTATCGAGTAGGAGAGAATACGGATAGAAAATTTGACAAGCGGGCGGTAAATGTTTATTTTCTAAACCATTTTAGAAACTTAAGTATTCTCATCACACCAGAGGTGTATTTCAAAGTAAACATTGGCAGCACTAATATCTATTGCAGGTGTTGACACTTTTACAAAAACAACCAAAATCAACGTAGGAAATTTTCATGTTGTTTTTGTAAATATTTTACGAGTACAACTATCAGCTACTTAACTGGTACAGCACAACCAAACAAACAATAAAAAATAAACTTAAAAAAAATCTATTTTGTAGTAAATATTAGTACACATCTTTTTTCCAATTTTCCAATTTTCCAGTTTTTGTTGTTAACTCAAAAGTTTAATATAATTGCTTGCATTTTACTTATAGTATCAGTGTAAAGGCAGAATTAGTTTGTGCATGCTGTTCTGTTCTGAATCAGCTGTTTTGTTTCTGTTCAATTGAAAGTCTGTGTGTGTGGTTTGCTTTTCCTGTTTCGTTCTGTTCCGTGCGGACAAATCGCTAGAAAATAGAATTCAACGTTAAGTGACTGCCAAAAGTGTGTATGTATTAGTTTGTTGTGGTATTTTGTATACAACTGAAATCAGTTCTATAGGTTGCCAACTGGTTCCTTGCACAGAAAAAGTAATTGCAAAATATTTTATACGGAAAAGAACGGCACAGAACGACAACGAAAAGTAAAAACTAATGAGGCCTTAAACATGAAAAATACCTACAACAGACTCTTGTTCTCTTTTTTTTAAACATGGAGGGAATTTCATAATATTTTGAATCTACAAAATCGTAATACTTTGTATTACAATGTAAAGACACCTTAAGTAGTACACTATATTTTTCTCTTTTTTCCACGAATTTTAAAAAACCTGATTGAAGCTTTTTTTTTACCTTTCACTTTCTTCACTTCTGCGTATTCTGTGACGCTGCTTGGTTATATAAAACAAACTTCATGTGTGAAATAACAATGCAATAATATTATATTATATGATGATGTCAAATTCGATGCATATATTTCAAAACGTTTCCATTTATTTCCCATTATTTTCTTTTCTAGCTGCGCACGATTAAATTAATGTATTGTTTGTGGCCCCAGTAATGTAGGAAACAGCTGATCGATATTTTTATATGAAAAGTAGGTTACATTACATTACATCTCTGTAACCATTTCCATTACTTTTCACATAACAATATCGATCAGCTGTTTCCTACTGCTGCAGTTACATTACATTACAGTCGGCTAACTGAGCCTTACAGCCGATTGGCTGTGTTCTCTGGTATGTGCTCATATGCAAAAACAAAACAAAAACAAATTGAGCAATCGTTCTCATCACTCTCAAGAACGAAACAAAACAAAACAAAATCAAACAATTTGTTTCAGTTATTTTCGTGCTCTGGTTTCAATTACAAAGAAATCAAAACAAAAATAAATTTATAACTGTAATAGTGTCGATCACTTTATTATTATTATTATTATTTGTTTATTCACATTTCTTCAATTTATTTCTTATTTGTAGACCAGAGTTATAAAATATTCGTAAAATTTTATTTATATTCATTATACAAAGTACTTGCAAACTATTTTATTGAATTCTTTTTCATTATTCAATGCGGTTGTAAATTTAGGAGCGTGATCGTTTCTCAGTTGTAGGAACATAATTGCCTGCACAAATGTAATTTGCTTCATTTGTGCAAACCCAGTCATTCGCTAGATAGTTTCCATCCTCATATCTTAACATAACACAACTCTCATTGCCTTCAAAATGATCTGGTTGGCCAGGAATCCACTTGATATATTGCGTCGTATTATAGATCGAATTGCTTAACGAATTGAATTCTCCTTTCTTAGGAAGATCAGTAGCGTCTATCCACCAATAAAGATCATTTGGCATATTATTTTTCAAGTGAAACGATATTTCGTCTTGTACATCCAAGTTATGAAAAGTTATTAAACTGAAGCCGTTATCACGGCAATTTTGATATGCAGAGAACCAATTGCGCTGAAACCAGAGGAAAATAATATATGATGCTACACAGAGAAAACAGATTTGTTGTGATAATCGAATTTGTAGCCAATCGAATTTTGTCGGTTCCAACAACTAATTGATGCAACCAATATATTTGGTATTTCTAAAGGAATCATTGGTAGACATGGCTCATATACATACATACGCAGAGACAATAGATTGGTTAAAAATCTGTTGTAGCAACAAATATTTAATTATGTATTCCAATATTCCATATTTTCTATCAATTATCAATTAATTTTACGATTTTTGATAATTGATAGAAAATATGGAATATTGGAATACATAATTAAATATTTGTTGCTCCAACAGATTTTTAACCAATCTATTCTCTCTGTGTAGAATAAAAAAAATAGGCGTCAATTAACTCACCTTCATCTTACTGAAATAACATTTATCATAGCTTAATTCTGCCTCTGAAAACGTATCCCATAAAATACAGATTGCAGGTAAAACTGAAAACACACTGAAAATTAAACTTATTTTAAAGATATGCAGCAACATTTTATTTAGATATTTAGATGTTATTCGCTTTGCTGGTTATATTGAGTTTGAAAGCAACTGCGTTTGCCAGCATCTTTTTATAGAGCTTTTGAGTAGTATTTTTAAATATGTTGTTGCTGTTTGTTGCCCGTATAGAGAGTTAAAGTAAGACAATATTCATATCGCTGCTTTACTCAGGCAACGTCATAACTCGAAAAATGGAATTTTTGAGTTAATGTTGCAGAATTAATCCACATATCGTTCTTCATATTGTGGAATATTTTCATGCACATATCTTGTGTACTCAACTCTTGAGAGAGATATAAAATTTTCTTTTTCCATTAAGTTGTATGTAAAGTGAAAACTTTAAACTCGTTTCTGACAAACTGTTTTCTTGTAGTGTACCATTTTTCTTCCAAGTTTAACGAGTAATATATTTTTCAACAGACTTAACGGGAACCTGCTCTTTTCCCTTTTCTAAAAGAATTGCTAATTTTCTACAACCAAGAAGTTTCTAAATTAAATTGATCGTGTATTATATTAATAATACGAATAATGTTTTTCGTACGAGATTTCCCGGGAAAAAATTGCCGGGATCGCGCACATTTTTCGGGAAAGAGTCCTGGGAAATTTATGGTGGTCTTTAAATTTAATAATATAAGACCCAAAAAAAGAAGAGAGATTGGTTAGAGCTATGCTGCTTAGCTATATAAAAAAATTTCATATAATATTGTTATTTAACATGAGATTATATTATGTGATGATGTACTTATCTTCCGTTCCGTATGAGTATAAATGCTTGCTCATAGGCTTACGTACTCTAGAATAGCGCGAATAGTTCAATCAGCACTATTTGTATGTGATATTATCAATGGTTCTATTGATTGCCCTGATTCAGAGAAACAAGTCGTCTTAAAAAGTCGACGGCGGCTCATAAGCCGGCTTGGGCCGGCTGACATTAACAGCCGCTTTTTATTTATAAGTTTTATTTCTATAAAAAAAATTTCAAACACCTGATGTCTTCCGTATAATTTGTAAGATGTAGTACAAAATTTGCAACTACACAAAAGAATTATCCGGCTGCGGCGGCTTGCACTTACATTGAAAGTCGGCGGCGGCTGTTGAGCCGGCTGTGAGCCGATCGGCTTCTTTCTCTACCCTGATTTGCTTTATATACCTACTAGAAATCTTAGGTTGGCTAAGCTGTTTGATGTACCCTTCCATAGGACTAATTATGCACGTAATGGTACTTTAACACGTGCCTTTGTTATGCTCAATGAAGTTAATTTCAATTTACAAAAAGGTGCACAATCTTTTAACGAATTCGGCACTGAGAAATCTCAGTTTAAACTCCTACTTTAATAAAATAAATATTTTAATATAATAAAATCGCTGTGATTTATAAACTGTAAGATAATTTTGTATACGAGTATATGTAGTTTTTACACATACCTCATTGTTAATTTAGATATTTATACAATATAATTATAGATATTTTTTTATCTTAGTCTGTCAGGATTTATTGTCCATAGACTGAATTAATTAAATAAATAAACAAATTTGCCGCAAATATTTCAAAACGTTTCCATTTAGTTCCCTCCCATTGTTTTCTTTTCTAGCTGCGTACGATTAAATTAATGTTTTCTTTGTGCTCATGTTTCTGTTTCACTCATCAAACATTTTGTTTCGTTTATTTTCGTACTCTGGCAACATTGATTTAATAAAAGCGTAGTGTTTTACTTTGAATCTATTCTGCTGTAGCAGATACAATTTTTTATTTAGACTGAATGTTACAGTTTGCAACAAGATATTACACCAAAGTTATTGAGTTGAAATAAAATTAATAATTACATTTAATTGATAGTTTTTATAGAGATTTCAGGGCTTGTATGCAACACATCTGTAACACGGTTTGATAAAGGGTTAAATTTGTTTGATTTTCAACTAATATTTTAAGCTCTACAAATCTTCTTCCCTCTTTTACATTCACTGGAACTGATAGCGGGGAAAAATGGGGAGATTCACGATAGCATTTTTCCTTCGAGGGGAATGAAAACTTCACGGGAACACAAATCCTACTTCTTAATCACAATAGGGGTGACTATGTATTGAATCAACATAAAAAAAGATTTCTTTTCAAAGCCTCAAATACAAAGATCACCTAAAATTGAAATTTTTTATAAAAATTAAAATTTTATTAACATAAATTTTTTATTAATAGGATGGGCCATTTAATATTTTAAATTTAAAACTGCAATCAAACTAAAACGGTTTGAAATTTTGCCAAATTTATTTTTATGTTGTGAAGTACAATTGTTCCGGTTAGAGATGGAATATTATTTCATTCATGTGGCTGCCGCGGCTGGCCTCACAGTACCCCATTCGATCGAACCAATTTTCGAGTGTATGGAGTCGTATCTCGGCAATGGCATCACAAATGTTGGCCTACAAATGCTCAATTGTCTCTGGTTTGACGGCATAACACGGAGATCACCATTTCGGCTAATTAAACGGCCATCAAACGTTTGACGCATTAAATCGATTGTGGCATGAGATGTGTGACAAGTTGCAGCATCCTGTTGAAACCAAACATTGTTCACATCAATACCATGAAGAGCGGGCACAAAAAAAATCGGTTATCATGGTGCGATAGGTGTCTCCATTGTTATCTCCATGAATATGGGTCAATGATACCTCCACTCCACAAGCCGCACCCAACAGTCAACCGTAATGGATGCATTGGCTTCTGTAATACGGCAGTTTTGCTTATTAACGTACCCACTAAGATGAAAATGAGCTTCATGCGAAAAAAATTATTTTCGTGCAATTTCCGATCAATTGTATTTATTTTGCCGTTTTCGTTTCTAGAAAAAGTGTCACATTTTTTAACTTTTTATTAAAAAAAAAAAACTCAAATTTCCCGTTCGGTTTAAGCAAAAATTTACGTTCGTAAGGTGTGATACAATAATTTCTAATAAACTCTCTATTTCAAAAAACCATTTTATTGCGAATTTTCATTGAAAAATGCAATGTACTCATACGTAACATTTTTTCTCCTAGAAGAGAAAACGCCATTTGCTTTGGAAATAAATTTCCAATAGATCCCAACGTTGCTCAAGCATAAGTCGATTCATTACATTCAGTGGAGATAATATACTTTAATTTTGTGACAGAATAGAATGACATAAGTATTGCCAGATTTGAAATAGCCGGTGGTTCAAATTTAAACCGACAGATGGCCCATCCATTATACTCTATCTCAATAACTCAAAACTGTTAACACTTTCTAGAATCTAGATAGATAAGGCTTTTAGGGTTAACGGCACATATATATGTATGTACATATTGTTATCTTAATAAAGAAAGGCCCTAATTCATTATTTTTGTTTTGAAATCGAGATTTTTGCATTTTTCGATACATTACATGTTCTTCTATCGAAATATACAAACAACTCGATTTAAAAAAAAAAAATATATATATATATATATTAGTTACGTACGGCCTTTCTATATTAAGGTAACGATATGTAGTCTTACTCTTATTCATTTGATCACTTTTCGCTTTGCCTAATTCCGTTCTTATAATAAAAGAAAGAAAAAAACTATCACGCTTAACTAAGCAAACAAACCTAGTTTATAAGTAAAATTGAGAGTTTATAATATTAATTTTAATTTTAAAAATGTTTAGAACTAATAAATGTATTTCCAGAGTATTTACTTTGTCTACACACTCTTTCTTATAGAATAATTAATTCAATTGAGATTATAAACGTATTTTTTAAATACCTTATATTTTTTTAAACACATTTGCGTCAGTTTAGTTTAATTGTGTATATTATTTTATGGACATTATTAACGAGAGTTAATTTAATATTTTCAGTCGTCAATCAGTCAGTCAACTTAGTGTTCCAAACGTGCTAAGTCCATTTACTGCTCAAATCAAGAAGATCAAGAAGAAATAAACGAATTTACAATATCGGACCAAATTTTTCTTTGTAATTACTCACGAAGTGGCAATGCTGCTTTGTGATGTCATTTTAAAAATGTGTGCATTACCGTTCACATTGTGTTTTGGCATGTGTATACGGATGTTCGAAGTTTCATATAAATAACAAGACTTTCAGATGTGGAAGGCGTTGTCATTCGACGAATTTTTTTTGATAATTTCTAACACTTTTTCCCAATTGACATGTCATCGATACTTTATAATTGTTTTTCCAGTTGGACAGTTTTCAAAATTAAAATATTATTCACGTGTGTATAGTTTGAAACGGGTTGGTGGTGGTGGTGGCGGCTGCTCGCAGCACCAAATTTATGACAAAATGTGCATTCAGTTGTATAAAAAAAAAGAATCGCGCTTCTTAAAAACAGAAACGAGACGAAAAGATATTAAATAAGTAAAAATTGCTTAAATATCTTTTTACTGCACACACCCTGCCTTTCGAAGCAAATACCTGAAAAGCTTTACAAGCCTTTAGAATAAATTCAGCAGCAGTATAAGAGGTGTCTATGACAATTTATTATATTTTTTTTTAAATCTTTCAACTTCCTGCTATTTTAATGTTACAAAAGAAAAAACGAAAATGTTAATGTTTTAAGCAGCTCTTACAGGTATTAAATACTTTTCTTTTGTTTGTTTAATTTTAAACGAAATAAGTTCATTGTCGTCAAGTCTTTATTATTTTTTTTGTGCTAAAACTTGCAGACGTGCCATTATTTGCACCAATTAAATTAAATGTAAACTTTTTCACAACAACAACAACAAAAGCAACAATAACGTTTAGTTTTAGCGCTTTTTGTTTTGTTTTTGGGGTTTGTTTTGGGTTTCGTCGTTTTTTGTTTTTTTTTCCTTTTCAGGAGTTTGCCTCTTACGGTGTCCAAGAGATACTTGTCAAAATGACTTAGTAAAAATTACATTAATTAATAGAAAGCCCTTCAGTTTTTATTGTTTAACGGCCTGTCCCACGATGTCGCTAAAAATCATTCGATCGAATACTTTTATTGAACACAACAACAACGAATACTTTTATTGAACACAACAACAAGTTGTCGATCGCACGATTTCGAGTGACATCGTGGGACGGGCCGTAAGTTTCAGTGTTAATTGGTGTAGTCTGCATAAAAATACACTAACTTTGAACATTTCAAGTGTCTATCAGCCATGTCACAGATCTCAAATCCGTTCGGAACGGAATTCAATCCTTATTATGATGCTTTAGAAAACGAAAAACTAACCAAAAATTCGGAATTAAATCACTTTTAATTTCAAGAACGGAACTACCATTTTCTGCATGTTGAAGTAAAAAAAAATATAATTTTTTTTTTTAAATAACGAATACTATTTTTCATTTATTTATTCAATGAATAGATCTCAATTAATTAGTTTTTTTTTTTATTAATTATGTAAATTTCCCAAGTCATGACAAAAATAAAATCAACAAAACAAAATGTACGGAATTGGTTTCTTTAGTATTGCCATACCAATTTTGTATGTACTTCATCAAAATTTTAATGTTGGCAGCACACAAGACAAAAAAATACAAGGCGGAATTAAAATATACAAACACAAAAAAATTTAAAACGCCTAAACATATGCCACATTATGTTTTACTACAATATTATATTGCCACACTTGTAATATAATTTTTTTTTTCGTATTAACGAAAACGATCGAAATCTGAAGTAGAGATTGGGCGCGTATCGTGTTTTTTTCCGTGACACGGACACGCGTGGCTCAAAGTGTTCGTAACAGAAAATCTGTTATCGTGCGTGTTCGTGTCGTATCGTGTTGAGCAAAATTGACACGATAAACACGAAACGATTTTTGGTGTTAAAAGATGTATGCATGAATTTCCAGTAAAGAAAAAATTTAATATTTTGTATAGTCAGACACATAAAACCATCAAATTCTTTTTATAGTGTAGGGGACTCTTAAGGTTAAAGTATAAAAATATAAAAATTAATATAAAAAAATTATTTTTTTTGTTATTCATTATATTTCGTATTTTGAAAAAATTTCGCGTGTATTGGACATCTTGGCATTCGTGTTCGTGTCGTGTCGTGTTGGAAAAATTCAACACGCGCCCATCTCTAATCTGAAGCATCAATTCAAAACAGAATCTGTGAGATAATACATTTCGCTCATGTACTCAAAGAACATCATGACTCAAAATATGGAATTTGAGTTAATGATGCAGAATTAATCTTCATATCGTTATTAATATGGTGTAAAAATTTCATACAAATATCTTGTTTACTCAACTCTTGAGAGAGAGAGAGAGAGAGAGAGATAAAATTTTATTTATTTCCTTAAGTTGTGTGTAAAGTGAAAACTTTAAACTTTTCTGGCAAACTATTTTTTTTTTTTTGAGTTAATGACCAATATGAATGTGGTCTAAAGGTAGGATCACACGATTGCCGCAAATACACCAATCTGACCAAATTTTTATTGTGGTGAATTGGTGCACAATAATAAAATTGCACCAATCGAATACGTTGCAGTCACATGATTGCTCCATTTTATAAAAATTTGATTGCCGCAAATTTCCGAAGAATGAATTTGTGGCAATAATTGCCGCATCCTAGCATACGATTGTTCTAACTTGCGGCAACACAAGCAAGCAGCTGTCGTGGTAGTTTTTAGTTTGTTTCGTTTTACGTGCAAATAGTTTTCTTTTAAAAAGAATTAATTTTTTTTCTGTTTTATTTTGTACGGGAAAATGCTTTATATATTTTGTGCTCATTAAATATACAAAGCAGCGGCGATTTTCGTTCTTTTAAACTAATAAAAGCTAAATATATGTGTTAAAGATTGGATCACAGTTCTATGTTATAATTACAAATAAAGTAAGTTGAAGTTTACAGTACTTACAAAAACATTTTAAGAAGTTGTCGCGTATTGGTTTCTTTGCCGTTCGAGAACACAATACATATTGGTGCATTTTTAGCATTTTTATTGGGGCATGGCTGTCTATCAACCGTTCACACGATTGCCGCACCAGAGCTGCATTTGATTGCGGCAAATCACCACAATATTGTTCTCGATTGTCGTATGGGACAATAAATTGTGAAATCACACAATTGGCATATAAAAGGGAGCAATAATTGGTGCATTGCGGCAATCGTGTGATCCTAAGTCATGTATTTCTTTGTTGATCTATTTACGAAATATATAAAAACTGGGTTTAAAACTGGTTAAACAATCAAACCCAGCCCGAAAATGTGTTCTTCGGAAAAAATCTGTACCAAATATACAAAAACCAGTTCCAAACCGGATAAAAAAATTTCCAATATTTTACGCTGGTAAATGGTGAAATGATTTAAGGCTCAGTTAGCCGACTGTAATGGAAAGTAACTGCAACGTAGGTAACAGCTGATCGATATTTTCATGTGAAAAGTAGGTTACTTTACATTACATCTCCTTAACCATTTTCATTCCTTTTCACATAACAATCTCGATCAGCTGTTTCCTACAATTGCAGTTACATTCCATTACAGTCGGCTAACTGAGCCTTTAGTACCTTTTTCAAAATGTACTTTTGAAAAAGAGTACCTTTTCCAAAAAAGTGCCCTTTAAAAAAGTACCTATTTGCATTATTATAGAAGATATGTCAAGTGTAAAAAAGCTACCCAGTTTTACCAAACTAAGATTCTTCATATTATATAAAAGTTTTGTGTTTTTTTTTTAATGAAAGCAATTTTTTTTCTATTACTTTTAGTGTAAAATATAAAGAAAAATATGTTCACATACATCTCACAATGATGATAAGAATGCTGCGGATGGCCAGTTGTATTGGTGATTCCATAATTGCCATAATGTCTAGTTGACGCGCACACACAACAACGATGACAACAAAATTAAAGCAAATGTAAGTAAAATTGTTTTTGTTCTCGTTTTTAAATTAATTAAAATTACGTAGTTTTTACGCGTTTAATTTTAAGTTTTAAATAATTCACTTTTGTTTTGCGTTAAAGCTTAAATTGATTTTTTTTACACACACACAGTTCTAATACATTATTTCCTTAAAGCAAGTTGCAATATTAATTTTGAATTCAACACCCCATTGTTTGCTTTTTGTATTTTTCGTTTCTTTTTTCAAATCCTTTCTTAAACAAAGATTATGAATTATTGCCAACAAGTTAGCATAAGTTTAATATTCTTAAGTTCATTGGCATGGAAACCGTCGAACGTTTAAGGGTTGGGGGTAGTTTTTGCCTCATCATATTTCTGGCAAGGCTTAACTGCAAAATTCATATAGGGAAATATTAAAAGGCATATACTCGTATAAACTAAGCTGGGTGGCTTCAAGTTTACTAGCAAAAAAAAAAAAAAAAACTCGAAAAAATCAATGAAATTTAGAAGTTTTTTTTAACAATTATTATAGTTTATTTTTTAGTTTGTAAACACCAGCGTTTTATTTTCACTTAGACCGAAACCCAACAAGACATTTGCACCAAACGTGGTTAAATAGGGTTGTTTTTTTGTCTGCGTTTTTTTTTCCAAATCATGTGTTTTAATTTTTTAATATTTCATTTAATGAAGGGGTCAGTCAGGCAGTTTTTTTTTCAAGTTTGTGTTTGACAATTTTTGTTGAGTTTATGATTTTTGCCTTAAAAAAATGTCAACAAATCTTTTGAACTTAAAAAAAAAAATAAATTTCCTTTAAAACAAATGTTTACTTCTCTTGTATATATTTTTAACTGAAAAGTTCAGTCTAAAATAAAAATGTCCATTCAAGGTTTTATTTTGTAAAACACCAAATTGCCAAAAATTGGCAAATTTTATATGAAAAAAATATTAATTATAAAAACAAAACATATATAAAATTTGCTTAGAGTTTGCGTTTTACGAGTACATCCTAAAATATTTTGTTAATAAAGACTGGTGGTTGGTACTCACTGTCCTACACAGTCGTGCGACTTTTGAGAAAATACAACCCTGGTATGATGGAGTTTATGAAAATGTCCATAAAACTTAATAAGAATTCATTAGATCAGGATTGTATTTTTTTTCGCAAGTCGTTTGTAATTGTGTAGAATAGTAAGTACCATACTTAAGAAAGCATATTTGCGAGGAAGTTCTTAAATTTGAATTTCTTTTCGCATCAATTTTAAAGTTAAATAAAAAAAAATAATAAAGCCACAAATTATTTATAATTTGGAAAATTTTTACTTGTTTTATAACATCGAAATATTTTTGAACACTATCGAATATTCGAACTTTACTTCGAATCACATTTGAAGCTCGAACAAGTTATAATACTTTTCAAATTGCAAAAATATGTAAAACACATACAAAAAAATTATAACTTCACTTATCTTAAGGTTAAGATTTTTTACACGAATATATTACTTATTCGGCAAAATGTTCTTGTTGTTTTATTACAAATACATTGGATTACTAAGAAGTATAATTAGTTCATATGAGCATTACATTAGTACTAATGCATTATCATCAGCGAAAATGTATCTAGAAATTTTTAAATAAACAACTAGGAAATATTATACCAAACAAATGAGAATTCTAACTATTTGTAACAAAGCTGTCAGTAATTGTAACAAATAATGTCAAAAAAAAAAACATTTTTAGAATTTTCGAAAAAAATATTTTTTTTTAGTTTTACATATTTTTTATACTTTTATTCTTTTTTAGTGTGACATGTTTTCGGCCAAATTTTAAAAAAAGTAGAAATTTTTTTCTTAGACAACATCTGAAAAGTGCAGTTTTTTTAAGTTCGAATTTGTTGCGAACAAATTTTTTTGGAACTCTTAAAATAATTATAAAACCAATTTATTCGCTGAAAAACACCACATTTTTGAACTTCAAACGATTCGAAACAAAGTTCAAAATTTCGAAGTAATAGAGAAAAACTAATTTACAATTTTTGAAAAAATTTATTTATTAAAAAAAAAAAATATATTTTAATATATTTTTATTATAATTTCGCATCATATTTTGAAATTCGGAAAAGTTAAACACCTCATAAAATTAATTTTAGATCGAAAAAAGAATAGCTAAAAAGCAAAAAATAAACGATTTTTGTAACTTCGAAAATTTATGCAAGTAAAATTTGCTTTCTGAGTGATTCAGAAAAAAAATTATTGATAACAAATTTAAGCGCAGAAATGAATGCCTAAAATGTTTATCCCTTCGGAAAACTGGAATTTTATATCGAATTGAAACAAGAAAGTTTCATCGAAACTTGATAGCATATTTTTTCTTAAATTTTTTTTCTCCCCAATTTGAATAAATTTTTTTACTACTGCATTTCCTAATTTTCTTGTTTTGAATTTTTTTTTTTGGGTATTGAATTCAGAGAAATCTTGTTTTTTTAACAGCGGTTTGAAGCTGATTTCAAACTAAAATTTATTTATAATAACTTCAATTTGCTGTGTTATTTGCTTTGAAAGTTTTGCACTAATAAACTTTAAATTTTTGGTCTTAGGGCCAATTGCACCAACTCTATTTAAATATCAATTCATATTTAAATGTCGATTTTCATTAATTTTTGTATGGAAAAATTACTTTTAAATATGAATTCATATTTAAATAAGTTGGTGAAATTGGCCCTTAATGTTAAAAAATTTATAACATACGTTTATGTATGCATATTAGGGCGGGTCGATTTAAAAATCGCTCAAATTACAAAAAAAAATCGTATTCTAGGGATCAAAATAAGAAACTTTGCCGAGGGAACCATACCTCTAAAATGTATTTTGATGTCCCGACTTTTGATCCGAAGAGTAAAATTTTTACAAGAAAAAATCAGCGAAATGGCTGTTTTTATTTTTGGAGTCATTTTTCTCTTTAGAAATTTATTTAGTCAGAATGAAATGAAAAAATTAATTTTACTTAGTATTAGAAAAGAAAATAAAAAAAAATTATTGTTTGAAGTCTTTTTTACTTTCAAGTTTGGGCAATTTCGCACGCTCTCTATGGGGAACCCCCAGGGGTGGTTGCAGGGGGTGTGCCACTGGCATAAGTGGGTCGGCCCTCCAAAATTAGTGGGGGTCGGTCATACATTTTGACTCGATTGAGGAACTCTAAATGGGTCAAAGTGAGATTTTTCAAAATTTGACCCTTCGGATCAAAAGTCGGGACCTCAAAATACATTTTATAGGTATGGTTCCTTAGGCAAAGCTTCTTATTTTGATCCCTAGAATACGATTTTCCTTGTAATTTGAGCGATTTTTTTGCCTCCATATGTATATGTGTGTATATGTATATAAATATTCTTTAAACGAGCTTCAGCCCCTTATTTTTTAAATACTTTGGAAATTTTTTATTATATAGCTTTTTATATTAAAATTAATTTAAAATTGCTTTTCATGTAATATTTTCTTGTGCTAGTGCTTCCTTCAATTTATTACTTTAAATATTTATACATTTCTTTGTAATTTGCACTGAACAACTATTTTTAAACTTCTTATTTTTTATTTTACAATTTATGTCTTTTTATGGCATACACCACACATTCATATACACTTAGTTTTCTCCATTAATATTTTTTCCTAAATAATATTATGGATGGGATATTTTTAGATTTTTCCACATTAAAATTTTTATTTTATTGTATTTTGATAAGAAACACATTTATATAAAATAAATTCTTGCCAACTCGCGCTGCGATTTATCCACACTAAAGGAATATTTTCTGAAGACTAAAAACTTCAGTTTATTTCCGTAAAACAACAATTCTACACAAAGGTACAACAAATTCATTGAACACTCACTCACTGTACATACAGATAAATGCTACATGTGCACTCACAAACACACAAACACACACACACGAGTGTACGAACGAAGTGCATTCAATAAAAGTTTCCCCCAAAAACGAATTCTTCAAAAAAGAAAAGGGAAATAATTTTACGCAAGCCTAATGTGCTTTGAGTGTTTTGAAGTGAACAAGCGAGCACTCTTTTCTAGCACTGAGGAAAAGTGATGCCATATCTTTGAAAGTAAGCACGCTAAGATTCAACTGGAGGGTTATAATGAAATTTCTTTATTTACATTTAGGAAAGATCCACATTTTCTAAATCTGTTAAATGCCTAACTAATACGTATTGGGTTTTAAGGATCAAATTATCATAAGATTATTAGATTTAGCAACTTATAATTTGGCTGGGCATTTTATCATGAAGTAGCGGCGTTGCCAGCTCGAAAGAGTTGAAGTAAAAATTAAAAATACCACTTACTGTGTTTAATAAATTCACCAACACACATAGGTTTCCCTACCATTGCCCAATGTTCCAAAGTTCAATTGTTCTTTTAAAGGCGATTCAAAGCCGCTTAGCACATAAATCATCATTTACGGCAAAAATCGTCAAATTGACAAAATCGCTAAAATAGCCAAAAATTGTGAAAACTGAAAATTCTGTGTGTGCGCTTTAAAATATAAAGATTGTGTGTGTCGTTTGAAACTCATATCTATCTGTGTTTTAAGTATCATTTAAATCGGTGGTATAGCTTCGGAGAGGCAAAATTTAATACTTCTTTTTCCCATAAAAAAAAATTTTTTTTGAAGCCTGTTTGACCCGTTAGCATTAAATAGATCCATGTTTTGAATTTCAAAAAAAAGCAGTTGGATAGTTTCAGGGGGCAGACATTGCCCCCGAGGGAGCAACAGGCATACGGAAGGGTGTACAGACGCACTGGATGGTGGACAGATGCACTGAAAGGCGGACAGACACAGTGACATTCGCACTGGAGCGAGCGCATTCACTCTGGAGGGCGGACATTTAAACCGGAGGACCAGCTGCGTACTCACGTTAGTAGGGTTCTGAAAAGAATATATCTGCTTAAAACGATAATAAATATTTTGTTTATATAGGGGAGTTTACTGCCTCACAACGCTATCCTAAACACTTCAACGGAACAATAAATACCCTTTGCCCGTTGGAAGGTGCCATTCTAAATTTTGTCTTATGTTTTAGCACCTTTAAACTTTTTCCTCTGGGAATACGTGAAAGATAAAGTTTATGCCAATGGCTACAATCAGGTCAAGACTTCAATGGTGGAAAATACGAAACATACAGCCGCAAATGTGCCAATTGGTATTGGAAAACTTCATTAAAAGAACATGCTACTGTAAGACTAACTTTTGACTGATATCGTTTCTAATGGCATACCCTCCTCTTCACAATTAACTAAACGTCCAATGATTGCACCTATAAAAATACTCGTTTTTTTACTCTTAGTGTCATTATTTCAACTTAAAATTAGTTAAAAGTAGATAGGATTTTATGGGACGTATAAAAAGTTGCTCGTAATTACTTTAGGTTAAAGTAAAATTGTACAAATGAAAAACTTTTTATGCGTGCGTTAAATTCCTACTTTAAACTAACTCTAAGTTGGTAATAATGGTTTTTAAACCAAAATATTTGGTTTGAAACTAAAACGGGCCTTTCCGAAACGGGGTCCATTCAGCTCATTAACAAATATCTAGGCCAAAAAAAAATATATAGGAATCGTCGTAACCCACTGTCTATACTGGCAATAAACTCATTAAAACTCATTCACAATTTTATTGGGTAAACAATTTTTCTTCTAAAAGAGAATTAAAATTTGTCTTCATTAAAAAATTCTTATAATAAATTAAAAAAAAACCTACAAATTTTTATTAGAGATCCTTGATAAAAAAAAATCGTTGAATTTTTTTATTTCACCTCTGGCAATACTGCAAACCATATTTACATTAAAAGAATGCATGATGTGCACGTACGAGACGAGATGTGTATGACGTGTGTGGTGTTGTTCCTGTTTTTAATTTTTTTTATTTTTGTAAGTGCTCTTGTATGGAAATGCATTAGTCGTGAGGTGGTGGGTTAATGGGAGAAACCAGAAGAGGCCATTGGTTTTGTTGTTTGTTTTTTATATTTTAAGTTTTTATACGTGAGTGCGTAAGCACATTAATCCAATGGGTAGGTGTGTGTGTGTGTTTGTGCGTGCGTGTGTGTGTGTACCGCTATACACTCATTTGTTTTATTTTCTTTTTGTTTGTTATGGAGGGATATTTTCATTTGAAGAAAAGAAACAGTTTTTTATCTCCGCAAATTTCTTTTAGAGAGAGTTGTTAGTTGATGTTGCTGTAAATGATGGTTGGAAACAGTGATGCAAAATGTCGCACAATTGGGCCATTTGTGGCACTTTTGGATGTTTAATGGCCCTGTGGTACTTTATAAGCTATGTTGGCCCTTTCAGCTCAAAAATACAACAACCTACTTTTGAGTACATTTGTAGGGTACCGTACACCAACGTTGAAAAAGAACCCTATTGTTTTCGCTACCATGTCCGTCTGTCTGGCACAGGCGCTTTTCTCGAGAGCCGTAACAGCTACGGACCTAAAATTTTCACATAATATGTAAAACAACAAATACATCGTTACCTTTATAGAGAAAGGCCATAATTCATTATTTTTTGTTTGAAAAAGAGAATTTTGCATTTTTCGATACATTAGAGATGTTCTTCTGGCGAAATATACAAAAAACTCGATTAAAAAAAAAATGAATTAGGGCCTTTCTATACTAAGAAAACAATATGACATTTAAAAATTTAAGCGATAAACGAAACATGTTAAAATCCTAATGTAATATACATACATATGGGCATTTCCACGATAAAGTTCACTTTTTTTGTCGCGTGCGACAGCATCAATTAAGCTTATATTTCGGAACAATGTTACTCGCTTTTGCTTAAAATTTTACCTAATGTAGAGCTGCTGATACCCTATACAAATATATAAAAAAGTAAAAAAAAAAATAGTTTCGTTTTCTTTGAAAAAAAAAAAACATTTGTTTGGTTTGGTTTCAAAGTTAGTGGAATTTTATACACCGAAATTAAAAACTTAAAATTAAACAATATTCTACCAGTTAATGTAATTTTTACAACTGACTGTATCTTGCAAACCGTAAGAGGCAAACTCTTGAAAACTAAAAAAAATCTCAAAATAAAAAAATAAACAGAAAAAAAAACTGTCTAATTAAAAAAATAAACGAAAAAATGGCCAAAAGAAAAAAGTGCCAAAACTTAAAAATCGCTAAAACTAAAATAAATTGAGAAAAACCGAAAAAATCGCAAAAAATTAAAAATGCAAAAACTAAAAAAAAATCGCCAAAATTTCGAAAATTATTCCAAAATCGAAAAAAAGCACCAAAAAAGTGCCAAAACTAAAAATAATTGCCAAAAACCGAAAAATTTTAACAGGTACTTAATTTTTTTAAATGTCTACATCAGGTATTTTTTTCGCTAAAATTTTATTTTTTTAAGAAACATACTTAAAAAATATGTGTTTACTTTACGTTAACAAAAAAATAAATTTAAAAAATTTAAAATTTTTGTTGCTTATTTTTGTTTTTGTTCTTAATCAAATAAAACCCATGTATTATATTACTATTACATTCATACTTTTGTTTTTATTTAAGCCCCTGTTTCTACAACCCAGTCGGTCGACTTGAGTATAAAATTTGTATGGAAAGTACTCATTTTTGTGAGTGGTTTTCATAAAAATTTTCTAGACGAGGCGTCTGCCTGACTTTTAGTCAAATATATAAAAAATTTTTTTAACCCTTTTAAATCGTTAATTTGGCCCTAAACCAAACCAAACTCAGAATGCATCACTGTTGGGAAATAGTACTTTTGATAAATATAAAGAGAAAATAGCAGTAAATACGCCGAAAGCTGAAAGAGAATCTTAAACTTTTTTTTAAACCTATTGTAGTTTATACATTTTTAAATGAGTGTATCTCAATGGCAAAATTTATTTATAAAAGTATGTGCACAAAATTGATTTTGAAAACAGCAACAAATGAACAAAAAACATCAGCGTTTGAATTTATGCACGCACATTGCTGTTGAAAAAAATGTTTTTTTCATTTTTTTTTTTAAATTCGAAATTAAGTTAGAATTTTCGAAGTAATATTTAAAATTAAAAATAAAAATAAAAATATAAATTTAATTCATAGTAAAAGTATGATATTAAGTAACAAATTTTGTTAATAGTTTATTAATTGTGGAGCTTCAAAGCTTTCGAAATTAAGTTCTTCATTAACTTAAAGTTTCCATAGGAAATGTGTGCAATAAAGACTTACAGAATTTCGGCTGGTTAAATTTGCTTAATCAACGTTTAGCTTTGTGGTACTCACCTGAAAAGAAAAACATAAAAAATTATAAACCATGTTATATAATATATTTTTTAAATTAATTTTAAGAAGACACTAAGTCAAGAAAGACAATTGTTCCATCACGGAATCATAAATATTTCTCAGCACAGAGCTAAGCAACGGAAATCCAGCCTAAATTTCTCCACGTAAATGATCATATCGGGCAATAACCGCTAAAATAGCTTAAGCAACACATTTTTTGGACTTGGTTTTTCTTTTTGACGAAAATCGAATATTTACAATCACAAATAATCGATTTTGGTCAAAAAATTTAGTTTGCAAAATGTGTCGCTTAAGCTTTTTTTGGCGGTTATGGCGCGATATTTTATTCAAGCAAAAATGCCACATTAACACTCATTAAACAATATAAAATAAAGTAACCATAAATAAATATAAATAATAATATAAAATATAATTCACAGAAAATATTTTTGGTTTATAAAGGGTTTATAAAAAAAATTTTCTATAGAAATATTTTTTATAAATAAGACCCTAAATATATTTTTATTTTCCTCTTCAGAGTTGTTTCCTTATTATTTTTTTGTTTCTTTTTATTCTTAAAATTATAAAATTTTTAAAAAAATATTTTTTTTGTACAAACAAATTTATCGTTCATTATTAATTATTTTAAATGAAAGCAGCCTTGTGAATCATTTCCTAAAAAAAAAAAAAAAAAAAAAACTTCAATGCATTAGTATACTTTTCGGCGCCAGCAATATGTACATACATAAAAGCTCATGAATCATTTGCGGAAACTTACTCATCTTTAAAACTCTATAGGACATGAAACATAGCAGACATGCACACACACATAAATACACAAAAACAAAAAAAAAAACTATTTTCAAGGGCCGGGGGAGATTTTTATAGTTTGCTTTATAAAGGGTCTTCCCAAAGGGACTTCCAAACTTTGGCAGTAGCTAGCGGCCATATTTTTGAAGCGACATCTAGCGATTGGACTGTCATTTATTCAGTGTCTTTTGCTAAATCACCATGGACTTATAACAGCGTTCAACAACACGTGCAAACGATCAGTTTATTTCTTATCAAAATTGTTGTTCCATACTGCCAACGTTGCACAGTGGGATATTGGTGTTAAAAATCTTTTTTTTTTCGATCGATCAATTTCAAAAATTTAATGATTTTTTTTTTTTGCAGTGAAATGTTTAATAATGGAATGTGCATTGATGTTTTTTTTTAATTCTATTTTTTTTGAAAAATTGTAGCAACGTCCAAGCAGGGGTATTACCCAATTCAGTGATCCATATATCGTGCCTTTACCGCCAAAAAAGCTTAAGGGACATAATTTTCGAACTAAATTTGTTTACCCAAATTGATTATTTGGGATCATAAATAATCGATTTCAATAAAAAAAAATATGTGTCTCGTAAATTAAAAAAAAAAATTATAGGGATTTTCCCAAATCTTTTATCTTCAAAAAAATTTACTTATTTTTGATTTTCAATGAAAAATAAAAATTATGAGCCAAAACAGTTTGGGGGAATTTTTTTTTTGGCAATAAAATGAAAGGTGGAAATGTCTTCTTTCGATTCAAAAAATAGTTCTCAGAAATTTTGGCAAATATAGGTTAATATATTCAGGGCAATTATCAATAAAATTCCGCGAGAAATTTCTCCCCTTTCCAATTAGATTTTTTGTGTTTTCCCTATTACTTGCTATTGTTTGTTAATTGTTCCCCGGGAAAAATTTCTCGCGGAATTTATTCATGATTGCCCTCATTATCTAATAGAGTTTCGACCAAGACTGATATTTTTCGTTGTTTACTGATTTCATCAGACCATTTTCTAACCATCTTCAGACCTGTAACTGGATTCAGTAACTATTATTACGATAATCGTATCGCTATATTAAATATAACGAAAATTTAGCGATTTTGCTCGAATAAATTTTACGTACTGACCCATCCAAACAGGCTTTGGCATGTCACGATATGGTCAAAGAAATTATATATGAAGAAGAAATAAAATTTTTTGTCATGATAAAAAAAAAATTAAAAAAATTATTATCTACATTTCATATGGATTTCATGGGCAGTGGGCGTGTTCGATTTTGTTTAAACTCAGCATGCATCTTTTTTTATTCTAGAAAGTGTGTGTACCAAATTTAAAGACTTCTTTGTTTAAAAACGAAAAATTTTATGCAAAAAAAAAAAAAAATATTTCGATTGCATGGGCGGTGAGAGTTTCTGATTATTCTGAAATTAAATTGTATTTTTAATTTAATCAATATTATGCTCGTTTTTAATACTTTTAATGATCAATAATCACTCCTTATATTTTTGGCTCAAAAATGTATGATGCCAAGCCACTGTGCGCGCTTCAGCCGTTTTACAGTCGCGAGTGTTATAGGCAGATAATTACCAACTTCTTTTGGCCAGGAGTTATTGATATGGACACCAAAGGCATGTGGTTTGCCATATTGAACATTCAGCACTAGCGATTTGAGGGTCTGGCCATCAGCGTTACCGTTGAGAAATTTCAAAAAGTGGCACAAAAAGGGGATTTAAAATAAAAAAGTGGCACAAAAAAGGGGGATTTTGAAAAAAAAATCGCAACGTTTTTATAAAGGCATTTATTTTAAACAAAACATTGGAATTTAGTAAAAATCAACAAAAACATAACAGAAAACAATCAGTTCATTTATAAAAGCGGTAAAATAATAAAATAAAATATAATAATAATTAACATTAAAACTAAACAACAATTCTTTAGAAGATACATAGAAGCAAATTCATATACATATGCAAATATTTATGTAAATATTAAGTACTTAGATAATTTAACTTTGGAATGTTTGGATTTTCATTTCGCACGGATGACCTCAAGCCGAGACTATTGTTAAATTATAAAGTATTTATTTATAAAAAAAGTGGCAAAAAGGTGATTTTTGAAAAAGTGGCAACAAAAGTGGCTAGGCTTCAAAAAAGTGTAAAATTGCCACTTTAGTCGCACAAACGGTAACGCTGCTGACCATCATACGTGGGGATGATGTGAACTAGACATTTTGGAAGCACTCCAGCCAGCGAAACTGTGGCGCACATTTGCAAGATGTTATATTCCATCGATAAGCATTGCAAACAGATAAAAAATTTAGTTGATATCTCTTGCACACTTTGTTTCATTTTAATTTAAAGATAGAAAGCGCTAACGAAAGACCCTTTAGAAAAACCTCGTCTTCGATTTTTTTAAAATCAGTCTAATCGTGAAAATTCCCTCGGAATTTATTTCTCACGGGAAATAATTTTCTCGAGCAAAAAATCCTCCAATCACAAATTCCTTGAGAACAAAAAACTTGATTAAGGTAATTTTTTTCTTCCCGCACTTGGTAAAAAAGGTGAAAAACAGAATCGTAATAGGAAAAAAGGGAAAATTAAAAAACGGAATTTTTGTTTATGCTTGGGCTGAATGAAAAAGTTTTTTTTATTTTACAGGTGTACAGATAATAATGATAATCAGCTAAGCATAAAGTTGTTTCTGGTTTAGATTAATTTAGCTTGGGCAAACTGCTAGTCCTTGTGAAAATTATATTGTTTTTTTACCTTTTAAAAGCGCACATTACTTCATTTTTTTTATAACAAATTTATGGCTTGAAACATTATACTCGCATACCATCTTATGGGATTACATTCAGTCCCCAGCCTGGGATGGATTTCGAAAAGAAATATTTTCGCTAAAGCAAAGAAGGCCTTATTTTAAATTAAAAGAATGAACGACATTTGAACGTATCATGCAAGACTGCAGTGTTAAAAAAGATTAAAAAAAATGTAAATGGGTGATTTTTTAAAAGTTTTAATCGTTTAAGGGTTTTTTGTAATGCAGGCTAAAGTGAAGAAAATATTTATTTGGGGCTATAAATGAATGTCCGCCATTTACTTTTGAAAGATTATTTCATAAAAATTTTATTAACATTCAATGATTTGAAAACTTTGTTTGTTATGCTGAGTACACATTACGGCATTTTGGAATATGGCAATAGTGTGCACTAGTGGCAACGTTTGTTATTTCTGATATTTTTTGTTTAAGTGAAATGACAACTGTGTACTCAGCAAATTTGTCTATTCATGCTGAAAGAAATAACAAAAGTTACTGACTGAGCTTTTTTGGCATTGCTACATGTCACGGTTTTTTTCTCCACTGATAAAACAAAAAAAAAAAAAAAAACAAAGCAAAAAAAAAAATCACCCGATATAAACCGATGATAAAGATGATATTTGCATGTTTTTTTTTTTACTTGATGGCTAAGAACCTCTAACATAATGTGTAAAATGTCCGCCAGGCCGCCAACTATACACAAAGCATCAGCATCATCATCATCATGTACATACATACAAATACTTCCCGCTCACATTTGAGGAGTTTAACACATAAACAAGAACAGACAATTGGCTGACATCCAGTCTAGGCGTCTGGCTTCAATGCAAGACCAATAATTATAATGACAATAATGCCACCGAAAGAAATCTAGCAATCGGGCAAAGGAAGAAGGGCTAAATAAGAAAAACTAATAAACAGAAGACGAAATATGGTTAAGAAGTTCTTTATGAAGGGAAATAAATTATGGAGAATCATTTAAAAAAAGGCGAAAACAAACACGAGTACATACATATACTCGTACACATATTTTAAATTTAACATGAAAAGATTTTAAGGAAAATATTATCGCACCATAACTGTCAAAAAAGCTTAAGCGACATAATTTACGAACTTAATTTTTTGACCGATCGTAAATAGTAGATTTTCGTCAAAAAAACAATTTCCAAAAAATGTGTGGGTTAAGCTTTTTTTTTTACCAAATTTTTGTTTCTTCTTGCACCCATGGGAGTAAAATCAACTTAATTCCATGTTATACATTTTTGTGCTGAATTTGGAAAACAGAAAGAATTTCTTAAAAATAAATTTACCGAAAGAACAGGAAATAACAAAAAAAAATTAAAATTTCCATAAAGTTGTTTACCTTTTGTTTCCACAACACAGAAAACAAAAGCAAAAGAACATATTTTTTTGAGTGATCTTCATATAAAAGCGTCCTTAAGCCTAGTAGGCAGTGTATTAGTCCAGTAGTCGGAGGGTCGCAGGTTCGATTCCAGCCGGAGACTCTGGTTGTTACTGCAGGCAAACCAAAGTGTAACTTCGCAGTTTGGGTTTGTTAAAAAAATCAACTGCCTGCCTTTTCATTCAAACTTTCAATCCCATATTAATAAAATTTGAAATAAGTTTGAAATGTATTTTATTTAAAAATTTTTCATACGAAACTTTCTTAAAATATATTTTAAATACATTTTATTTCTTAATGAATATAAATAATAAAAAATAAATAAAAAAAGTGCTGACAAAGCTTAAGCTTTATTGACGGTTACGGCACGATATACTAACTGCTTGATAACAAATTTATTATTTATTATGATATTGGCAGCTTACTTAACTCTCAATTGCTTAAATTGGGATTTTCTTGTTTGAAATTAGGAATTTGTAGGGATAGCGAAATATTGTAAATACAAAGTAAATAAATATAAATAAATATTTAAACTTATTCATAAAATTTTTTATCATATTTAAGGACAAAAGAAATATCGATTTTTCGAATTGGGATTTTTTGCAGTGAAAATAGGAATTTGTAAAATTTTTAAAATTAAATTAAATAAGCTCAAACGCATGTTTTAAAACATATTTTAAGGAAAATTAGTCATTAGTTCTAATTTTTAATGTTGGTTAACAAGGCAAATATTTATATATTAAAAACAAAATTCTTTAAAATTAAATTTAATTATAAAGCAAATAAGCATAAATAAATATCTTGACGTATTCACAAATATATTTTTCACATTTAAAGACTGTAAAAGTCCCGATTTCTAGCATTGGGATTTTTTGAATTGAAAGTAGGAATTTGTAAAATTTGTAGAACTAAATGTAATAAGCTCCAACGAATATTTTTAAACATATTTTTTAGGCTAATTAGTCATTAAATTAAATTTATAATGTTGGTCAACAAGGCAAACATGTACTAAAAATAGAATTCTTTCAAATCAAATTTAAATATAATCTAAATAAGCATAAACAAATATTTTGACGTATTCAAAAATATTTTCATCACATTTAAGGACTATAGAAATACCGATTTTTTGCATTGGGATTTTTGCAGCGAAAATAGGAATTTGTAAATTTTTTAAAATTATTTAATTAAGCTCAAACGAATCTTTTAAAACATATTTTAAGGTTAATTAGTCATTAGTTCTAATTTTTAATGTTCACAAATATATTTTTCACATTTAAGGACTGTAAAAGTCCCGATTTCTAGCATTGGGATTTTTTGAATTGAAATTAGGAATTTGTAAATTTGTAAAACTAAATGTAATAAGCTCCAACGAATATTTTTAAACATATTTTTTAGGCTAATTAGTCATTAAATTTAATTTTTAATGTTGGTTAACAAGGCAAATATGTATGAAAAGCAGAATTCTTTCAAATTAATTATACTTTTTTAGGCTTAAATGCGAAAAAATGGGCGATTCCGTTTCAATTAAATGGGAATGTTATAAAAAGTAGAGAAAAATGTGAATAAATATAAGGAAAACATATGCCCCCATATTCATAAAATTTAAATTTCAAATTTTTCATACAAAATTTTCTTAAAATAGATTTCAAATACATTTTATTTTTTTTTTATGAATATGTATGCATATGTATGTATTTATATGCAAATGTTTTTATTTGTAAAATGCTGTTATTATGTTAAACATTAATTAATCTGTTTCTCTTAAGAGAAACTAATTAGTTTTGCGTGTGTTTTATAAAAAAGCTTAATTACATATTATAATTGCTTAGTGCTGAGTATCAATTAACTATTTGTATTTCAACAAATACAGCTGCCGCCCACATTTAACAATTTTTCTTTCTTAAGTTCTTTCTAACAACTCATTCAGCATCTATTTGGCCTAGTTATTCTTTTTTTGTGCGTTTTTGTTGCATATTTTTTAATTAACAATCAATCGAAGCTACAAACACACGTATACACATACACATACGCTTAATGCAACCACATTTTTCCCCAGTTTGAAATGATTGTTGTCTGTAGTAGCAGTTATTTCTTTTCGTTTATTTGTATAATGTTTTGTTTAGCTTGAAACAACAGAATGAATAGAATACTCGTATTGAAGTTGATAGAAATGAGAAACAATAAGGGAAACTATTTTGATTGATTGTACATACGAGGTCTGATCAAAAAATAACCGTTATTTAAAATTTTTTCAAAAAGTATTATTTATTCATCCATAACTATCTTGTCCCCTTCAAAGTAATCCCCCTCAGATATAATACACTTATGCCAGCGTTTTTACCAATCTCCGAAGCACTTCTGAAACGCGCTTTTTGGTATCGCCAACAGCTCCTGTTTCGATTTTTCTTTTATCTCCTCAATCGTAGCAAAACGCTTTCCTTTCATCGGTGTCTTCAGTTTTGGGAAGAGGAAAAAGTCAGCGGGGGCTAAGTCCGGTGAATACGGTGGTTGAGGTATGATAACGGTTTTGTTTTTCGCCAAAAACTCACGCACAAGCATCGATGTGTGAGCTGGTGCGTTATCATGGTGCAAAATCCCTGATTGTTTTTTCCACAATTCTGTGCGTTTCTGACGAATAGCTTCGCGCAAACGGCGCATAACTCCAAAGTAGTATTCCTTATTGACCGTACGACCTTGTGGCAAGAATTCATGATGCACCACGCCATTGCAGTCAGTGAGCAAAACTTTCACATTTGACCGAACTTGACGTGCTTGACGAGCATCGTTATTGACATCTTCTCGGCCTTCCTTAAACCGGTTATACCACAATTGAACTTCTCACAGTCAACACTTCAAATGTCCTTCATTTACATTTACACAAAACTTAATACAGTTTCTTTGATCCATTTTTTCGAATAGTAAAAAATCGAAGAGCACACCAAAACACGACTAACCTTTTTATCTGTCAAAAACAAACTGACAATCCAAAATGGCTGATATTGCCAACATATATAACAGACATGTGTACCAACATAACAAAAAAAAAAAATGCTAAAATCGAACATACGTAAATCACGAAATTTGAAAATAACGTTTATTTTTTGATCAGACCTCGTATGTGGCAAACAAAGATTATATTTATTAAATTTTGATAAAGTTTTTAATGAAATCTTTTACTTAATATGAGATTCTTTGTATAATATTCCCATGTTTGCTAAATATGGTCTGTATATTTTACGTAGACACTGCTTGCGTTAAAATACACAACGACGACACAATTTGTGGTGGTGTAGGGTATATATCCAAAGAAACAATAATGCCACATGTGCAAATATCTTTATTAGCAATTTCTTACATACATATTTCAGCAATTTTATAATTATCACTGGAAATATTATTTATAAGTAAAATATTTTTGCTTTATCGAAGGCTTAGTGGAAAACCTATTTTATAAACCCTTTATAAATCAAGAATTTTTTTCTTTTTTCATAAATAAGGCCTTTAAAATTTAGCCCGTCAACACTCAGCTTTGCTGAAGAAGCAAAGTGCACACAAACGAATTAATTTAAAAAGCATCATTAGGTGGTGCCAGCACATACGAGTAGAGCACTCTAAAGAAAAGAAAAAACTATTTACATTTTCAAACTTAATGAACCATGCATCCGTCGTTGTAAATGAATATTGAGAAATACAAAAATCATAAGGGGAATGAATAACTGCAGTATATGATGGAAACCCAGCAAAATCACAAATTTACATTTCAAAAAAAAAAAAAAAAAACAACTAGAAACATGGAATTATTAAGGCGCCCATTACAATTTACACACGCACACACACACACAATTACATTTTTGCGACTGCTTAATAATGACAAGTATTTGAAAATTTGCCAGAAAAAAAATAAAGAAATTGTATTCAAAATATTAGAAGTAAAGAAATCAGGTTTTTTGTTGCTTCTCTCCAGAAATAAAATTAAATGAAGTGTAAAAGAAACATGAAATTACACAAATCGATGAATTTACAATTATAATTATTGGTATAAAAAATTATTGAAGTCGACAACAAAAAGTTAAGGAAGCAAAAAAAAAAAAACAGAAGAAATTACTTTCCCCGAAAACTATATATGGCGGAACTGGACGAGCTCAGGTGTTATATACAAGCAATTGCAGGCAATCGTTGCATGCAGTGGCAGGCAAATAGAGAAAAGTTTTTGAAATTAATTTGTGCATTTGCATTTGCGTATGTGCAACATAAATGAAAAACTTTAACCCACTTCAAAGATAAGCACTCAATACTTAATTGTGTAACTGAATTACAAAAGATAACAACAACAAAAGGTGGATTTCTTTTTTACTTGTTTTAAAAAACGTAGTATTTTTGCTACTTTTTGGGGAAAGACTAAAAAAGATTTTAACTCCTATAAAAATAGTAGTATATTTGCTACTTCTCAAAAAAAAAAATTAAAAAATGCAACTGAAAATAAAATTTTTTTAATACAAAATAAATCATAAAGATGCTCATTAGAAATATATATATAAGCTAAATAATTAAAAAAAAATATTAGGATATTTACTACTTTTCAAAAAAAAAAAAAAAATTTCAAAAATGCTGCTGAAAATTAAATTTTTTTTTTATTAAGAAATAAATCTGAAAGATGCTCATTAAAAATATATACATAATAATAAAATACTTTTTAAAGAAATAGTAATATATTTGCTACTTTTCTACAAAAAAAAAAAAAAAAAAAAATTAAAGAAATTTTTATGTAATAAAATATAGCCCATTATTGATAAATTACTAAAATTTTAAAATGAGTAGAATTTTTTTTGCTACTTTTTTCTTAAATTTTATAAAATGTCAAAAATTCCTTAGAAATTTAAAATTTGTTGAAATTGATTAATTTATTACTAAAATACTTTTTTTTTCATTTGTAGTATTATACCCTTTGCTACATTTTCTGAAAAATGTGTAAAATACCAATTTTTATGTTGTTGCTGAAAATTTTTAAATTTAATTTTTGTAATAAGCAATGAAGCTTTATAAAGCCCATTATTAAATTAATAATGAATTACTTAATTTAAAAATAGTAGTGTTTTTGCTACTTTTCTAAAATGCCAAAAAGTCTTTGCTACTGAATTTTTTTTTTGTATTTTCTGTAGAAAAAATAAAATATTAATAAAGTACATTCAAGTGATTTATTATTCGACATAGTGTCATAATTATACTATAAGTGAAATTTATTTGCTGGTGGTTAAGCGATGTGCATTTCATTGTTGCTTTAACAAATCGTCAGTAGACTTCAACCACAAATTTTGAACAGTCACAAACCTCTTATCTTATGCACAGACTTTCATAAACTATTTGAGAATTCACAAATATTAATATTTTTGAAAATCACAAAAGAATAATAAGCATAGTAGGCTTAGTAACTCATACAAAAAGCTAGAATGAAATGCATATAGACATCGCTTAACCACCAGCAAATAAATTTAATTAATAAAGTACTACTGCTACTTTTTCTAAAAAAAAAAAAAAAAAAAAAAAAAAAAAAATGTCTGAAATTTCTTGTAATAAGTAATGAAGCTTTATACATGCCATTAAATAATTCAATATATAGTTCTTTTTTAAAAAAGTAGTATTTCTGCTCCCTTGCCGAAAAAAAAAATTAAATCAAGCGTTAAAAAGTCCCCCCCCCCCCCCGCTACTGCAATTTTTTTTATATCTCTTTACTAATATATATCAGAAAGAATCATTTTAAAAATAGTAGTATATCTACTACTTTTTTAAAAATATATAAGCAGCGCCATAAAGACCTTGCCTTTGATACTTTTTAATATTTTGAAGTGAAAAATAAAGTTTTATATAGACCATTACATATAAATTAATGACATGCCTATTTTAAAAATATTACTATTTTTGCTACTTTTACTAAAATATATATGAAGTGCCAGAAGTCGCTACTGAAATTTTTTGAAATCAGCAATAAAAGTTTATAAAAGCTCATTGCCAATTTATAAAAGAAATACGTATTTTAAAAATAGTAGTTTAATTGCTACTTATTCTGCAATATATATAAAATGCCAAAAAGATTTTGCTTCGGTTTTTTTTTTAATATTTGTTTTAGAAAGCTATCAAGCTTTATATAACCCACTAAAAATATATTAATGAAATACTAATTTAAAAAAAAGTAGTATTTTTGCTATTTTCTCATAAAATGCCTAAAAATTTTTGCTACTGAATTTTTATTTAATTTTATTTCATCTATTCATAAAATACTAATTTTTAAAATAGTAGTATTTTTGCTACTTTTTTTAAAAAAGTATATAAAGTATCAAAAAGTCTTTGCTACCGAAAATTTATTTAATTTTTTGTTGTGAGCAATAAAGCTTTATGTAGCCCATTATCAAAATATTAATGAAATACTTATTTCAAGAATAGTAGTATTTTTGCTACTTTTCCTAAAAAAAATATATAAGTAACAAAAAGTCTTTGCTACTGAATTTTTTTTTTAATTTTTTGAGGTGAGCAATAAAAATTTATATAGCCCATTATTAATTTATTAAAAAAATACGTATTTTAAAAATAGTAGTATTTCTGCTACTTTTTCTGGAAAAAATTATAAAATGTCAAAGTTTTTACTATTAAATTTTTTTTTAAATTTTTTGTAGTAAGCTTTAAAGCTGGATAGCTGGAAAGCCCATTATTAATTTATTAATAAAATACTTGATTTAAAAATGGTAGTATTTTTGCTACTTTTTCAAAAAAAAAAAAGAAAAAAAAATATTTTATGTAAAAAAGTTTGTTACGCAAATCTTAAAATTTTTTGTAGTAAGCAATTAACCTTGGATTGCTTATTTAATAATTTAATGAAAAAATATTTATTTTCTTATGTTTGTTAAGCTCGAGGTCGTTCTTATAAAATTGTAATCGACTTTAAATTTTTTTTTTCGATATTTCGTTAACAGTTTCTTAGCAAACATAAGAAAATAAACTAAAAAGCTCAATAAAAATTTAATAAAAATAAGAGTTTTTTTTTTGAAATAGTAGTATATGGGCAACAAGTCTTTACTACTGCAATTTTTTTAATAAAAAAATTTTTTGTTCAAGTAGTGATGATTTCTTTTCAAATTTTATTTTTTTTTTAATAAGGAAACTATCTAGATTTAAGATTTGAATACTTATTGTTAGTTGATTTTTTGAAGATACAATAAATAAATATAAGCATGTCAAAAAAAAAAAAAAAAAAAAAAAAGGAAACAAATCGTAATATTCTTAAGAAATTTCAATAAATTCTTGCACATTCAACAATTCATTAAAGAAACAATTATTTGAAAATAGTAATATTTTTTGCTATTAATATTTAAACTAGAAACTAATTTATTAAAAATAATTTTTTTTTATTATATTTAATCATATTTTAAGCATGCTTTTGTTCTTTATGCATTTTCTAACAATATCCTCTCAAAAAAAAAAAAACAATTTCCTTAAACAATTGTCTGTCAAGCATTGTTGTTATTGGCTTTTAGCCTTTTGTATACCATTAAGTTGCTATTGTTGCTGTTGTTGCTGTTGCTTTTTTCCGCTCTCAAGCAATAGAATGATAAATTGCTTGTAAGTTCAGGGCAAAGTCATTCAACTTTAACACATAAAAAACGTAACAAAATGGCAATAAAAGAAAACTAAAATTTATTGATTTAAACGAAATGCTTTAATAAATTGTATTTAACTATTTTTGCTGCCTAAAAGTGTATTAAATTTTTTCTTAACTCTGTTAACTAAAAGTAAAAGTAAGTTTGTTTTACCCACCTTTTTCCTATAGTTATCCATTCATGAAGTTTTTCGTTGTTTTACTTATTGTGTAGATTTTAATTATTTAAAAAAAAAACTAAAAATTCTTTGACTTGATTTGAAAGCACCCACTTTTTCCTTCTACGGCACTACACCAACATTTTTCACCCAAACACATTTAATGGTGCCTGTGAATGCGAGTATGTGTGTGTGTGTGTGTGTGTGCATACGTTTACAGCTACAAATGCATTAAAATTTTACGATTATTATGGACGTTTCTTTTACACTTTTCTCCTCGTCTTTTTGTTTGTCAAGGTTCAAAGCATTTTTCCATATTTTCCATGCTGGTTTTCAAGGAAATTTTATTTGTAATATTCTTATTTTGGTTGATACAAAACACATTTTTATAATATATATTCCTTTTAATTTTCCACTCTAATTTACATGTTGAATAAATTTGGCGTTTCTTTTTTAGATAATTTTTCGTTGACGTCTGTATAATTTTTTTTTTGTTATTGCTATAAATGGTGTCAAGAATTTTTATTCATTAGTTGCATGTAGTTACAAAAGACGCAATTACAGCTGGCAATGCTGTAACAAAAGTTTAAGGCCTGCGCAGAGACTCTCAAGTGTCAAACTTATTTGTGAATAATTCAAAAAAATTTTCTAAATATAAATGCATTAGGGCCATGAACTAAAACAAACAACTGTTAGAGCTAACTGCAAAAAACAGCAAAAGATGCTTTGCTCTCTTAGATTTTTATTTTTTCTTTAATTTTGTACAATCATAATATCATATCTGACCGCAGTCTGTCAAAATTTTTAATTCTTGGCTGCCGCTTAAAAGAAATTATCTGAAGCCAGATGTGCAAATACTTCAGGAAACAAAATATTACATTTTCTCTTATCTAGAATGAATTAAGAAACATTTTTCTATACAGAAGACTAAAGTCTTAAGTCATTATTTTGATGGTTTTTTTTTAAATATTAGTTAAGTAAAAATATATAAAAAATTAACATGTATGTATATAAAATGTCTAATTAACAAGGATATAAATGATATAGGGAAGGAAGGAAATTCATATCCCTGCACTGATTGAAATCTATCAGAACACTTGAGCGTATAATTGTAGCAATGCTAACAGATTTTCCTTGCATTCCAATTATAATTATAGCTAAACTTGAATTTCTTTAAATAAAGGATATATGGCAGGAAGTCCTATCCTTGCAGCGATTGAAGTGAAATTCAAATTCTGCAAATAGTTACATATTTTCGCAACATGTTAGTCATATTTGTTGCTGAAATTCCATTATTTTTTAAATTAAGGATATATGGGAGGTATACATATCCTTGCGCCAAAGTAAATAAAATTACGCTAGAGCTCTAAACTCTATAATTTTACAAATAGTTATTTATTTTCGTAATAAATTAGTCATAATTCCTCTTGAAATTCAACTTCAAGAATTAAGGATATATGGAGGGTAGGTATATCCTTGCACCAATGGAAGTGACATTCGCTACAAAAGCCTTACTATGTAATTGTAGAAATTTTTTAGCAACTTTTTAGTCATAATTTTAGCTGAAATTCAACTTTACAGATTAAGGATATTTGAAAGGTAAAAATATCCTTGTACCGATTGAAATGAAAATTGCTGCAGAGCTTAACTATATATTTCTAGAAGTATTTGCGTACTTTGGCATTAGTAAAGTCATAATTGTAAACAAAATTTAGCTTTAAAAATAAAGGATATATGGCAGGAAGTCATATCCTTGCACCGATTGAAGTGAAATTTCAATTCTGCAAATAATTACATATTTTCGCAACATGTTAGTCACATTTGTTGATAAAATTCCACTTTTAAAAATTAAGGAGATATGCCAGGTATACACATACTCGTATGTATGTATATCCTTGTAATTCTACAAATTGTAACTTATTTTTGTAATAAATTAGTCATATTTGTAATCACAATTTAATTTAAATTTAATTTAAATTTAATTTTATAAATTAAGGATATATGGAGGGTAGGTATATTCTTGCAGCAATTGAAGTTACATTCGTTACAGAGCCTTGCTATAAAATTTTATAAATATTTGTATATTTTAGCATAATTTTAGTCATAATTGCAGCTGCAGTTCAACTTTCAAAATTAAGGACATAGAAAGCACGCGTATCCTTGCACTGGTTAAAGTGAAATTTGCTAAAGACTTTAAATATATTATTCTACAAATATTTTCATATTTTATAAACACAATTAGCCACAATTCAATTTTCAATATCAAGGATATATGGAAGGCAGGCATATCCTTGTGCCGATTAAAGTGAAATTTTCCCCACAAATTAACTATACAATTATACAAATATTTGCATACATTTAGCAACATATTAGTCATAATTGTAACCAAATTTAAATTTTAAAAATTAAGGATATATGGAAGGTGGTCATATCCTTGCACTGGTTGAAATAAAGTTTGCTGCAAAGTTTAACTATATAATTCTACGAATACTTTCATAGATTTAGCAAAACTTGAGTTATAATTGTGGCTGAAATTTAACTTTTCAAATAAAGGATATATGGAAGGCAGGCATATCGTTGCAGCGATCGAAGTGAAATTTCCTGCAAAGCTTAACTATATAATTCTATAAGTATTTGCTTATTTTAGCAACATTTTAGTCACATTTGTAGCTAAAATTAAATTTTTAATATTAAGGATATGTGGGAGGCAGGCATAATCCTGCAGCGATTGAAGTGATATTTGATGCAAAACTTAACATACATAGTTCTACAAATATTTGCATATCTCCACAAACTTTTTGGTCTTAATTGTAGTTGACATTTAATTTAAAAAATTAAGGACATATGAAAGCTAGGAATGGAACTAAATTCAACAAAGAAGCAATTTTGCTGAAGGATATATGAGAGGTAGACATGCACTTGCATCTATTTAAACTTTAGGACTTTTGTAAATTTTATAAACTCAGCCCTTTAATAATACTTGTAAATACTGCCAGTTAAAAATATTGCACAATTCCTTTGCACTCTACACACACACACACATGAATTCACAATTCGCACACATAACATTGCATTTGCTTTTTGTTTTACTATAAAAATTTGAAAGAAATGTTAATGTCTACAATTGAATATGACACTTTTAACACATGCGCTTTAACATCTTTCATTCTAACAAATGACAATAGCACAGGGAAATGTCAAAATTTATTTATATAAAAATTAA
Source organism: Nowickia ferox (assembly GCA_936439885.1). Classification (NCBI taxonomy): domain Eukaryota; kingdom Metazoa; phylum Arthropoda; class Insecta; order Diptera; family Tachinidae; genus Nowickia; species Nowickia ferox. Next base: position 8,400,206 of record OW387025.1, on the reverse strand, counting down.
AAAAACAACAAAGATTTTTTTTATGGAATGTGGAAGGTAATTATTCTTTAACATTTTTTATAACCACATAAATTTATATTATTATTGCAATTTTGAGCTTTTGTTTAAAGTGTAAACAGGTTATTTTTTTTTGTAGTAAATATCTAAAATTATTATGTTGATTCCTTAAGACAATTAATGTTTGCTTTTAAAGCTTTTTTTACACACTTTTGGCTGTATTTCTTAAGTAAATTGCTTATATTTTTTTTTAGTTTACATAAATATTAAGACATTTTATTTTATTAATTTCTTTACACTTGAATTGAAAGCACTTTTACATACATATAACGCGTCCGTTCTTTCGTTGTGTATTAATTCAGATGTAATTTAATTTTTTTTATTCCCAATTTGCTCTGCACTTCTTGTCGTTTTCGCAAAACCTTTAAACTCAGTTGAGATTTTTTCTTTTTCTTGTTGTTGTTTTATTTTTTCTCTATATACTTTTTTGTTTTATTAAATTTCTTTCTGTGTTCTTTCCCCCTTTTTTTAATGTTAAACAACAAAAACACAAATTCCACCCCTAAAAACGGTCAGTTATTGTTTAAAATGCATTTCAGTTCAGTTTACTGTTTACCGATTTAATACTCTTTAGTTTCCTTACTTCCTTTTGCTGTTTGTTCTTCTATTAAAACAACAACAACAATTTTATGCTAATGAATGAACGAAAATTACTCAAAATCTAAACTCTTGAGTAAGTTTTTGTTTTGTTGAAAGAGAGCTTTTGTACCGTTGTAATTCTAGTTATGCGAGAGAGAGAGAGATTGAGAATCTTGTAAAAAGGGATTTTTGTTTATTTTATTTCCATCAAAAAGGCTGCCAGATGTTTTTATTGAATTTTTTAATGAACCACTTGTGGAAGATTGCGGATTTAATGGCACATACGAGTAGTTTGAAAATTGAAAAAGTATGTAAATGAAAGTATGGCATAGCATGTAAACTTAGTTTTTCAGGAGCAATTGCGTGATATATTGCCAGGTATGCCAATATATCTTATATATCTAAGTCTTATTTTTTTGGAGAATTAATCAGGGATAGTAAATGTCCGCGTGAAATTTCTCCCTTGTTCAATTAGAATTTTTTGTTTTCTATATTACTTGCTATTAGTTGGAATTTTTCCCAGGGAAAAATTTCACGCGGAATTTTATTCATGATTGCCCTGAATATATTTTGTTGTTGTATTTACATTTAAGCTTAAAGTTTGCCGACCTTCTACATTTAATCATTTACACACATAGCTTTATACTTTTATACACAGCTTTCGTAGAAGTTATGCTTACGTTTTGCATTTATTTTTGTACACTTTTAAGCTTTTGTTAGGCCTCGAAGCTTTAAGCTTAAAGCTTTTTATTTTGAATAGAGTTTTTAAAGGTAAAATGTTGATCCTTCAAAATGACGTCCAATTTTTTTTACAGGGAATCTTACTACATTTTTTTAAGTATCTTGAAAATATTTATGAAATTGTGAAAAATGTGAATTTCCCGTCTCTTAAATGAAATGGCAAGAAATAGCAAATGGGGTTTAGTTAGTTTAGTGTTCATTTTTGAAGGTTATGTCTTTTAAAACAGTTTTAATTGTTTTTTTTTTCTTTAAAGTTCTTTTGCTTTTTAATCGACTTCAAAAAATTAAGATAACCTCGCATCAAGTCGTCTCTTTTTTATGTTTGGTACTTTATAGCTGCTTTACTCTTAGACCGATCTTGTAAATTCTTGGGGTATAACTTCCATTTGTTCTCATTGTCAAAAAAGTGGGCGGAAACATTCTTCTTCTTCATTCTTTTAAATCCGATTTTATGATACTTTATTAATGCGATTGCTGCGCAACACAAAACTTGTTCCTTCGTAATGACACAATATCGAACTTGAAAAAATGGGCGGGGTCACGCCCTTTAAATGGAAGTATTGAATTATAAGTACTTCTACTTATCCGATGCTCACAAAACTTGTCGAACAAATTCCGGTCTGAGAATAAAAAAGTTTTGTGCTTAAAAAAGTGGGCGGGGCCATACTCCTTAAAAAATTTTATATTATATTTCATGTGCTTGTACTTCAACCGATGATTACGAAACTTGGCACACACCTTAAGCACCGAAAAAGAAACACAATCTTGCATTAAAAAAAAAATGGGCGGGACCACGCCCTTGTAATTTATATGCTAAATTATAAGTAATTCTACTTATGAGATTCCCACAAAACTTGTCAAACAGCTTCGGCTCTTAGAATGACATAAATGTGTGCTACAAAAAGTGGGCGGGGCCATGCCAATTGAAAAGGAATAGGTATTATATTTCACGGCTTGTACTTGACGAACTCTTACGAAACTGGGCACACACCTTGAGCTCTGAAAATGACGGAATAATGAACTTAGAAAAGTGGCCGGACACTAACATTTGCAAAATTAAGCGTGAACAAGCCAATGGAATTATAAAATTAGCACTAGAAATTTAAAAATAAAAGTTACAGAAAAATTTAACTGACTTCCAAAATAAGCTCTAAAAATTCAAGAAGACATTTTTTTAAACTTGGAGTACGCGGTAAATTTTTTTCGGTTTTTGTCAGTTTTTAGTTTTGGCGATTTTTTTGGTTTTTTGTGTTTTTTTTTCGTTTTGGCGTTTTTTCGCTTTTGTCAATTTTTTTTTGGGGTTTTGGCGATTTATATTAGTGTTTTTGGTTTTTTTTTGTTTTAGCGTTTTGGATTTTTTTTGTTTTTGGCGGTTTTTTAGTTTTTGTCGATTTTTTCGGTTTTTGGTGATGTGTTTTAGTTTTAGCGATTTTTTTTAGTTCAGTTGTTTGTTTTGGCGATTTTTTCGTTTTGGCGATTTTTTCGGTTTTTGGCAGTTTTTTTTAGTCTTGACAATTTTTTCGGCTTTTGAATATTTTTTCTTTTGGCGATTTTTGTAATTTGGCAAATTTTAGTTTTAGCGTTTTTGTAAACTTCAGGAGATTGCCTCTTACGGTCTACAAGTTGCCAAAATTACATAGTCAAAACTACATTAATTGATAGAACACCCTTTAATCTTAATTTTTTTTTTAATTGTAACACTGCACTGCACTGTGGGTGTAGTCTGCATAAAAACCACTAACTTTGAAAATTTCAAGTATATATATGTATATTTTTGTGGGTATATTATTACTAGGGATGCAACCGATACCGATACCGATATATCGGCGATACTGCTGGTTTTCCGATATATCGATATCGGCGATATTTTACTGTCGATACGCCGATACTTCTTATATTTTTCTTTAGAGTTTTTTGAACAACTGAAACTGAAATGTATTGACAATTTTGATGATTTTAAAAAATAAACAGTATGACATTCAGTTTGAATTGACTCATTCAATCTTACACTGTTATTTTGTGAAAAACAATAATTAATTTTTTGTTAACATGAATTGAAATTCAATTCTTTTTTTTTTAAGTCTTATTAATATCAATTTTAAATCTTGAGCCAATCTAAACTGAATGCCAACGTTTATTTTGTAAAATCATAAATATTGCAGACGTTTTGTAGTTTGAAAATTTGAATTTTAGAAACTGAAATGTACTGAAAATTTTGATGATTTGAATGGCTCATTAATAAACACTGTTATTTTGTATAATAGAAGAATTATTCTACTTGAGTTTTGTTAATTTTTACTTGAGCTCAATTTAAATATGCGTATCGGTATCCCAATCGGTATCGGCGATATTTATTCTTGAGTATCGGTATCGGTATCGGATCGGCGAAATGGCGTATCGTTACATCCCTAATTATTACCTTATGATTTCAACATTTTTTGTTGCGCACTTTTGGATTCAGTTACGTCAAACCTATAATTACTATTCATTCTCGTTCATCGGGGTTAACATTTATTTAACTGAATGCTAAGCTCTTTAAAGCTTATGAAGCTTAAAGTGTCCCAGCCTTATTCTTAAAAACTAAATTGTATTTAAAGTGTGCTTTAGTTATAAAAATATTCAGGCTTATCATAAATAAAATTTCTCATACAAATTTCCGAACGTGTGAACAGTTGGTATCAAAAAACTGCATACGATTGCGAAATATTTGAACAATTTATGAAGAATCATTCACACAGATTTGTCTGTCGGATAAAGTTTTATTGGAATTGATGATACGAAATTAAAATCCATTTGAACGAAATTTTTTTCGGAAATTTTCACATGTGGAATTCATGATAAGGCTGATTGTTTTAATCTACACTTTAAACCCCCAGAAAAAAATTTCAAAATTAAAAACCAATTTAGATAAATTATTTTTATTTTATTTACAAGACAGAAGTGGTAATAAAGAATTTCCTTAAAGCTCTCGTTATGCCATAAGCATCCTTGAAATTTATTTTACCAATAGCATAAAAAGAACGATTTCGCTAACTTTCTACCATAAATCTTTTCTTAGAATTTCAATTATTATTTTTTCATTGTAATTTTATTTTTTATTTTTATTTTTTTTTTTGGTAAATATTTGTTTTTTTTTTCTTTTCAGATATTCCATCCACCCTTATCGAAAGTTTTGCTAATGACTTTCTACATCATCAAGGACAACGATAAAGAACAAAAAAAAAACCTAATGCAACAATAACATGAAAAAGGTAAGGATTTAGTTTTTGTTTGCCTTTATAAAACTTTTTGTACATTTTCCTTGCGAGACAAAGCAACATTCAAAACAGAAAACTCATTATGACCAATAGGGATATACTTTATATTGTGTTTAGAATTGAGATTTTATGAAAGTAATTACGCTTTTTAGCTCAGCTGAAGTTATTTCAGTTTATACATGTATTTGTATTTATTTTTGAATAGATGTGAGTTAGAAGATTTGCTTAAGCTATCTATTATTTTTGTGGTACTTTTTTTTTAAGATTCTGTCAATTACACACGCATAATGGTCCTTGCAACCACTATAAGCAAAACTAAGTAGCTTAAGAAAAAGTTTTGTTAAACATTTAATAATTTTTTTACAATAACTGTCTTTTTTTCACAATATTTTAAAAGCATTCAAGTTGCGTCTCTGTTAGTCTGTCCATGTGTTAGACTGCCTGTCTAGCAAGATTTTTTTTATGGTCCTACGAACCACACTCTCATTTTGCAACCACAATTTCTAAAAACAAAATTAAGTTTTAAGTGCAAGAAAGAGTTTATCATTATTATTTTCTTTTTTACTTATTTTAATACAACAGAAAAGAAAAATCACTTATCATCTAACTCTATTCATAAATTTATGAAGTTTTATGTATTCCACCCCCATAAACCCCTGCTATTTTGGCGGTTTTGTTTCCCCAACATGATTATATAATTCCTCTAAATCTAAGTAAATTTAATAATTTCATTTCAATAACTCCCCTTTGATATTGTATATACTTTTCTTTTTTCTTTTTTGAAACAATATCATAATCATTTACAGTTTCCGTTCAAATGTCTGTCTGTCAGGCTGAGACTCTCCAGGGATCAAGGCAGCACCAGTACATACTCATAAGAGTATAAATATTTAAACAGTATGTATAGCCCACACTTTAATGTGAAGCATACGTATCCTCAACAATAAATTTAAAAAATTTTACATATGAATAAGGAAGCACCACACTACATCCATATTGTATACTCGTATACGAGTATTTTTAAGCTTAACAGATAAATCTAAAAGGAATGGCATCTTTCTTTTTAGTAAATGGGAAAAATAATGTTAAACTTTTAAATACATTTAAATCATGCTGAAATTCAATTTGTTACAGCGCTCGTTTAGATTGGGGTAATACTTTACAACATTAATATTAAATCATAGTTATTGTTCATAAAAGGGAAAGTGTAAAGGGGAAATAAATGATTTTTGTAGGAGGAAGCAAAATAGTAAGAAAATAAATTCAGTAAAGTGCGACTTTGAATTAATTGCACACGAAGGGTTCCGTACGGACACTACAAATGTAATATGGTATGATATGAACTTTAGCCTATATAATCGAATAGCTTACATGATGTAGAAATATAAAAAAATATTATAATTTTTTCCTTTTTTGCGTTTTTTTTAGTTTTTTTAGTTTTTGAGATTTTTCGGTTTTTGGCGTTTTTTTTAGTTCTGGAAATTTTGTCCGTTTTTGGTGATTTTTCGGTTCTTGGCGATTTATTTTAGTTTTAGCGATTTTATTTATTTATTTAGCTTAGTGCTATTTTTTGGTTTTAACGATTTTTTTCGGTTTTAATGATTTTATTCGATTGTTTATTAGTTTTAGCGCTTTTTTGGTTTTGGCGATTTTTTTTATTTTGAGATTTTTTAGTTTAGTGTTTTTATTTTTGTATTTGCGATTTGTTCGGTTTTTGGTGATTTATTTTAGTTTTAGCGATTTTATAGTTTGAGCGCTTTTTTATTTTCGCGATTTTTTTTCTTTTTTTTTTCCTTTTTTGCAACTTTTTTGATTTTTTTTTGGCAATTTTTCCCCGATTTTGGTGATTTTTTCGGATTTTTGCGTTTTATTTTATTTTTAACGATTTTATTTATCTATTTAGTTTAGCGTTCTTTTTTGGTTTTTGCGATGTTTTCTTCATTTTTGTAGCTTTTTTTAATTTTTTGGCGACTTTTTTACGTTTTTGGTGATTTTTTCGGTTTTTGCCCATTTATTTTAGTATTAAAGATTTTATTTATTTATTTAGTATAGCGCTCTTTTTTTCGTTTTAACGATTTTTTTCGGTTTTTAATGATTTTTTTCGATTGTTTATCAGTTTTTAATTTTGGAAATTTTTAGCTTTGTCGTTTTTTCGTTTGTTTTTGTGATTTGTTCGGTCTTTGGTGATTTATTTTAGTTTTAGCGAATTTATAGTTTCAGCGCTTTTTAAGTTTTCGATTTTTCCTTTTTTTACAGCTTTTTTAAGTTTTCGTGGCGATTTTTTCCGTTCTTGGTGATTTTTTTTAGATTTTGGCGATTTATTTAAGGCTAAAGCGTTATTTCGTTTAGACGATTCTTTCGTTTTGGCGATAGTTTTTCGGTTTTTAATGATTTTTTTTCGATTGTTTATTAGTTTTAAGGCTCTTTTCGTTTTTTGCGATTTTTTCGGTTTTTTGATCAGTTTTTTAGTTTTAGCAATTTTTTTTAGTTTTTGCTCTTATTTTTGTTTCAGAGACTTTGTCGGTTTTATGGCGTTTTTTCGTGTTGGTGAATTTTTTTTATTAATATGGGATTTTTTAGTTTTAGTTTTTTTTAATTTCAAGAGTTTGTCTCTTACGGCAAGTTGCCAAAATTACATTGTGGGGACATTTTGTGTGGAATGGCCCATTAGCAACTTCCGAAACTTCAAATAATAAGTGTTTTCGTTGTCATATTAATGCAGTCAGTATGTGCAATAATGTATGTTAGAACTCTCATTTGGTTTACATTGAAACTATTATAAGTATTTCAAGTTTTCGTGCTAGATGCTAATAATAAATAAAATTTGTCACTTTAACTAAAGCGTTGTTTTGTTTTTAAATTATAAAAATTAGCGCTAAAAATTATTTTATTTTCTGTAATGGAAAACAACATCATCGGAGTTAATTCTTCATGACTTGCAAATAAGTAAATAACAACTTTAATTACTGGTAAGACAACAGAGCCTTAAAGCTTTAATACATATTTTATTAGGATATTAGATATAATTTGTGTTTACTTCGTTTTCTTATGGAAAAGTTTCTGCCGGAAATAATAAATTAATCTTAATTTTGCAAACGAATGGCTAGCAAAAGGGCAACCAATACATCATGACAAACTCATTAATATGTAACTGCAGTTTAAGAGTCATACTCTTGGCCCGCCTGCCTCCCTCTCCTTCTAGTTTGATTTACTTTGTGTTATTCACAAAACAACAAAACATACCCTGGAGATTTGTTAATAAACGTTAAAAACAAATCCCAACGATTTCAAGCGAAACAAAGAATTCCTAAAGCCTAATGTATGTACAAATGTACACACACAAATGCTTACAGATGATTGTTAATCCCTTTACATTATGCTACAGCATGAACACTATACAGCACTACCTTTATCTCCTCTCATAATCTCAGTTTACCAGAAGGTACGAGTAGAAAGAAGTTAAACTTTTGTGTTTAATGCTTATTTCCGCTTTGGCTCTAACTGACAAACCAAACAGACAAACAACACATCTAACATTTAGCATTATTTCCATATAGAAACTCTTTTTGAAATTATTCTAAATTTGCAAGCTAAAGGACATTGGAGGGTTGCTGTTGTTGCCACAGCAACTGTAGCATGTGGTGCATGCAGCAGCCCTTCAGCAGCAAAAACATTTTATATTGACTTGTTGTCCTGATAAACCCTTATTGCCAACAATAAATAATAAAACAACAATAGCAAGAAACAGCAACGTTGGTGTGCTTGTGTGTTTGCAAAGGATTCGCTTTTAACAGGAATTTTATAATTTTCAGTTGGGTGCTAATGGTTGCAACAACAATAACAACTACAACAGCAAAACAAAAAAAAAACAACAAAAAATGTCACCAGTGTGTGATAAAGATGATAGCATGACGACTGCGAGTATGTCAGCAACATCAAAATGATTCCATTTGAATAATTTTTAGATCTACAAAGAAAAATGGTCGCATGAAATCGGTTGAAACCTTAAAACCTTTCAAAACATTTAAAAAATAATTTACGTTCTATTACGAAATTAAATTTAAAATTAAATTAGTTATGGCGAAGAAAATATAAAATTTCTTGTAAATCTAATCGCTATTATAGCAAACATTTTGATTTTAAAATAAAGGATATACGGGAGCTAAAGCCGTGCTTCTTCCCATGGTGCTGAAATTCACCACATTGCTTAGCTGTTGAGTAACTAAAAATCTTTACTTAATTTCCTAAAATAGTTACACAGTTTGAGTGTATTGCGAGCATAATTGTATCTGAAATTAAGTTTTGAAAATAAAGGATATATGGCAGGTGAAGCCCTGCTTGTGCCAATTCAACTGAAACTCAATGTGATGAGTGAGCTTATTTAGATAATTTTAAAGGTCCTAATCAAGTTCGCTGCATTCTGAACTTCTAATTTGTAACATAAAGGATACATGAAATTCACCGCTTAACTGTGGAGTACTAAAAGTCCTTGATATTTAAAGTTCAATTTTTAAAATAAAGGATATATGGGAGGTAGGCTTATCCTTTCACCGATTACGCTAAGATTCACCAGAATGCTGCATTGTGCAACTCTTAAAATATTTACACAGTTTGCGTGTATTTCTAACACTATTGTATCTGAAATTAGATTTTCAAAATAAAGGATGTATGGGAGGTAGAGCCGTGCTTATTACAATTGAGCAGAAGTTCACCACATTGCTTAGCTGAATAATTCGAAAAGTCTTTACAAAATTTCACAGCATTCTGATTTGTAAAGTTTAATTTTAAATATAAAGGATATATGGGAGGTAAAGCCGTGCTTCTTCCCATGGAGCTGAAATTCACCACATTGCTTTACTGTAGAGTACTAAGAGTCTTTACAAACATTTTTTGGCATTCTGACCTTTAAAGCTTAATTTTTAAAATAAAGGATACATGGGAGGTAGTTTTATCCTTTTACCGATTGCATTAAAACTCACCAGAAACTTACATTGTGCAATTCCTAAAATAGTTACACAGTGTGGGTGCATATTGAACATAATTATATCTACAATTAAATTTTCAAAATAAAGGATATATGGGAGATAAACATGTTGTTGCACCTATTGAACCGAAATTCGCTGAAAAGCTTAACTGCATAGTTCTACAAATATTTAAACATTTTCGCAAAATTTAATGCCCTAATTCTGTTCGACGATTGTATCGTCTTGTCTATGGACGAAAAAAAGCCGCAGTTGTGATTCTTTAAAGTAATTATTAGTTATTGTCCGTGATAGAAGGTTCGTGTATTTGCTTTATGATTTTGTTCTAAACATTATATCCAACACATATTTTTTCAAATATTTTTCAAACTATTGTATAATACTTTAATTTTATTTTTATGTTTTAAAAACATGGTAATAACATTTTGATTTTTCATTATCAAAGACAACAACCATTTTGGAAGAAAATAGTTTAGAGAATACAAAAAGAAGAACTCAAAAGTATTTTCAAACAAAAACGTCCTAAATCTTCTTACTGAATTAGGGCATAATTGATGAAAAAAGTTGTTAAGTGTACTGACTTAAATACAGCTAACTGATATTGCATTCTGATGAGAAGTATAGTTAAAATTAAATGTTTAAATTTCAAGATGTAAAACTGAAACTCACAAGAGAGCTTAACTGTACAGTTCTAAAAGTTTTACTGATAAAATAAAATTTTTAATATCGTGGTTATATGGGGTATCCGGGCTAAATTTTGCAACTTATCAGAGAGCTTGAGAGCGAAAGAATTTCATCCAAGTTACGTACATACATCTATGTACATTAAACATACTTATATTTCTACAATGTCCTGTATTCGCCACCATCTTAAAAAACCCTAAAAAGCCTGAAATAAATTGCTTGTTGTAAGCAAATTTCTTATTTTTTATTTATTTATTGATATCTTAATGTCAACGACACGTGTTGACTCTTGATTTTGATTACTTTTTTGGTTTTAACCAGGAAAAACAAACGGAAATTAACCCTGCAGAAAGATGGAGCAAAATATACGTTTTCTTTATTGGTTTTAAGATGGTGCAAAATATACGTTTTCTTTATTTATTTTATGTAACAGCATTTTTTATTGAGGTTTTTATTATTAACAAATACATACATAAATAAAAATAAATTCAAATTTTAAGATTATTTCGCACTGAAAATAACTTTTAACGATGTGTTTAAAATGGCTGCGTAAGCACAGACATGCACACGCTCCCACACATTTAAATTCATGTGCGGTTCTTGTTGTTGTTTTCCTTATCTTCAATATTATGTTTGTTACATTAAACTTTAATTTAGCTTAAAGCACTCACTTCTCTAAATTTTTCACTACTGCTCTCGTGCTTGATGTATCTACCTTGTTTGCGGTTAATGCAAAAGCAGCAATACGCACACAATAGCGCACACGCACACGTGCGATATTTATATATACATACATACATACATACATACATACATGTATACATACCTTATCTTCTGCTTCTTCAGCTCGTTCCTCGGCCTCTATAACTCGTTGTTCCAACTCTAGTAACTGTAATTGTAACAAAGAAGATAGAGAGAAAAAAATGCTAATGAGTGGGAGAGTTAATAAATAACGGTTAATCATTGAATTATTATTAAGAGCAAGTCATGTGAAATGTTTAGATAAGAAATAAATAATAATTAACTGTACATCAGCATGGCATTGACAGTGTTGCCATATCGGTAATGATGCTGTAGTGGTAATAATGCCACATTAATACATGAGAATGTCTAAAGAAAATTAAATTAATATATACGAGTATATGTACATACTGCCTTATTCATAGAAAATATTTTTGATTTATAAAAGCTTTATTAAACAAATGTTGTATGGAAATTTGATTAATAAACCTACATATATGAAGCCAAATTATTTTTTATGAATAAGGCCAATACTTGTATATTATCAATTTAATTTTTTTTCTTTAATTTAGACCTTAAGTGTAAAAATCGATGTCAGAACTAAAAATCAATTAGATTATTTAGGCCTTATTCATAAAAAATTTTTTAATTTATTGTAAATTGAAAACTTTAAATTTATTTTCTGCTAAATTAGTTTTCTTAGTTATGCCTGTGTTACAATAAAAGCGCAACATGTCCTCATTGATATGACAATAAAAAATTATCTCTTAGAAGAAAATCTCCTCAAATCATATTTAGATTAAAAAGTCATTGAAAATATAATAAATCATCAATTTTGGCAATTCTGAACGCTTTTTTTAAGATCTCAACCTTGTTGATACTATCTAAAGAATTAAATGAACAAAGCAGAAAATAGAAGAATGACAAAATGAGCAAAGAACGAACATTTAATTCAATCGTTCAGATCAATCTGAACTATTCACAAAACTGAAATGTTTTGCCGAGCTCCAAATATATGATGCACTCCGGCATTCAAAAAAATAATAAATAAAAGTAAAAACGAAAACGTTGTCAAAATGAAAAGAGGCTTTATTCAGGGGAAAAAAATAATAATTTTGGTTTGCAAAACGTTTAACAAACAAATTTCCGTACACAATTTGTTTTGTAGGCCTTTTGTAAATCAAAAATATTTTTTCTGAATACGATAGAAAGTATATAAAATTTTCATTTTATATAAGAAATACCGAAGTATATTTATTTGACATTCAGTGTTTAGTGTATTAGGATTTTTTGGTTGGTTTTGGGTTAAACAAAGTCTATATGTATTTCGTTTGAGGTTTTTGAAATTATTCTGTTTGTTTATTGATATTCTCAATAACTTATTAAGAGTCTTACTATGAACATACGATGTTTTTTAGCTTATTGCAAAAATGTTTTGGGTTAAAGTCTACTGACGAGTTCCGTAAGCATTCATTTAGACCTTGCTTAAAAAATAACAAAAAATTCGTAATTTAAGATTAAAAAAATATTGTAAAAAAACAGAGCAGAAAAAGGACAAAAACAATATTATAAAAAAACCCGAAAAAACAAAAAGAAAAAATCAAGCAAAAATTCATAATTTTCATTTTATAAAATAAAAAAAATATTCTCCAAAAAAACGAAAAAAAAAATAAAAACCTAAATTGTTATCAAGACAATTTCACATAAGGACACAGCCCAATTCGCTCTAAAAAAATTGTACTTTTGATGTCAAGAAATGTACTGAAAAATATGTTTTGCCTTATAACGGATATTTAAATTACAAGCGACGAAAATAATTACCTCAGCAGCAGTACCTAATATTAATTCGCCTTGTTTGTTATCGTGGTGTTTAGTCTATGCAAATAGTAACTACTTGAACTTGGTTAGCAGAGACATCAACCAATCACAATATTTTTAGATTTAGTACTTATTTATGCAATATTACAGCTCTATAGAGGGCGACAGCATCACTACCAATGGACGTGGCAATATTTTAAGTAACGAAAGAGTTGTACTTTTTTTTTACGGTATAATACAGTGTTCTTCCGGTTTAACGAACGAATTTCATAATTCAGCAATTTTTTTCCTTACTTTTTGAATAAAAAATACGTTATTTTAATGCTTAAATAAATATATTTTTTTATTTGCATCCGCTAGAAAAAAGTAAAAATTATATCCATATACAAATGACACCACATAACAGAAATTTAAACATAAAAAATGTTTTTAAAGAGATAAATCAATTTTAATTGAAGCGAATTTTGGTTTGTTTCATTAAACGACTTTGTTTTATACATACTAAGAAAATTTTTCTTATTCTTGTTGATGCATAGCAGGTACTCCTCACAAAGATGTGAATGTTAGAAAATGTGTGTATTATCATTTGTTTTCTCTTGTTGCTATTTGTTTTGATAAAAAATTCCTTAAATTAATTAAATTGGTGGATTCTCAATTGAGCGCTAGCTTAATCGTTCATTAAACCGGTACACTTCTTTAGATATATTTATGATTATTTATCCAGTTAAAAAACAATATTCATATATATATATTTTTTAATTTTTCATACATATAAATATGCATTTAAGGCATCACAAAATATTAATTTCAAATTTAAGCTACAACATATTCTTACATTTAAATGCTCATATGTATTATGAGACTTTTACTTCATTAGCAATTCACAGTTTTTTAAAACTAAATAACAAAAAACTTAAATCTATATAAATATTTACTACAGCATTAAGTGAAAAAGTTGTAAAAGGAAGTTGATGCTGATGAATATGTTTCAAATATAATTTATCAATAATATTCTCACAAAAAAAATTTTTTTTATATTGAAAAATTAATGAATGAATAAAATATGAACAAGAGAGAGTTTTTTTTAAATTCTTTTTGACCTCTAAAAGTTATATTGATTTTTTTATTTTGTAATAAATCATTAAAAAAAATGAAAAAATATCTACGATAAATTGTAGTACAAAAACTTTTACTCATATGGGCATTTCCACTGACACCAAAGTATTAAAATTTTATAAACACTTTCTGCCTGGCTCACAATGTCGACAAGAAATTTTCTTTCGCTTATTTATATTTAAAACAAAAACAAATTTTCTTATTTTGTTTTTTTTTTCAATATAAATAAGCGAAAGAAAATTTCCTTTCGACATTGTGAGCCAGGCCGTTTGTTTTATAATATTTTCATATAGTAACAATCAAATTTAACTGATGTGAAATTTAACTGATGCAAAGTCGAAAATCTGCTACTTTTTTCATTTGGATATTTCTTTTGGAAATCTTATTTTGTTTTGATGCATTGATTTTTGCTCTCTAAAATTTCTCTGAAGGTACAAAGCGATCAAAAAAATGCATAAAAAACTATGCAATTGCAAATAACTGTAAATTTTTGCTTGAGAAAATCGCATACTTTGACATCACGTGCGACATTGAAAACCATGGAAAAATATTTGTTATCAGTTTATACATCATCATCAAATATTTAATACAATTAAAACGAAAAAGCCTTGCTGAAAAATATAAAGCTGGTCACGTGTGACATTCTAAGTGTAAAAGTTAAAAAAAAAATTACATAAAAAAATTTTTACATACCTTTTAAATTATTTAAATTTATATGAACAAAAAAGGCGAAAAAAAATTAAGAGAATTGCAAACGGTGGAGACAAAAATTGAAGGAAGATGATTTTTTGCTAACAAGGTATGAATCCGGAATTCTAGGAAGAAAGTGAAAAGCATTGGGTCAAGGAAAAAATTAAATGATTCCAGAGAAGAGGCGGAATGACTACATACGTAAGAGGCAAATTCGGCAGGAGCTAGTAGAGATTAAAAACGAGCCTTACAAATGCAAGCACAGATTTGCAAAAGCTTTAAAAATGTGGAGAATACCAATACCAAAAGACCTGACAAAAAAATTAAAAGTATTTGAAACTTTTGTTTAAAAACTATAATCAGCTTCCATGGCCGATTATTAAAAGCAGCTGCGTGTTTATTTTCTGATACTATTTTCATTTAAATTTGTTTTAGTTTATTACTCAGAATTTCAAACCAGTATTTTGTATTGAAATATTAGTTTTAAAACTCTTAAAGTATACTTTTATTCGTTGTGAAAATGGCCCATACTGTTGTATTCATACTTTATATTTTTGTTTAATTTGTTGTTATTGTCATAAAATAATTACTCGTATTCTTTCTTTATTTATAATTATGATAAAAAAGAGCTACAGTAGTGATATAATTAGCATGAAGGATAAACAAAATGTCAAGTGCGATTTGTCACCTGCGTTTGTGATTAAAATTTGGAAAAAATATATACATAATTATTGGGCAATATCAGACACATTCTAAAGTTAGTCACATTAAAATATTGGTCGCAAGCATAACTTGTGTTTTTGTCACATGCGAATGCCTGGGTTATTTTGCCATTATTGCGCTAAATCAAACTAAGCTCCAATTGTAGCGCTAGATTAGAGCTCTAAGTTGCGCTTATTGTCCAAATAAGAAATCATTTCATTTGATCGTTTCTTTACTTTAAATGTGAGCGATGGTCACGTTCGACATCATGGAAATACCCACATACATCAGCATAATCAATATACCAAAATCTGTAGCATAACATTAGGTGTTTATATATAAAATTGCTGGAAAAAACAATAACTTCGAAACTTTAAGCGCACAACAACAACGAAAAAAAAACATGTATTTTATGATTTTGTAATACAATAATTTTTGTTTGCTTCAAATAATTGATTTTCTTTTGTGTCAGCGTGTTTAAGGTGTTGCCCCATTTGATGTTTGCAAAGCATGTTTGACACAATTTTCTCTAATCGCCTTAAATATCTCTGCTTAATTTGTTTGTGTTCCTAAAAGTATGCTTTGCATACGTTTTTAATTGTAATAAACACGACATATTTAAGTTAAAATGCTTAAAATGCTTAAAATATATACGAAAGTTTAAGTCTACTAACTTGGCCAATTAAAAAAAGGCCAAGCGTTTAGTTTTTTCTGTTTGCCATTTACTTAAACTATTAACACGCAAATATAAATGATTAATCCATCAAAAAAATAATAGATATTTTGCAGGTATTAAAAGGCCAATATTTAATTTTTTTGTGTGTAAACATTAGCCAATTAGAAAAAGGATATTATATTAGTGGTTATAGAAAATTGTTGTTACCACATTTGCAACATAATTCTTAACTCTGTTCTTTTCCAAATACACTTTTTGCGTTATCATGTTGATTTACTTTATTTAGAGATTTTTTAAAATTTTCCATTTGATGCTTGAAAAAAAACAGTATTATCAGCTACAACCCACCTTTAGGCGTATTTAGGGCTTCTTAATATTTATCAGCAAAACTTGTGTATTATTTTGATAAGAAGGGAGAAACCTAACTCAAGATTTGCTTAATATCTTCCAAACAAATCTAACACCTTTTCTATCATTTGTTGTTTGTTAAAAAAAAAATAAAATAAAAAATGAATTTACTTGGCAACCTTTTGTTTATGGCTTTAACACAAAAGTGTAGCTGACAGTAAAACTTCTACAATATTATTATGCTAATTTAAATGTTGTTGAATACTTAACCCTGTTTTCGAACTATAAATTTATTTATAACACAAAAAGAAATAAAAGAAAAAAAAAAAGAAAATTTGCTTACTTTGTTATATTTCTTTTTGCTTTTTTGTTTGTCTTCTTTCTTGTTGCTAGTCTTTTTAACGTTGTCTTTCTTTTGAATATCTATATAGATCTGGTATAACATAAAACATACTTTAGGCATTTTTAAACTTAAGACTGTATTTGGTCTTAACTAAATGTGAATATTTAATAAGTTTGTTTGGCTTATTCGCTTTGGCATTATTATTAAAGCATACTTCTAGGCGCAACTTGTGTTAGGCTTAACGGGAAAGAGAGGGAAAGAGCGCCAAAGTGAGCGAACTTAAATGTATACAAAAAAGCAATACTCTTGCAGCAAGAGTAGAGATATGAATTATTCATTTATATTTAAATAATAGATCATGATGATAAACAATAAAATAATGTTTCGCTTTGACGCAGTAACGAAATAGAGCACATTCCTATGAAGGCAATTAACATAAAAGTAGATTAAATTTGATTGAATTTCATATGAATAAAGTGATAGAAGAAGAAATCAACACCAACATAAACATAAGATTTGAGTAGAAAAAGTTTAACAGTCAAAAAGCCTTATTCTTGTATAAAAAATTCTTAATCTTTCTGACTTTCAAGCTGAATATATTCCGATTCCCTTAATTTGTCTGGTGCAATTAGAATTCGCAGAATTTTGTTACTTTAGTCTATGATGATATTATGACCTTGTGCAACTTCACAAAACCCTTTTCTTGTTTTGTTTTCTTTTTATTTTTCTTGTGTTGCCAGTATTTTGCAAAATCAAGCAATAAACATTTTCCAAGAAAAATTTATGCTTACTAAAAATAAAAACGAACGGTTAAGAATCTAGAATCATTAACCTGGTTTGTTTTAAAAACCAGCAAAAAAAAATATAAAAAGCTGAAATAACTTTGCAAGAGCTCAGCTGCAGTAAGTTTGCCTGAAAGTATGCAAAGAGAAAAAAAAACAAGCAAAGGAATGGGTGAAATTAACGCCAACGGCCAAGTGCAATATATTAAGAAATATTCTCAAACAGTGGAAAAGAAAAAAGCAAAAGAAACATAAAAAAACTAACAAGGGCTTGTCATTCATTCATCTACTAAAATAAATACTTGCTTAAAAGGAATTGGTGTCATTGCATAAAGAGTATGAAATAATACATGCATACAACTTAGATTTAGGGAAGTAATGTATTATATTTTAAATAAACATGTATAATGATCAAAAAAAAAAAAAATTAAGCAAAAGAAAATTGTTCGTTAAGCCCTTTCTGCACTGTTTTAATAACCTCAAAGTGTATACTATTTTAAAGAAACATTAAATTGTCTAGGGGAAATCACACGCACTCATACACTTACAGACGACTAACATGTATGTGTAAAATAAAAATATGTACTTAAACCACAGTGAGGAAAAAATTACTTGACATTTTCTTTTACAACAAATGAGGCTTTTTGACACATGACCGTATAAGTTTCAAGACACAACACACTTGACACAAACAAAACAAAAAGAAAAAAACTTAAAGTGTATAAATAAAATTTTATATTGTTAATAAATATTTGTATAAAACAGCAAACTAGAATAACTAGGCAAAAAAAAAAAAAAAAAAATTGCAAGAAGAAAAACACAAAAATACATAATCAATTTTTATTCTTGTAAATTAAAGCCCAATTAAAAGGCGTTAAATTGAAAAAAGAACATATTGCTGGCTACTTCACAGCACAATGTTCTAAAAGGAAATACCTAATGACAACAAGGCTAAAACATAATACTAATAAATTAATAAATAAGCTAGTAAAACGTTTTTCGAATTAGAAGGCATATGGTACCATTTTTTATTTATTTTTTTGTTAAATAAATATATTTTCAACAAATATTTTTTTTAAGTAAACATTTCAACTACTCTGGCAAGTACATTCGCTCTTTTTATTTCCAAAACTTGCTATTTGAAAATTATAAAATTTCCCTTGCTCAAAAAAATTTCCTTAAAAGGAAATATTATTTAAAAGCAATTTTCCATATACATATATAAAACAAAAAAGAAATTGCCAAAACTAAAATTTCCCATACATAAAAAAATTTCCTTTCTAGGGAAATTTCAGTTATTAAAAATTTTGCTCAGCTTTTGCATTAACTAATTTCTTAAACAAAGTACTGGAAAAAATTGCTTAAATTCTAAGGTTATTATCTCTGCCAAGAAAAGGGAAATTTTCATTCCCTTGGTGGTTTATTAAACAATTTTGGCAAAATAGTATAACCTTAAAAAATATAGGCAAATATAATAAAACTTTTGTTTATAATTTAACAGAATTTGAAAATTTCCCACTTATGAAAAATTTCCCTTCGTGGGAAATTTTATTGCAAAATTTTTCCCATAACTTTTGAGTCCAGCTTACTTTTCTGATTAAAAATTGCCTAAATTTTAAGCTTATACTTGCCAAGAATAGGGAAATATTTATGCCTATGGTGTTTTAGCCGAAATTTTGGCAAAATAGCTTAACCTTAATAAATATAAGTGTAATATATCTATTTATAAATTTTATAAAAGTTTGAAAATTTCCCACTAATAAAAATCTCTTTTCAAGGGAAATTTTATTGTAAAAAAGTTTACATAATTTTTGAGCCCACCTAACTTTTTAGGCAGGTACAGCCAAGCCATCTCACCTGAAAATTATAAAATTTCCCTTGCTTAAAAAACTTTCTTCAAAAGGAAATATTATTATGAATTTACTTTTCATTTACCAACCTAAAATGTTTATTATAAATATATTTCGAAAATTTAAAATTTGCATATATAAAAAATTTCCTTTCTAGGGAAATTTCCTTCAGATGAATTATTATTATAAATAAACTTTTCATGTATCAACAACCTAAAATGTATATTGGAAAGATTGTCAAAATTAAAATTTCCCACACATAAAAAATTACCTTTCTAGGGAAATTTTAGATATTAAATATTTTGCACAGGTTTTGCTTAAACTAAATACTTAACCATAGTATTTAACAAAAATCGCTTTTATTTACAAGTTATATCTGACTTAAAAAGGAAAATTTGTATGTCCTTGAAGTTAAAGCCAAAAGTTTAACAAAATACTTTATTTAAAAAAAATATACATTAATATAATGAATCCTTTTATAAAATTTTTGGTGCTAAAAAATTTCCCATTTGTAAATAATTTCCTTTTGAGGGAAATTTTAGCTATTAAAAATCGTAGACAATGATGGCACACTCTAAATACTTAAATATCGCATGGGGAAACAATAGCTTAAGTTTTAAGGTTATCTCTGCCAACAAAAGGGAAATTTTTATGCCTTTAGCGGCTTAGCCAAAAATTTACCAAATAGTTTAAAGTTTAAAAATATGCGCAAATATAATAAATCGTTTTATAAAATTTTCCAGGCTTTAAAAATTTCCCATTTAAAAAAATTCCTTCCGAGGTAATTTTATTATAAAAAAATTTCTTATAATTTTTATGCTCTTTAGTACACTAAACGTTTTAAAAATATCATCATAGGCCTACAAAAAAAAATTACCTCAAAGGGAAATCTTACATCTTTGCAGTTTTAGTACAAAATTTAGTAACTAAAAGTTACAATTTAAATGATTCCATAACCTAGTTAAATTTTTTGAAGCTATTAAAAATTTAAGATCAATAAAAAAACTTGGAGGGGATTTTTTCATCTAAATTATTTTAAAGAATTTTTTTTCCAAAAATGCTAAGATTTGTTGGGAAATAAAAACATCATATATATTAAATTTATTCTTGCCTAAAAAAATTACCTAAGAGGGAAATTTTATATCTTTGCAGTTTTAACAAAAATATTGCCAATATTTTTTAAAATAAAAACAACTTTTTTAAATTTTTTATCGAGATAATCAAAATTTCCCTAAAAAAAAAATCTTCAGAAGTAATTTTTTTTTTATATTAAAATAAGTCTAATCTAAAAGAAATTTAGCTCGAAGGGAAATTTTTTATGCTTTATTTATTTTATCGAAAAATATTTTTTAATCTTATTAGAAAATTCGCAAAAAAAAAATCATTTATTTTGAAATTAACACTGTAGAAAAAAATTCATTTAATAGCGTGAAGAATTTTTTTGGTTGAAACGTAACGCAAATATACCTCGATATTTTTAAATGGGAAATTTGATGCTTTTGCTGCTTTACAGAAAATTTTCCAAAGCACTACACATTGTAACACATTTAAAATTTTTGGGCAATTGTAGAACCTTTACTTAAAAGACTTTTATTTTTAATGCATACAAGTTTAAACAATTTCCAAGGTTCTACATGTTTGTGTTGTTGTTGAAATAATTCAACAATTAATATTAAGTATACGCCTCTTACGGTTTCAAATTGTTTATTCACTTTGTGTTCGTTAAATGTAATTGGAATTATTTTATTCGTTGTTTTACATTTAATTCTGTGCATAAATTATCACAAATAAATATAAATAAATAAATTGCATTGTGTTTAAATTAAATATTAATCAATTTATTTATGAAAATTACTTTATCAGCCAGTCATTTGAAATAAAAAAAGGAGAAAAAAGCAGCCGCAGGGCTCAAAGGAGCGAAATCGAAAAAATAAAGAAATCGTTTTTTTTTGCATTTAATTTTAAAATAAATGTATTCAAAAGTTAAAATTAGTTATTAAGCGCCCCACTGATTTTCTAAATAATCTTTACAGATGACATTTTAATTTAATTTCAATATAAAAAGTTTTTAATACATTCATTCACGCAAATAGACTGTGTGTGTGAATCGATTTAAATTAAATGATGATTGAAGCTGAAAATTTAAATTTTCGATTTAAGACAAGTCTAGTCACCGTTTGTATAAAACTTCGAGAAGAGCTAAAAACTGTAATTCTGGAAGAAAATGAAAGTTTTCAATACATTTTGCACGCCATTGTAGCTAAAGTTAAATTTTGTAAAATAAAGGATATATGAGAGGCAAGAAGGTCCTTGCACCGATTGAAATTGAACATAGCAAAATAATTTAAGAGTACAATTCTTGGACTAATTAGAAGTTTTCGCTGCATTCTGATAATAATTTTGGCTTAAATTGAATTTTTAAAATTAAGGAAAAATGGAAGGTAGGCATATCCTTACCGTGATTAAAATAGAATTTTCAAGTGTTTTTCTGGAGTAGTTAAAATTTTTACTGTATTCTGGTCACTATTACAGCTTAAACTAAATTTTTAAAATAAAGGATATATGAGACGGAACAAGGTCCTCGCACCGATTGACGTTGAACATAGCAATATAGTTTCATGGTACAATTATTGGACTATAATATAGAAGATTTCCATACATTCTGATAGTAATTTTGACTGGAATTCAATTTTTACAACGATGGAAAAGAAATTTACACGAGTGGTTTTCTTGGAGAAATTGAAAGTTTTTATTAAACTATTTCAATTTAAACTAAATTTTTAAAATAAAGGATATATGAAAAGAACAAGGTCCTTGCACCGATTGACATTAAACATAGCAAAATAATTTGATATCACTATTATTGCACTATATAGAAAATTCCCCTGCGTTCTGATAGTAATTTTGACTGGAATTCAATTTTCAAAATTGATAAAATATGGAAAGTACGAGTATCCTTACAACGATGGAAAAGAAATTTGCACGAAAATTTTCTTGGAGTAATTGAAAGCTTTTATTAAATTCTGTTCACTATTTCAGCTTAAATACAATTTTTAAAATAAAGGATATATGAGAGGTTGAAATGTCTTTGTTTCGATTACAGCAAAAGTTTACAGGAAAGCTAATACTATGCTTTTCAGAATAGTTAGTTAGTTTTCGTTTTATTCTGATCATGATTGTTACAAAAAAAACCGGGTTTTTAAGTTAAGGATATGTGGGAGTTAGATATGTTCTCTCACAGTTTGAATCGACATTTACAGGAATGCAAATCGATGGAAATACAACTTGCAAGAGTTTTTTCTTGTAGTAATTGGAAGATTTTACTGTGACCAGTATCACTATTTCAACTTGAATTAAATTTTTAAAATAAAGGATATATGAGAGTCTGAAAAGTGCTTGCTTCGATTGAAATGGCACTTACCAGGGAACTTTATACTATGCTTTTCGGAATAGTTAGTTAGTTTTTGCTTCAGTCTGATCATGATTGTAGCAAAAATTCGGTTTTTTAAATTAAGGATATGTAAGAGCTGGACTTGCTATCTTAAAGATGAATTGACATTTACAGGAGTGTAACTCTAGTAATTGTTATACATTTTTACTGCATTTAAATTACAATTGCAACTAAAATTATATTTTTAAAATAAAGGATGTATGAGAGTTAAAAAGGTCCTTGCACCGATCAAAATTAAATTTGCCAAAATTGTTAAATATTACGACTCTCGGACTAGTTAGGTGTATTCTGATGAGAATTTTTAGCTGGAACTGAACTTTTTTAAGTTAAGGATGTATGGAAAATAGGCGTATCCTTACGCTGATGGAAATAAAATCTACAATCATGTTTTGTTTTGAAGTAATTGAAAACTTTTACTGAAATCTGGTCACTATTGTAGCTTAAATGAAATTTTTAAAAATAAAGGATATATTGGAGGTAGGCAGGCCCTTGCACCGTTTGAACTGAAATTTGTCCGGGATCTTAATATTATGTTTCTCGGAATTGTTAGCTAGTTTTCCCTTTATTCTCGTAATAATTCTAGCTTAAATTTAATTTTTTTAAATAAGGACATATGATGGTTAGGCACATACTTGCAATGCTTGAAATTAAATTTAAATAAATTAGAAGTTTTTATAGTATTCTGGTCACATTTATAGGTAAAGTGTGCGCATGTCATTGCACGGATAAAAACGGGATTTAGTAGAAAGCTTAACAGTATAATTCTAGAAATAGTTAGAGGCTTGCAGTAGTTGAAATTAAATTTTTTAAATTAATTATGTGATTTCCGTATATTTAAAGCAGGCAGGTTCATAAAGATGGTGTGTGTGCAATTAAGGAAAGTTAATTTTTTTTTAAATTAATTGTGTTTTCTGCGCTGTTATTAATATCTGTTATTTTTATCACCCTGTACTTATTTTTTAAATAAATCATTAAAAGCAATAAATTAATAATACAATTTAAAGCCATTTTAAAATTTTGTGTTCATGACTGGTAATGTAATTAATCATACAATAATAATCATATTTAATTACAAATAATATTTTGTTACAATGAATAATCTCCATATAAATTACAGTTTACACATGAGATAGGCACATGGCAAAGAAAAAAAGAAAACTGTATAAAAACGATTTAAATGTAAATTCAACATTATTTAAATCATAATCAAAATTTAATTACAAATGACATATTAATTTATCAAGAGATTAACATATTTAACTTAAAATAAATTACAAATAATTTAAAGGCAGGCAAAAATATTTCAGATCAATTTACTAATAAAAAAAAATGTAAGAGAAAAATGTGTATGAAGCGTATGAGTAATAAAAATTCATTACGTGTTATCTATGGCGTATGAGTGATAACGATTATTTTTATTAAGTTCAATAACTAAATAAAAGAGCACATATAGATATTTTATTGTTAGTTGAAATTCTAAAAAGTTTTATATTCATTTAATGCTTTAAACTAAGTGTGAAACTAATATCTCTTGGTAATAATTGTTAAGCTTCACACTTGTTTGATGTGTCCCCTTAAGTCTTTAATTTATTCAACTTATTACGTTAATAGCCTTGGAATTAATAGTTTTTCTTGTTTGCAATTTAACTCAATTTGAAAATCTCTAGTTGCAAATGATTTCATTTTATAATTCGCAAAAGTTAGGTGAGCATCGTGAGTTAATTAAGCTCATTATTTCAGCCTTTAGACTTTGCCAATTAACAAATTATTATGTGAAATTTTAAATAAAATTTAAATTGAACATCTGTCTTTTATAGAGTCGGTAAAGATAAAAGAAATATTTTTGTTTTTGATTTAGTTTTAAAGCTTATAAGCTTAGCAACCTATTTGATTTTTATGTTAAAAATATTAAACTAAAGCTTTTGTCTTGCGTATGATGCGTATGATTAATATTATTTATGATTTTTTTTAAATTATCTTAAGCAAAGTATTTCCAAATTTTAAAAATGTTTTCAAATAATATTAATCAAGGTTAAGACAATTCAGCAACTTCTATATAATTTTTTTTTTATTTCTATCATAATTGTAATTTTTGTAATACTTATCTAGTTTTTTTTTGGACACACTCACAGAAAAAAATACTCACCAATTAATATTTTCAACGAAATTTTTAATTATATTAATTAATTTGAGTGGAAAAACTTAATTGATATTTTCAAGTCGTTTATAGGTGAAAATTTAATTAATATTTTAATTGATATTACAAAATTATTCATACTGCTTTTTGTGTGCTTATGCTCGCTCAGCTGACTCATGTTTACAAAATTCTCATGCGAAAGCCTCTCGGCGTAACAAAACAATTTTATTTTTCTTTCTTTTAAGTTTATAGAAAGACTTACAAAAATCGAGAGCTCCTTTTTTTTCTTCAGTAATTCTACGTTATATTTTGCAGGCTTTTCAAACTTTGTTCATTCAAATAAATGGGAATATGAGAACGTGCTCGATGGAGCAAAAATAGTCAGTAAGACGTTCACTTGTATGAACAATACAGAAATTGTTCACGACGACATAATAGCGTCGCTGAGATTCTACTCATTCACGCTCAAGTCACGTTGAACATTTTTTACACTCACACTCGTCCAGTCTTCACACCAATCACGCCCTCTCACTTACATGATATAATTATGCAGTCCTTACGCCCATTATGTGATTACAAAATCAGATGTAAACAGGAAACAATACGCTGAAATAATATTCACTCACGCTCAGTCACGTAAGATTTTTTATACACAGGCTTATGCATGCGCAATTGTGTATTCTTGACTCCAATTATCTAATCAAAATCACAAGAAAACACGAAGCAATACAGTCATGGTCAGTCACGTGAAGATTTTTACCGTCACGCTCGTGCATGCAAAAATTTTCCAGTTTTCATGTCAAGCACGTGATCAAACTCATGAGAAAATACCGTATAAAAAGGCTGCAAAACAAGTCAATCAAACTCAGTCACGTAAAGATTTTGATCACAACTATGAGAAAATATGATATAATAATGCTGAAATTCTGCTCATTCACTTTCAGTCACTTCACAATATTATTGCACTCACTCTCGTGTATGCATAATTATTCAACCTTCACACTAAACAGGTGACAAAAATCACTAGAAGACACACAAAAATATATTCATGCTCAATTAGGGTCAACATTTTTGCACTCACGCTCGTTCATATAAAATATGATCTTCATGCCAATCACAATAACGTTAAAATTCTTTTCATTCACTCTCAGTCACGTCCAATATTTTTACGCTCGTGCATGCAAAATTATATCTGCATGCCAATCACATTATCACAATCAAGAAAAAACACAATAACGTTAAAATTCTTTTCATTCACTCTCAGTCACGTCCAATATTTTTACGCTCGTGCATGTAAAATTATATCTGTATGCCAATCACATTATCACAATCAAGAAAAAACACAATAACGTTAAAAGTCTTTTCATTCACTCTCAGTCACGTCCAATATTTTTACGCTCGTGCATGTAAAATTATATCTGTATGCCAATCACATTATCACAATCAAGAAAAAACACAATAATGCTAAAATTCTTCTCATTCACTCACAGTCACGTCCAATATTTTTACGCTCGCGCATACAAAGTTATATATTCATGCCAATTATATTATCACAATCAGGAAAAAAGCATCAAAGACAATAACGCTAAAGTATGTTCAATTCACTGTCTAATCTACTATTGTCACGTCTAATATTTTTACAGTCACGCTCACGCAATCATAATTATGTAGTCTTCACACATTTTGCATAATTACAGTCACGAAAAAACACAAAAAAATTAATTCACACTCAGTTGCAGTGAATATTTTTACACTCACGCTCGTGCCTGAATAATTATGTACTATAGTTTTCAGAAAATGTGAAACAATAATGCTGAACTTATACTCAATCACATTGAATATTTTTATACTCACGCTTGCGCATGATGAAGAAAAAATTTGCTCACTGTCACGCCACTTACGTGATTAAAATCACGGGAAAGTTTTCTCAGTGCAAACTAACTCATGCTTTAGGGTTGTGCAAGTGATTGTACAAAATCATATCCTAACATGATGCTTGATATCGCGTGGTAATGCAAGCTTCATGTGACTAGGCAGATATTTAGTTATGGGAAAAAAATTCGAGGCTGAAATTCTGCTTATTAAGGTGATAAAAGTTCACTATTATACATGATCAATCAAGTGATCACAATCACACGAAAATTACGCACTTAAACGCTGACCTCCGACGAATTTTTTGTGTAGTGAAGAAACAAGCTCTCATGCATTAAGTTAAAAAATATTTCACTTAGAGCAAGCGTTGCTTAAACATACATATTTTACGCTAGCCACGTGATTGCAATCTCGTGGTTTTTTATGTTCACGAAGCAAAAAATCCTCATGAGCACAAGTGATTTAACGATTTAATGACATTTCTACTATTAAAACTTACTTCAGTAAGTACACGGTGAGGAATGTTAAAATTTTTATATTCACGCTTGCACTTGTCTTCATGCGTGACTTACTCCGTTTACGTGATTACAGTCGAGAACAAAATTTTGCTCATATACAACCAACTTAGTCGAATTTTTGAAAATCTGATTTGTATAATAAGAAAAATTTTTCACTTTCAGTCACGTGATCACAGTCACGCAAAAACACTGTTCTACTATTTAAAACAAGCGGTTCAAAGGTATCTCTATCATATTGAACAGGGAAAAATATATTTGAGAAATTTTAGGTTGTCAGTCACAATTAAAAAAAAGGGGTTGATATCTTCTGAACCAGAAAAAGATGTCAAGTCAGTGAAGAAAAATTACATCATTTATTTTTAATGCATACTTTTGGGAGTGAATCATAAATATTTTATCCTTTAATTTTTTGCTTTAGAAGACGGAATTTTCCATTTTCGTAAAACCTTTGTAATAATTATGAAAATTTATTTTGCAACAAATTCTTTGCCATTTAAATTATTAAAAAGCTTAACGTTTGTAAATATTTTTGGTAATTCAACAATTTTTATTACAGATTTTAAAATCGTTTTTACTGTAAATGACAAGTCATTCAAAACTATATCATTTATAATAAATCATTGAAGCTTTAAAAAAAACCATAAAACTCAACACTTAAATGCACTCACACAGAAAAAAAGTTCTTGAATAAAACAAAAATTTCAATCAAATTTCCATCAAATCAATGCCAAAATCAATTTTGGTTTAAGTCAGATCGTGGTGCAAGAAGGAGAAGTAGTCAATGCGGCAGGTAAATATATTGTGGAAAATTTCCTATGACAGACATAACAAGTGGTTAGAAAACCAGGACATACAACGTTAAAGAGGACAATGATGGAACTGTTACACATGAACACACCCACACACACACACACACAGCGACAAAATGTTTTTTTATTTGATGTGCAAATTAACGCTTCAATAATACAACAACAATAAACTAAATTAAAAGACCAGCAATGCATCAAAAAAAACCTCCACATAATGAGTTGCTGCAGCATATTTACATACAAACAAATGCAAATCCTTGCAAATTACATTTGCTGTCCAGTCCACAAATTAGAAAAAAAGGCACATAAAGTGAAAAATTAGTGGTGATTTTGTACCAAAAAAGACTAAACGAAAATTTAAACACAAATTGATTGTCTATACCCATATAAATTCTGATTTATATCACATTTTTATGCTCATTCATGCAGATGTATTAAATGTAACCAAAAGACAAACAATTTGCTACAATAAATAACAAAAATGAGTCCTTACTAAAATATACAGAATAAGCATGAGATTCGTATGCGCCTTAGTTTAGGCAATTTTTTTTTACTAAAAAAAAAAGAGTTTATGCATTTTCTAACACAAATTTTAATTTTAATTTTATTTAATTTGTGAACAAGTCGCTCAACGAAAGCGCGAGTTACATGTAGGTTTCACTCTAATGATATTTGAGAGTGCAATTAAATTTTAAAATTAAGAATATAGAGGAGGCAACTATTGAAACGAAAAAAGTGCAGTTTAGAAGTTTTCTCTATATTTCCATTATAATTTTTTCTAAATTTAAATTTCTAAATTTAAAGATATGTATATAGAGGGCAGACATTAAAAGTTTTCTCCATATTCTATATTCATGTAGGTTTTTTTTTAGATTAAAATTTTTAATATTAAGGATATATGGAAGGTAGACATGTCCTTGCAGCTTTTGGAACAAATAAGGTGCAAATTAGAAGTTTTCTCTATATTCGAATTATAAGTTTTTCTGAATTCCGATTTTTAAGATTTAAGATTTTAAGGATACATACATATGTATTTATATGAGAGTTAGGCATGTCCTTGCACCTATTGAAATAAAATTTAACGGAACTTATTGGCATAATTCTAGGAACAGCTAGAAGTTTTTGCTGCATTTTGGTAATATGTATGTAGTTTTAGCAAAAATTAAGTTTTTTAAAATAAAGGATATATGGCAGATAGTCATGTCCTTGCAGCTACGGAAATTAAATTCGCCAAATGCGTTACTTATGTAATTCTACGAATGGTGAAACGTGTTTACTGCAGTTTGATGATAGTTTTGGGTAAAATCTAATTTTTTTTTATAAAGGATATATGGGAGGTAGGCATGCCCTTGCACCTATAAAATCTAAATTTTCCGGAGAGCTTGCTTATGTAGTTCTACGAATAGTAATAAGTTTTTACTGCACTTTGAGGATAGTTTTAGCTAAAATCAATTTTTTTTCAAATAAAAGATATATGGGAGGTAGGTATGTACTTGCATCTATTGAGTTTAAATTCACCAGAGAGCTTGATTGTATATTGCTCGAAGTAGTTACATGTTGTCGCTATACATACATACTGAGATTATATTTAAATTAATTTTTGCAATTTAAATTTCTTGCACTGATTATAGTTAAAAAAGCCAGTTTGCTTTTCAATGTAATTCCACAAATATTTGGAAGTTATGATCATAGTTTTTGTTAAAAATTAAATTTTTGAAATAAAGGATATATGGCAAGCAGGTCGGTCCTTTTAGATATTAACATGAAATTTATCAAAAAGCTTTGCAGTATAGTTTCATAAGTAGTTAGATGTTTTTTTTTGCACTGCCATGGCAATTTGTTCTGAAATTAAATTTTTAAAATTAAGTATATATGGCCACTACCTATTGCGTGCGCCTATTGAATATGTAGCCTATCATAGAGCTTAGGACTAATGGTTCAGAAATAGCTGAATGGTTTCGCTGTACAGTTCGATTATAATTTTAATTTAAATGGCGTTTTTAAAATAAAGGATATATGGGAGTTAAGCAATGCAATTTATCATGGAGCTTAATAATATAGTTCTAGTTATAGTAAGAAAGTTTAATTTGTTTTCTGATCATAATTTCAGTTGAGACTTTACTTTTTTGAATTAAGGATTTATGGGCGGTAGATATATCCTGGCTTGTATTGCAACGAAACTTATCAAAGATGTGGAAAATATAATTGATGGAATAGTAGGAGTCTTCAATTAGCTGAAATTGGATGTATGAAAGGTTCTTGCAGTGATTATCCCTTGGCTTACTAAATTGGATGTATGAAAGGTCCTTGCAGTGATTATCCCTTGGCTTACTATTTTGCTTAACCTTATGCTAGCAAATGCTTAGTTTAAATATTTTCAAGAAAGTTTTTACCTATGTATGTAACTTGCATATTAAAAGCCATGACTCAATAACATACAAAGTCGTGCGATCTACGAAAACTTACAACACTGGTGTGATGAATTGTTATTGTCTTTTGAAAATTTTCATAAACTCTATTTTTTCGTAGATCGCACGACTTTGTATCATAGTGTATCACGGCCTTAAAGATGTTTGCTTTAACTTTTGTAATTCTAAGAAAATTTATGTCATAATTTAAAATGTTTTTCTGCATTTTACACCTTGTTCATTCTCAAAATACTTTCTCGTTTTATGGATTTTAATAATGCTGAAACCAAACAACACAGAGCAAAAAAAAAAAAAAAAGAATAAAAAAAAATTAAAAATAAAAATGCTGCAAAACGACAGCATATAGGAATCTCTCTGGGGTATATAAACTGTACATGACAATGATAAATTATTACATGAATTTGATATGAGTAGAGGACTACCAAGGCAGGGATGAGTGAGTGAGTGGCTGCTTGCCTGCCTGCCTCCCAGTCTTTGTGTTATTCTCTTTTCTGTTGCTGTTCTGGTTTTTGTGGCAGCTACAGTTGCTGTGCTTACTTTGTTGGGATTAGGGAGCAGAGAATGCTGCTGCAAGAGATGAAATTTGTTGAAATCTGTCATTAAAAGTGCATGTGTGTATTGGTGTGCGTGTGTGTGTGTGTGTGTGTTGCTGTCTTTTGGATATAATTAAACATGATGTGAAGTTTTCTGTTGGCAACAAATGACTTGACAATAAAAAGATTATTAATTTACCAAAAATAACACACAGAAGAATGCAAGCAAAAATAAATATGCATGTTTAAATTTTATTTTTTAAAACTGTTCTTTGCATTAAATTTGTGTATGTGCGAGTATATCGCCATAAATCTGCAACTTATTGTCATTTGTAAGTTGTAGCAAATTGTCAATAATTTTAAATACTTTTGCTCTGTTTTTTTATCGCCCAGTCTATCTCTTTCTCTCTATCGCCTATTAAGCCCTGATAAACTATCTCCCACCATTCATTCATTCACTCCACCATATGGCCGTTTGGTCATTTAATTTTTTAATTAATGTTGTATAATGCCTTGTAGTTATTGTCTATTTTTTATTGCAGTTTTTTTAATTCTTTATTAAAAAAAATTAATGTAATGTTTGTTGTATAAAAAAGCAATTAAAATGCAACCATTCGGTAAGCAGCCATATTGTATAAAGTAAGAAGCCATTAAATGGTAATGCAATGTTGTTGGCTGCTCCTTTTGCCCTCTTGTTGTTGTTGTTGTTGTGTTACTTAAATGTTTCCGTGCCACCATGTAATGAGACAAGATCCAGGCATTTATAAATACGAGGCGCCATTATCATTAGTGTTGAACATTTATGACATTTAAAATCTGTACTTAAACAATTATGGGTTCTTTACACTCAAAAAAAAAAAATCCTATAACAGAAAATGCCTTTTTAAAGACATTTTAAATATGAGAGTGTTAAGAGAAAAAAAAGCAGACAAGAAATTTGCTTCACTTTAAGTACGTATAATTAATGATGGTAAAGTTTGAGTAAAAGGAAAATAATATAATGAGTGCAGTAAAAAAATAGCAAGTAAAGTCTGCCGCTAGGTTAGTAGGAAATTAATCGAATTACTCTGCTTTGCCGCCTTAAGGCCACTGCAGGCTAACGTCTGTAATCTGTCAAAAATAGAATACACAGGATTATACTGGGTTCACACATGGCAATTTTAGTTGGGCAGCTTTTGAGCATGTGGAAGAGATAGAGAGAGATAGAGATAGGAGAAGATAATGTAGAGGGGAGCCATTATATTGTTCTCCCTCTCGCTGATGAACTAAAAAGTTGCTTAACTAAAATTGCCATGGTGCATTCTATTACTTACTTACATTGTTTTAGTGCAGAGCTGGCCACCGAGAGAAACACGAGAGAAATGTATTCGCGTGTGTATGTATATTAATTTGTATAAGAAGCCGATTGATGTTCGGCACTCTGGTGCTACTTTGGGCAGCTCAGCTTTAGTTTTGTTAATGGGATGGAGACTAACTATTCTATAAATTTTGACATAAAGTGGCCACTTAGATGGAAAATTGCTGAAAGTTGCCATACATAATACCAATTTCGATATCAGCGGCGTTGCCAACTGAAATTCGGTTGGCATACATAATCCAGCCTTAACAAACAAAGCGCATTTCTGTAGCATTTTTTAAATAATTTTTCCATACTAAAGTTGCTGTTTTATAATTTTCTTAATCACTTTAATTATTTTTCTCATTTCCTCTGAGATGTATCTTACTTTTGTCTTTTAAATTTTGTTTGCCCTCTGTTCAGTTATCGTTCATCATTTATTTATTCCCAGTTAAGCAAAGAGCCCATAAATTATTATTAATTTTGTGCATGTCTTTTGTAAAAGACAAGGTCAAGCGGGTGTTTTTTGTGTTGAAATGTTGAGTTAAGAAATAAATCTCTTGGGTATTGCTTTCTTTTTTTTTTTCGTTTGCGTGCTACGCGACACAACAACAGGCATGGAAGTCATGAATTAAAATGTCTATTTGCTAGACTAGTGAAATGAATTTTTGGAACACAAACTGACCTTGACTGTAAGCAAAATTAATTCATCTATCAAACAACGAAAAAAAAAGAAAAAAGAGAATTACTTGAAATGCCTAAAAGTAGGCAAGTTATTTAGAAATGGATAAAGATGTCTTTATATTAAAGAAAAACAAAAATCTAACTTCAAATTATTAATTCAGTTTATTTTATAAAATAAATTTATTTAAATAACGGCAAAATATAAATCTATAGGGTAATTCCCTTGTGGCGGGTGTGACCATGATACTCACCGGTTTTGTTATAATTCAAAAATATAAAATTTATAATTTAAAACAAGGATGCGGCTCCCAAGCATGTTAATATACTAAACATTTAATTATAGTTATACATTGAAAGAATGTGACTTCTACTCAGAATGGCCGTTAGAGGACTGTGACGCGTGTACAGATCTCAATTTTTGCAGAATTATTATCTTTTGGATTGTCGGGTGTGACCAAGTATAAAAACTAGAAAATTTGAAAGAAATAAAAATTTAGAAGTTTTCAAAACGCGTACAATTCAACTTTTATCATTTTTCTGCTCAGAATGGCCATTCGAGAACTGTAACCTTACAAAACTCAGGTTTTGCACAATTGTTATCTCGTTGACTAAAGCAAATGCTTACTGCCTCGAAAAAAAAAAAAAAATTAGTCTTAAAAAATTATTTGAAATTGTGACGGCTGTGACCTCTTGATAAGACGGGTGTGACCAAGTATTAAAACTGGAAAATTTGAAAGCAAAAATTTTGAGGTGTATTCAAAAGGCGTACAATTTAACTTTTAGCCTTTTTCTGCTCATAACGGCCATCAGGGCACTGTGACGGGTGTGACCTTACAAAACTCAGTTTTTGCAGAATTACTATCTTTATGGTTGTAGGAAGTACTTACTGCTTGGAAAAAACAAATTTGTCTTTAAAAAACTTTTTCTCAAACGTGACGGGTGTGACCTCTTTATATGCGGGGTGTGACACAGTATGGAAACTCGAAAATTTTGCTAGAAATAGAACTTAAAATGTATTCAAAACGCGTACAATTTAACTGTTATCCTTTTTTTTTTTTTGCTCAGAATGGCCTTCATAGGACTGCGACAGGTGTGACCTGACAAAATTTCAGTTTTCACAGCATCGTTTTATCTTTGATTTTAGTAAATACTAGCTGCCTGAAAAAAAAACAAATTTGTTTTTAAAAATATTTTTGGAAAGTGTGACGGGTGTGACCTTTTTATATGACGGGTGTGACTTAGGATGAAAATTCGGAAATTTGGAAGAAATTTTTTTTCGATGTATTAAAAGCTCTTACAATTTAACTTTTATTTTTATTTCGTTGTCTGCTCTTTCATTTTTTATTCTTGATAATTTTTTTCTTTTGTCTTCCAGGAATTTTTTTAGCCATCATAATTTTCTTAGCATTGCTTATTTTCCTGTCCCTTTATCTCTCTAAAGCTAAATACAGTTCATAGTTCTCTTTATTTTCTTTAAATTTCTTCATTTTCTCCCGCTTTCCAAAAAATATCTCTTAAGCATTTATGTGACGGGTGTGACTAAATATTTCTTATAAGTAATTATTCGAATATTAAAATGCAAATTAACAAAATTTTAAGCTTAAGCGATATAATTTTCGAAGTTAATTTTTTGACGAAAAATTATTTGCCATCGTAAATAATCGATTTTCGTAAAAAAAAACGTGGATAAAAAAATGTGTCGGTTAAGATTTTTTGGCGGTTATGGCTCGATATTATTAAATGCGCTTACTTTTTTATTGTTGTAAATTATCAACTATTTATTGTGTGCAGTAACAATTTTATTAAATTTTTCCAATTTTTACTGTGACGGGTATGACCGAAAATTTTAATATTTCAATTAATTCACAAATTTCTTATTAAAAGACTTACAAAAAGCTCTAAACTAATAAAAAGCAAACAAGAATATAAAACCGTTGTAGAATTAAAGGTTTTTAATAAAAAGATGAAAAGCAAAAAAAAAAAAACCTAAAATAAAGACGCCCATGTGCAAAAAAAGTAACCTGTAAAATTTCTACAGAAAAACTGTTTCTAACATACACCTCAAGCACATGTTATTTCTTTGCACTTGGGGGGTCAAATATACAAAGCGAGAGAGCAGTCTGCTTTCAGTATGATACGAATTTTCGATAGTTTACAGTAGAAGGAAATAAAAAATGCAAAAATAGATAAATCTTTTATTTGTAAGTGTTACTTACTTAGTTCTTTAAGGAGGATGTTATTATACCAGAAAACATTAAAAACGCTATTTCGAAAAAAAGTGAGATACACCTTTTTTTTATTAAGCTTTCCTTTTTTTCCTTTCCAAGCGTTTTCAAATTGATAAAAAATAGAAAAATGTTTATTTCTTTTAATTTGTCCCATAATCGTCGTACTCTTAAAAACATTAGTTGTACAATTTTTATTAAAAATAATTAAATTATTTTTTTTCCTGTGTAGGGCCATTTTGCGTGGAATATCCCTGCTATTACAGGCTTTAGCAAAAAAAAAAAAAAAAAAAAAAACAAATACAGAGAATTTTTGAATTAACCACTTCAAATGGTTTGGATAATTTATAGCTTGTAATTAACTTAATGAGCTGGACGGGCTAAAGAAAAAACAAAAGGCAAAACCAAATATATACTTCACTAAGATAACAACAGGCTCAATTAAGTGTGTTAAGCGGCTCACGGTGGCATGAGAAATCTTTTATAGTAGACAAAACAAAAATGTATAAAGAAATTACCTTTAATTGTTGTTTTTGTTATTGTTGTATCCACCATACATTCACCCTCCCAAAAAAAACAAAAGAAAAAAACGTACTGTTAGCAAACTCGTTTGTAGATGGTTTTTAGTTTTAATTAACTTAATTGCCGGCAGTTCAAGTTAATTGAACGTAAGCATCTAATATTACTCACTACATTATGCCGAAAAATTCGACAAATAGCGACTGCTGCATACAAAGATGGGCTCAGTTTAACGTAAACATAGAGACTGAGGGAGAGAGAGAGAGAGAGAGCGAAAAATAAAAACAAGAGCAAAGGATAATGATAATGTTTAAGCATTTTTAATAGCAAGTGCTGCACTAACTACGATGCTAAGTAAAATGTTTAGATTGTTTTCTTTTACTTTTTTCTTAAATAACAAAATATTTGTATTTCGAAGCCGTTTTTAAGTTTAATAAAATAATTGCCTGTTCTTTTAAAATCTACAAGAATTTTTCAAATTACTTGGAAACTACAAAAAGTTACATAAAAGTCTAATATTAAAGTGAGTACGTGCCTTAGCTCATGTTGAACTAAACACCGAGTGAACTTAAGCGCTCGCCACCGCCCCACAGTGGTTCCAAATAGCATAAAACTTGCGATCGGATAACAAAACAATTAGGGTGTCTGTTTGTTTTGTTTTTGTAATTTAAATTTTTTCCATATAAAATTTGTTAAATTTGTCTTGGCATTGCGTTTTACAAATTAAGCCCTCAATATCAATCATACGCCTATAAAGTGGAATCTCTACCCCAAAAGCTGCCAAATTAAATATCAATCATACGTCTACACAGCCAAATTATTTTTCAATGTAGAAGATTGCAATCTAATCAATTTCAGTTTATAAAACAATCAATAAAGAGTAATCCAAATAATATTAATAACAAAGATTATGCCAGCTCGTATAATGTGCCAAGTAATTAAGATAAGCTTCAACAACTGTAACTAAAAGGAAGCCTGGTTGGTGGTTATGTGCCCCTTTAAATGTCTCGTTTTTGCTTTTATTTATCGATATTACTGCAATTGTTAAATCAGCAAATAGTAACAAAAGGTTTCATAAATTTTTATTAGATTCTTTTTGCCTCCGCCTAAATCACTAATTAATGTTTAAGGCGATTTCTTTAAGGAGAATTGCTACACAACACAAAAAAAAATATTTTTCTTAATAAACGCTTAATAAAAAATATTTTATAGGGAAATCTGTTTTATAAACTCTTTATTAAGATTAAATAATTTTTATAAACTAAACCAGCTAAAACTTAATTGTGAGAAAAATATTTGTTGCAATACTTTCCTTCATTATAAAAGACAAAGTAAACATTTACCCCCCCCATATTCATAAAATTTAAAATGTATTTTAGTTCAAATTTGTCATAAAAAATTTTCCCTAAATGGATTTCCAATTCATTTAATTTAATTCATCTCTAATTTCAGTATTTCTGTTAGTGAAGTTTTAACTAAAGGAAACTTATTTACATATTTTGAGGAAAATATTAACTCGTACTAAAATTTTAAAGAGTTTAATCTAACTCTCATTTGTTTGATTTGTGAAAAAAAGCGACAGTTTAGATTTTGAGATTTTTTTCCCATTAAGTCTTGCTTTCTTAGCGAGAGGACAATGAGGAATATGCAATTTGTTCTCTCGTTCGTTATTTCAAACAGTGAAAAAATACAAAAGCAATTATAAACACATTCTTCAGCAAGAAAAGTTTCTTCATTTGAACGCAAAGTAAAATTTAAAAACTAAACTGAAAAAATGCTGCACAAAAATTTTCATCATCTCAATGATTTTGTCTGCAGCCTTTTTACAAGGTGGGCCAAAAGAAATCACTCTATTAGAAGATGCTCTTATTTTTGCAAATGGCGGCCAATGTCAAATTTGTTTTGACATTTGTACACTAGACAGATGTAGAATAAAAGTGAACAAGCCATGGAGCGGTAGACTCCCCAAGAACGCAGCATAATCGTGTCGTGGCGTTCCTGGGTCGCCTCATCTCTCGTTTTGGCGATTTACACTGGCCCGCAAGATCGCCCGATTTAACCGTTCCAGACTTTTTTGTGGGGTTTTTTGAAGTCCCGTGTTTAAGTGAACAAGCCCGAGACCCTGGAAGCCCTCAAGGATCACATCCGACACGAGTGCGAGAATTTTTCGCCCGAAGTTCTCGCCGGTGTCATGAAAAAAGCCATAAAACGAGTAATCAATTGTGACGGCGTCCGTTTGGCCGATATCATCTTCTCGACTTGACCAATAAAATTCTAAAGGTTCAAATAAACACAATCAAAAAACAGAATCGAGGTTTTTCATTTACATAGCAAAAAAAAAAAAAAAAAAATTAAAGCCAAACAACATCGCATGACTTTTTTTTGGCCCAACCTGTATAGAGGAACCTTCAAATACGGCTAAAACGAACCACAAAGTTTCATTTTAGCTGCCTTGTTGTTCATTTAAAGTCTCGCTTTTTTATACTATTTCAGTTTCAAATAATTTTACCTTTCAGATAGATGATGTTATTAAAAGATTTTAATAAATTTGATTTTCTTATTCTTTATTTACAGATAGACTAATGTTGCAACAGAAAAAACAAAGACAACGGAAACACAAGTTAATGTATATACAAGGCTTCTGCTGACATTGAGCACTTAATTCTAAGCTTTAGCAATAAGATAAAATAAAATTCTGTAGCTGTGAAATTAGCTTGTCAAAGTGAATAGTTTTAATCAAATACTACACACATAAAACCTGTAAACTAAAATAATGATTAAACTGTCTGAGTTCAAGTATGATTTCAATAGCAAACTCTATTCATAAAACTTAAAGAAAAAAAAAAATTATTAATGCATGATCCCTTAAGAGTTTGATAGTAAAAACTCTTAATTTTGTTTGTATCAGCTGAAAAATAAAGGATTATATATACTTTCAGCTATTGAAGTCAGAGAAAGACTCAGGCAGTTTTTAAAAAAATTTAATATATATTTTTTCTAAAAGTCAACTTAAATTTATATTTTATACAATTATATCTCCGAAATAAAAATAAATAAATCACTACTTTGAATATAGTTTAATTATATCTCAGCAATACAAATTAAAAACTTTGCATTGAGTTTCACTCTGAAAATCATTTTCCTATAGCAAGTGTATCCTTATCCAAAAAATTCAAACTATTCGTTTCATCTTAAATAACGTTAAAGTCTTAAATACCATTTAATCAATCATCGCGTCTCTATCTTCAGAGTCTCTAAAGTTATCGATATTAATCTAAATATAGTGAAAAACGGAAACACCGGAAATAGCTTGTTTTCAGTGATTTTTTAAGCATCTCTTATATCAGGGAACTCAAAAGTCACCTATAAACGAAACACAAAGTTCCCTTTTAGCTGCCTGTCAAATTTCACTTCCCTAGCTTCATAAATTTCGGAGTTATAGATAAATTACCTAAAGGGTAACAACAAGCCGAAGTGACCGGAAGTTTCCAGTTTTTAATAAATTTGTAAGTCCTATACCTCGGCAACGGCTCGGTATATTTTAATGAAACTTTTTTTAAATGCAAGCCCATAAATTCAGCTTCAATATAGATGGCTTTTGGACTTCCAAAACGCCAAAGAAAACACGAAGAAGAAGCAATCTCTAATTTACGCCCACTATTGACGACTTAAAAGTGGGCGTGGCAAAATTTTATTTAACACGTTTCATTCCCCATTGTGTTCTTTATCAGCTTGTCAAAATTTCATGCATTTATCTTTCAAAACAACGGAGTTATTACAAAAAACGTAAAACTGTTTTTGAGCCGGAAAAATTTTTAAAATTTTAAAAATTTCGGTTATTTTTTTTGTGAAACACCAGGTCAACAGAAACTGGAGGAGGTGGATTTCTGGAATTAGTTTTCTTCAAAACGCTACAAATCGCCAATTGCTGAACCGATTCCAATGATTGTTCCACCATATGATAGATTGGAAGTTGGGCTACAAGATGGGCAAACTTTGGCCCGCCTGGTGGCCCCCCGTGTCAGGCAAAAAATGCAAAACATTCTTGTAATCGTTATATCTCGCCAAGTTAAAAAGCCACAGAGTTCATATGGCGTCCATATGAAGCTCCAGCTTCCATACTAGATGCCTGTCGAATTTCACTTCTCTAGCTTCACAAACATCGGAGATAGAGATTAATTAATTAAAGGGTAATACCAAGCCGAAGTGACCGGAAGTGGCCAGTTTTTAATAAATTTGTAAGTCCTATACCTCGGCAACGGCTCGGTATATTTTAATGAAACTTTTTTTAAATGCAAGCCCATAAATTCAGCTTCAATATAGATGGCTTTTGGACTTCCAAAACGCCAAAGAAAACACGAAGAAGAAGCAATCTCTAATTTACGCCCACTATTGACGACTTAAAAGTGGGCGTGGCAAAATTTTATTTAACACGTTTCATTCCCCATTGTGTTCTTTATCAGCTTGTCAAAATTTCATGCATTTATCTTTCAAAACAACGGAGTTATTACAAAAAACGTAAAACTGTTTTTGAGCCGGAAAAATTTTTAAAATTTTAAAAATTTCGGTTATTTTTTTTGTGAAACACCAGGTCAACAGAAACTGGAGGAGGTGGATTTCTGGAATTAGTTTTCTTCAAAACGCTACAAATCGCCAATTGCTGAACCGATTCCAATGATTGTTCCACCATATGATAGATTGGAAGTTGGGCTACAAGATGGGCAAACTTTGGCCCGCCTGGTGGCCCCCCGTGCCAGGCAAAAAATGCAAAACATTCTTGTAATCGTTATATCTCGCCAAGTTAAAAAGCCACAGAGTTCATATGGCGTCCATATGAAGCTCCAGCTTCCATACTAGATGCCTGTCGAATTTCACTTCTCTAGCTTCACAAACGTCGGAGATAGAGATTAATTAATTAAAGGGTAATACCAAGCCGAAGTGACCGGAAGTGGCCAGTTTTTAATAAATTTGTAAGTCCTATACCTCGGCAACGGCTCGGTATATTTTAATGAAACTTTTTTTAAATGCAAGCCCATAAATTCAGCTTCAATATAGATGGCTTTTGGACTTCCAAAACGCCAAAGAAAACACGAAGAAGAAGCAATCTCTAATTTACGCCCACTATTGACGACTTAAAAGTGGGCGTGGCAAAATTTTATTTAACACGTTTCATTCCCCATTGTGTTCTTTATCAGCTTGTCAAAATTTCATGCATTTATCTTTCAAAACAACGGAGTTATTACAAAAAACGTAAAACTGTTTTTGAGCCGGAAAAATTTTTAAAATTTTAAAAATTTCGGTTATTTTTTTTGTGAAACACCAGGTCAACAGAAACTGGAGGAGGTGGATTTCTGGAATTAGTTTTCTTCAAAACGCTACAAATCGCCAATTGCTGAACCGATTCCAATGATTGTTCCACCATATGATAGATTGGAAGTTGGGCTACAAGATGGGCAAACTTTGGCCCGCCTGGTGGCCCCCCGTGTCAGGCAAAAAATGCAAAACATTCTTGTAATCGTTATATCTCGCCAAGTTAAAAAGCCACAGAGTTCATATGGCGTCCATATGAAGCTCCAGCTTCCATACTAGATGCCTGTCGAATTTCACTTCTCTAGCTTCACAAACATCGGAGATAGAGATTAATTAATTAAAGGGTAATACCAAGCCGAAGTGACCGGAAGTGGCCAGTTTTTAATAAATTTGTAAGTCCTATACCTCGGCAACGGCTCGGTATATTTTAATGAAACTTTTTTTAAATGCAAGCCCATAAATTCAGCTTCAATATAGATGGCTTTTGGACTTCCAAAACGCCAAAGAAAACACGAAGAAGAAGCAATCTCTAATTTACGCCCACTATTGACGACTTAAAAGTGGGCGTGGCAAAATTTTATTTAACACGTTTCATTCCCCATTGTGTTCTTTATCAGCTTGTCAAAATTTCATGCATTTATCTTTCAAAACAACGGAGTTATTACAAAAAACGTAAAACTGTTTTTGAGCCGGAAAAATTTTTAAAATTTTTAAAATTTCGGTTATTTTTTTTGTGAAACACCAGGTCAACAGAAACTGGAGGAGGTGGATTTCTGGAATTAGTTTTCTTCAAAACGCTACAAATCGCCAATTGCTGAACCGATTCCAATGATTGTTCCACCACATGATAGATTGGAAGTTGGGCTACAAGATGGGCAAACTTTCGCCCGCCTGGTGGCCCCCCGTGCCAGGCAAAAAATGCAAAACATTCTTGTAATCGTTATATCTCGCCAAGTTAAAAAGCCACAGAGTTCATATGGCGTCCATATGAAGCTCCAGCTTCCATACTAGATGCCTGTCGAATTTCACTTCTCTAGCTTCACAAACGTCGGAGATAGAGATTAATTAATTAAAGGGTAATACCAAGCCGAAGTGACCGGAAGTGGCCAGTTTTTAATAAATTTGTAAGTCCTATACCTCGGCAACGGCTCGGTATATTTTAATGAAACTTTTTTTAAATGCAAGCCCATAAATTCAGCTTCAATATAGATGGCTTTTGGACTTCCAAAACGCCAAAGAAAACACGAAGAAGAAGCAATCTCTAATTTACGCCCACTATTGACGACTTAAAAGTGGGCGTGGCAAAATTTTATTTAACACGTTTCATTCCCCATTGTGTTCTTTATCAGCTTGTCAAAATTTCATGCATTTATCTTTCAAAACAACGGAGTTATTACAAAAAACGTAAAACTGTTTTTGAGCCGGAAAAATTTTTAAAATTTTAAAAATTTCGGTTATTTTTTTTGTGAAACACCAGGTCAACAGAAACTGGAGGAGGTGGATTTCTGGAATTAGTTTTCTTCAAAACGCTACAAATCGCCAATTGCTGAACCGATTCCAATGATTGTTCCACCACATGATAGATTGGAAGTTGGGCTACAAGATGGGCAAACTTTGGCCCGCCTGGTGGCCCCCCGTGTCAGGCAAAAAATGCAAAACATTCTTGTAATCGTTATATCTCGCCAAGTTAAAAAGCCACAGAGTTCATATTGCGTCCATATGAAGCTCCAGCTTCCATACTAGATGCCTGTCGAATTTCACTTCTCTAGCTTCACAAACGTCGGAGATAGAGATTAATTAATTAAAGGGTAATACCAAGCCGAAGTGACCGGAAGTTTCCAGTTTTTAATAAATTTGTAGGTCTTATAGCTCGGTGACGGCTCGGTATATTTTAATGAAACTTTTTTTGAATGCAATCCCATAAATTCAGCTTCAATATAGATGGCTTTTGGACTTCCAAAACGCCAAAGAAAACTCGAAGAAGAAGTAATCTCTAATTTACGCCCACTATTGACGACTTAAAAGTGGGCGTGGCAAAATTTTATTTAACACGTTTCATTCCCCATTGTGTTCTTTATCAGCTTGTCAAAATTTCATGCATTTATCTTTCAAAACAACGGAGTTATTACAAAAAACGTAAAACTGTTTTTGAGCCGGAAAAATTTTTAAAATTTTAAAAATTTCGGTTATTTTTTTTGTGAAAC
The DNA here is from genome assembly GCA_936439885.1 of Nowickia ferox. Taxonomy (NCBI): domain Eukaryota; kingdom Metazoa; phylum Arthropoda; class Insecta; order Diptera; family Tachinidae; genus Nowickia; species Nowickia ferox. The sequence goes on along the minus strand of OW387025.1, from coordinate 8,356,813 downwards.
ACCAGGTCAACAGAAACTGGAGGAGGTGGATTTCTGGAATTAGTTTTCTTCAAAACGCTACAAATCGCCAATTGCTGAACCGATTCCAATGATTGTTCCACCATATGATAGATTGGAAGTTGGGCTACAAGATGGGCAAACTTTGGCCCGCCTGGTGGCCCCCCGTGCCAGGCAAAAAATGCAAAACATTCTTGTAATCGTTATATCTCGCCAAGTTAAAAAGCCACAGAGTTCATATGGCGTCCATATGAAGCTCCAGCTTCCATACTAGATGCCTGTCGAATTTCACTTCTCTAGCTTCACAAACGTCGGAGATAGAGATTAATTAATTAAAGGGTAATACCAAGCCGAAGTGACCGGAAGTGGCCAGTTTTTAATAAATTTGTAGGTCTTATAGCTCGGCAACCTCTCGGTATATTTTGATAAATTTTTTTTTGGATGAAAGATGACAAAGTCAGTTTTAATTTACGCCCACTGCAAATAACAGCAATTTCTTGGTATATATTGGAAAATAATAATTTGAATAGAATTAAGAAGTTTTCTATGCAAAAAAAAAAGTTGTGGTACTTTTTTAACCCAGTGTTTCTGGTTTTTATAATTGTGGAAGTTTTTTTGTATTTAAAAGAAAACTGAAGAAAATAAATTAAAAAATGTATAAGTGTGGAGATTGGTTTTTAATGATTTATTTTATATGTTTGTATGTACAAAAGTATAGTTTATAAAATTTATAATAGTTAGTATACAAAAATAAAGAAAATGAAAGATGTTTTAAAATAGATAATAAATCATAAAAAAAGAAAAGATGCCTGGTTCTTGTCTTTCCACTCTGATCTCATTTTATTTGAAATAATATGGGCACATAACATAAATAATTCCGAAAAGAATGTTGTGGCTTGAATAATGTACTAAATGACCTGAAATTAAAAGAAAAAATTATGATTATGATATTTTGTAGTTGCGTATGTATGTGTGTATATTCAAAATTAAACGTGGTTACATTTACAATTATGGACAATCTACACAAATTTTGGTTAAATTGTTTTTTATTTATTAAGAAGAGGAGAGAGTAGAAAATTATGGTATTTAATAACGCAGGAAAATTTCAAAATATTAAGTATAAATGCCATAACTTCTTCCAAGTTTTAAGCGAACGTTTGAAAAAATGTGTTTGTTGTTTTAGAAATTGTATTCTTAAGTTTTATTATTTTTTCCAGAATCTATTAGATTCCGCATATATAAATATGATATAAATAACATATTTATTCTTAAATTGTGTGAATTTGTGCACGAGTAGCTCCTGAAAACTTAAGTGATCCACTTGGGCACTTATAATGATGCAAGCTTGTATTAAGAAAAGTGGAGGTGAGGCCACTTTTCTAAACACAAAATTTATTGTTAAATTTAATGTTAAATTTTACACATTTCTATTAAATTTATTATTACCAAACTTGGCCCACTCTGTGCAAGTTTATAGTGCCACAATTTTACATTTTACTCACTCACGCGTAATCGATTCTTGCGAAACTTGTCACACTACCGGACACAATTACTACGTTTATACGCGCACTATTTGCAAATAAAAATGTCTGCAAATAAATTACTTCACTGTTTATACGGCATTGTAAATGTATAAAAACTTGGTAGAACTTCTGTAGAAATGTAACTTATGTTTACAAAAAAAAATGTGTAAATGTATAAAATAGCAAATAATAATTTGTTTTTACTGGCAATAGCTATTTATCAATTTATTGTTTTTTATTAGGAAACATTTGTAAAAGTGGCAACCTCATGCATTTTAATAGTTTTCTGAATTAGTAAGTCGCAATAAAAACAACAATATGGCAAAAATGTACAGTTTTATTTGCAAATAAACCATGCGTATAAACGTAGTAAATGGTGTGTTTGAAAAAGTGGGCGGGATCACCACGCCACTCACAATTTAATGTAATATTTGACACAATTATCTACCATTACATCTGACAGAACTTGGTGCACATACCATGAGCTTTTTTTTAATGACAGTTCTTGCTTATTAGAAAAAATGGGCAGGGCCACGCCCCTTTAAAATTTAATATAAAAATTCACGTCTTTCTGATCAACAGATTCGAACAGAAATTGGCTTATGCTTTGGAAGTTTATAGTAACACATTATTTCATTGACAGAAATGGGCAGGGCCACGCCCCTTAAAATTTAATTTAAAAGTTTACATATTTCTGCTCAATTGATTCGCTTAGAATTTGGAACACAATTTAGATGCTTAGAAAAGCACATTCTTGTATTACGAAAAATGGGTGGGGAGGGGCGGGTCCACGCCCCTTACATTTTATATACGATTTCACGAATTTTTGCTCAACTCATTCGTACAGAACTTGACTTATGTCGTTAGACGTTCATAATATGACACATTGTTGTGTTGAAAAAAGAAGTAGGCGGGGCCACGCCCCTTAAAACTGAATATAAAATTTCACGTATTTTTGCTCAACTGATTCGTACAGACCTTGGATTTTGATTTGAACTTTCATAATGACACATTATTGTGTTGACGAAAATGGGCGGGCGGGCCATAACCCTTTAAATTTAATGTAATTACAATCTCGCTTTTTTGATTGAGCTTTTGATTTGCGCTTTTAGAATGACACATTATTGTGTTGAAAAAAAGAGGGGCGGGACTACGTCCATTAAAATTTTAAATAAAAAGTCACGCATTTTTGGTCAACTGATTCGTACAAAACTTGGGATATGCTTTCCCTTGTTTATAATAAAAAATATTGTTTTGAAAACAATGGGCGGGGCCACGTCCCCTAAATGTTAAACATAAAATTTCACATAAATATAAAAACAATCTGATATAAAACTTGAGGCAACTGGACACACATCTTTGGACACTCAAAGATTACACCTTCTGGTGCTTAAAAAAGTGGGCGGTCCATGCCTTTGATATATTATTGTTACATTTCAAACACTTCTATTTATTAGATTCTTACCAAACTTGGCACGTAATATTTAGCTTACAGGCTGTACGATTTTGCGAAGATAAAATCCTTGTACCATCAACAAATGGCGAGAAAATTTCAAATTTTCCAATTCAGCTATTTTAGGTTTCTAGCTGTTTTATTTTACCTGAGGGTTTGCAAGTATTTTCTTTTTTTTAATAAAGCATCAAGGAATAGGGAAAAAATTGCCGATGATTATTGGGGGCAGCATCCACACAATTGATTCGTGCAAAACTTACAAAGTTTTATTTTGTTAAAATTTTGCTTTAGAATCAAAAATATTTTTTTTTTTAATTTTGTACGCTTATTAAAACGTTTAAACGTTTAATACGCCTTAATACTAAACATAAATTTGTCAATTTATTTTTACTTAAAAATATGATAAACTGAATGGATTTTTAAGATGCTGTTAAAAGCAACATTTATGATAATGTCCTTGATATTGGGAGGCTGTATAAAATTGCCTAATTTATAGGTTTATTAAAAAAGAATTTAAGCTTAAGTATGCTTAAGCTTAAACTCTTCAGAAAAAAAATCATTATTTTAAATCTCCTAGAATTATGCTACAACTAAACGCACAGAAAATCAAAGTAAAGCAAAACAAAGCAAAGCAAAACAAATAGGCAACCGAGCAAATTAAACTACTTGAAACATGTTAAGCTTAATTTTTTTTAGCAATAAGGTGAACTGTATTAAAAAGGAACAGAGGGAGCAAGAAGGCTGCAGCATTATTAAAGCAAAAAATAATAATGACATAAAACCACGAATAATGTTAAGACTCCTTGTACAATAAACAAACGAAATGAACAGCTAACGAACTTGAATGCAGAACTAAATAATGTTGCTGATGAAGGAGATACTGGTGGTGGTGGTGGTGGTGGGTGTATAAAGTTAACTGTCTACGCCTTGATGCTGGCATTAGCAGCAACAACGTACACACTGAAAGCTTTACATTAATCTGGGTAAGACATTATCTATGCGCACGTGAGCAAATAAGATACGTTTGTGTTTCGTTTGGTTTTTTTTTGTTCATACCCATATCCATTTAAAAAAGAAAAAGTATTGTATCGTTTCGTATTGTAAAGCTTTACCATTGTTGTTTTATTGTGATGAGCAGTTTTCGCGTATTTATTTGCATTTTCTTTTTTGCCTAAAGACATGCTACAATTTATTGCGTGCTCTGGAGTTTCTTTTTTTGCCAAATTTTATCCGCTACAGGTTTAATTTAATTTTTGTTCGTACAAAACCAGAAAAATAAACACAAAATATTCTTACTTTTTGTGTTTTATGTTCATGCACACGTTTTTAGTTTCATGTAACCCATTCAGTAACGTAACAACAAATTTGTTAATTTTACCTTTTTGCGCTTCAATGGCGAAGTTTTTCAAAAGTCAGTGAAGAAGGGGTTTTAATGTTTGGGAATGGATTTTGTTGCTATTGCCGCTATTGTTAGATTTAACATGTTTTGTTATTTGCTTATACTCGTACAATGAGAATTTACGTGTATTTCCGGTTTTAATGTGCTACGCTTATTGTGAATGAGTTGTACTCGTATGTGTGGGTGTGCTTTCATTTTATTATTTCATTGGGATTTTGATAAATCGCACAACACAAACAAATGCCTGCCAAGATGTTAAAAAAAAATTGAAATTCCTTATGAGTTCAATGAATTAAAGGAAAAGAAAAGGTTTTGTAGGAAAATTTTTGCTTTTTTTTAAATAATTGAGTTAAATAAGCATTTCACCCAAAAAAGATTTTTGAAATCAGCTCTAAGAGCTTCATTTGTTTAGAGTAAGATTTTAAGTCAAATAAATGTAATTGGGTATTTTTTATATGAATATTGCGTAGTTTTAAAAATAACAAGAATAGAAATAAAATTTCTAAGAACTCCTAAGCTAGAGGTTTATGTAAATCGTTAGATTTCTGATCATGGCTTAAAATACCAAGCAAACGAGCCAAAGAAAGCATGAAGGCGGCTGAGTTCTCTATTTTTTATTTTAACAAACACAAACTGCTATCCTACTCTGGCTTGTCAACTGTATAACTTTATTTAAGAGTTTTAAATTGTAAAGTATTTTGGACAGTGTTTTTTTTAAATACGAGTATAAGTATTTCCAAATAATTTATGCTTGTTGCATTTATATGCAAATAAAGTGCGTAAATAAATGGAAGAGCAAATGCTAATGCAAATACTGCAGCAATTGCAAGCGTGAGTGTGTGTTAAGCCTTCGTCCTGTCCTCGCTGTACAATAAGCTCACAAAAAAAGCTCAACTTTTTGCTAAAATGTCATTCTCTACAAGTAACTGTCATATTTGGTTAAATCTCTGAAACCAACAATATGCAAACTGTTGTTTGCATTTATTGTCAAGCAACAAGGCCACACATACACACTCACACATAAACGCATGCGAACAGGCATGTAAATAATCGTATAATTTCCATATTTTATAAATCATTTTACGATGATGTATACTATTTAATTTTAATTAATTTTCACTGCCAGTGAGTGATTAGCATAGATACACATTCGCACAATGTTGCTGCTGTGTATGCAACTTGACGTCTACGTTTCGCCAGTATTATCATAAAATGATGAAAACTTTCTTTCACAATAAAATTTGTTACAATTTTTATATGACAAATAAAAAAAAAAATACGTTCTTTTGCATTAAAATTAAAATGATAATGGATTTTTTTTTTGAAACTATGTATATATGTATGCTGCGATTTTGAAATCAGTAGTAAACTGATATTGCAAAGAGGATTAAATGTGCTGCTGCAACAAAGTAAATGATATTGATGGCAAACAAACCGATTGGACAGTGTAGAATAATTATTAAAAACAAAAAGTGTGGCATAAATTAAAAATATACGAGAGCAGATCAATAAGTCCGTGACTTTTAGAATCAAACACAATTTTTTTTTGGCAAAACAATAATTTATTTTTCAACATAATCTCCTTTTAACTCAATACACTTAGTCCAATGTCATGTTTCTCCAGTTTTTGTATACCTTCCAAAAAAATAGGATTTTTAGAGGTCCTTAAAATAGGCATTTGTTTGGTCAATCATTTCATCGTTGGAGCTAAATCTCTTTCCACCGAGCCATTTCTTTAGGTTTGAAAATAGGAAGTAGCCACTAGGGGCTAAATCCGGAGAATATGGCTGACGAGGTACCAATTCTTAGCCCAATTCACAGAGTTTTGCCATTGAGACTGCACACGTGTGCACCCGTGCATTATCTTGATAAAAAATAAATTTTTTCTTGGCCATATGGGGTCGTTTGCTTTTTAAATAAATCCTCATTAAATCGGTCTGATAAGTTGGCATAATATTCCTCGTTAATTGTGTTTCCCTTTTGAAGGTAATCCTTGAGAATTATCCCGCGTGCATCCCAAAAAACTTTTGCCATCACCTTATTGGCCTACAAACTTATCTTGGCCTTCCTCGGAGCAGGTTCACCCGGAGAAACCTTTTGTTTAGGCTGCTGTTTGATCTATGGAGTACAGTAATGGATCCATGTTTCATCCACAGTTACAAAACGCCGCAAAAACTCATTCGGATTGAGGTTAAACAACTCCAAACAATGCTTTGAAGTTGTCACACGTTTACGTTTATGGTCAATTGACAGCAAACGCGGCACTCATGTTGCAGGCAACTTTCTGGAAACCCAGTTGATCACTTAAAGTGAAAACCACACTGCCATATGAAATGCCTCTCACGCACTTTTACTCTTCGATCGCCCAACACCATATCGTGGATTTTTTCGGCATTTTCGGGTGTACTGACCTCAATTGGCCGTCCAGAACGTTCAGCTTCATTTGTAGTTGTGCGACCACAACGAAAGTCAGTAAACCATTTTTTTTTTACCATTGAAATCGTTGGTGCAGAGACCCCATAGTATTTATCGAGCTTTTCCTTGGTTTGATTGACGGTTTTTATTCGCAAAAAATAATGTTTAATGGGCACTCGAAATTCACTTTTTTCCATTTTGAGAAAAAGACAAATACACGAGGTTGTATGTTTTGAACAGCTGTTAAACACAAAGTAAATGACAAGACTTGCTCAAAATTTGACAGTAGTGTATTAACAGGTGGTACTTGATGGAAACAGTGTTGCATTTCATATATGTAACTGCGAAGGAAAGTTCGAAAAGTCACGGACTTATTGATCCGCCTTCATAAGTAAATGATTTCAATTAAAATCAGTTTCACAGAAAAAAAAATAACACAAGACAAGACAAGACTTACAAGAATTCTGAGTATTTTTTATAAAAATTATAAATTTTCTTTCGCTTATTTATATTGAAAACAAAAACAAAATAAGAAAATTAGTTTTTCTTTTCAATACAAATAAGCGAAAGAAAATTTCTTATCGAAATCGTGAGCCAGGCAGTTAAAGAAATGTTTCAGAAATTACCAAGAATGTTTGTACGACAATAGCTTAAGAAGTTCAGGGGGTAGACCCCTGTACTACGAAATGAAAGAAAATATTATAACTTTCTTTTGTTTCATTTCTCTGGTACAGGCCAGTCTAGTCTAGTCTATTATGCTATGGAATCTATCTAGTGAAGTGTCGGTCTAAAATATTTTTTTTCGCTTGCTTCAAAATTTAGCTCGAAGACTACACATTTTCACATGTGTATGCTTCGCCCACAGTAATTCCTTATAATTTAGTCTGGCTCATTATAATAAATTTTATAGTATTTAAAAAAATTTTCATTTTGCTTATAAAAAGGTCTTAACTTTGAGCTCTGCCCAGGAAAAAAGTGGTTTTAACTTCTCTATTTGGTTTTCGTGCTTGTTAAAGGTAGATTAAGTTTGAAATTAATGTTAGTTTGTAGTTTTTCCTCCGCGCTCTTCCTCATCTTTGTATTTATTTAAGAGATTTTCATTTTCTATTTCTTCACTAAGTTGTCGCTTCTTCTATGTTTTTTTTTTGTCTTCTGCTCAAAGTTAAAAGTGTGAAACATTTGTTTTTTGCAAACTAAAGAGGAAATCACACTACAAGTGCGTAAAAAGTTAAAAAGGCACCAGCAGCAAGTACGAGTAGTAAAAGAAAACTTTAATTTGGTTTTCAACGCTTTTTTCTTTTATTGCACTTTTTGCAAGCAAAAGAAAAAATGTTTATGTTGGCAAATTTTTTGTGGGGAGAGAAATGAATTTTAACATATTATTGAAAAGCAAACTGAAGTGGAATAATTGAAAAAGGTGCGTAAAATTAGAAAAAAAAAAAAAATTAGGGAAGCATAAAAAAGGTTGCAAATATATACCAAGAATTGCTTAATATTATGTAAAAATTAATTAGAGTTTTTTAAAGAAAAATAAGAAACCTAATTGCATATCGTCGGCTTAGAGTGTAAACCTGCTAACTCACTTCCAGTAAATTTTACAGCAGATACAAAATACTGTTAACGGTTTCTATACAAAGCTTAAGAAATTAGCCTAATACATTAAGAGCTTCAAATTAAAATAAATATTTAAGCAAATCGATGAGGCGGATCTTGCTCTTTCGACTGACATTAAAACGTCATATGCTATAAAAAGTGGATTTAGCAGGTTTACACTCTAAGCCGACGATATTGCAATTTGGGAAAGGGAAAATGATGAACTTTCCTTTTAAATCATTTATAAAAATTTTTAAGCATAAAATTAATGTTTACACGTTGTAAGCAAAAACATTTAATAATATTAACAAACATTAAACGCAAGCAGAATTATATTATTTTATATGCTCTTTTTTCTATTATCATGTATTATGGCTGTTGCTGTAGTCCATTCTTTGTTTTCTTTGTTATTTTATGCTAACAACAACAACAACAACAAAAACAACGACAATAATAATAATAATAGTTGCTGCTATAAACGTGTTAGTATTTTGCTTTTAATTACATTATTCCGAATAAATATAGCACAAGCTATAACACAAAGATATGACTATTACAATCATTAAATATGCATTTGCACATACATACAACAACTTTTTCTAGCATAGATATTACAAATTAATAACAGCAGCTAAACGAGGATTTTAAAAAAGAAATGACAAATAAAATTGCAAAGCTGGTACTTATGTGTGAAATCTCGTCTAATTAATAAATAAAATTATAAAGCGAATGAGCTCAAACATAAAAATGCATGAGCTGAATTAAAAATTTAATTAGCTGAATTTGAATATTCTTTTGCTTAGCAGCACATAATGATAAAGTGACCGGATAGTTTTGCAAAAAGCGGGACAGGATCAATCAAAAGGCGGGATTTTGAAGAAAATACATCCCACATTTTTGCTTAAAATAAGTTTAGTTTTCTAACAATAGTTTCAGTTACTTTCTTTTATCGTATATTTTAACAACTTTTTCTTACCTTCCTATGTGGCAAAGGACAATATTGAAAACTTTTATGCAATGCGTAACTTATGGTATCTGTAGTTTATTTCTTATAAACAAAACAGTTTTACAAATTGTGCTTAAAAGACAAATACCAAAAAAGTTGTAGCGTTTATTTGTTTTAGACAAGAAATATTGAAAATATATTTTGTCTCAAAAAAGTTTACTTGTTTATGCTGTTGTGTGTAATCATTTGGAAAAAATAGTTTTGGGTTGGCAACTCACCTGCAAAGAGAAGAAAAAAGGATGAAAATTAAACTTTTGAATATAATATTTAATATATATTTTGCTAAAAACGAAATTAATCACTTTCTTGACTAATACACTTTACTATACTTCAGAAATCATGAAAATTAAAAAAAAAATACACTTGCTTATTTCATTTTGTGAAAATCATTCAAAAACTTTTAACTGAATTTCTTTTTGTTTTTTTTTTTTCTTAAAAAAGAGCAAATGCAATTTAGAAGTTTCCTTTTTAACAACTGTTACCAGCTAAATGTAATTAGAATGCAATTTTGAAAAGTTTTCCACGCAAAACTAAAATCAGCAGAAAGTTCTCGAAAGAGGGGAACAGCAAGCAAGCCAGCAACCAGCGTAAATTTGTTCATGTTCAAACAATTAAAACTGTTTAGCTCATAAAACTTTGAAAAATATATTTGAAAAGCGTAAAATACTAAAACAACAAAAAATCTACACATTGGCAAAGAGCAAGTCAGGGAGTAAAAAGTGATTAAGAGATGGAGAGAAAACTAATCAAAAAATTCTAATGAGAACATTTCAAATTCATTATTATTTTTGCTTTAAATAAAGCTTCATTTTAATTAAAAATAAAAATGTCAAAATTAAGTAATGAATACTCCGCAATGGAATAAATAGAATAATTAAATTATAAAAGCAATTAAAAGGTAAAAGGTAAGTAAATTTTATTTTAACTGCATCATTATACATTTGAGACATAAATATTACATTCAGCTAGCTGAATTTAACAGTAACTAGAAAAATTAAATCTTTGTACAAACAAAGTCAAACAAATATCAAATTCAGCTTGCTGAATTGTAAAACAAATTGTAAGCCGAAACTTTAAGCTCTTTTGCATGAAAATTAATGTAGCTGAATTAGACATTTATGCTGCTGAATTGACATTAATGAACCAAATGGAAATTTGTTAGTGTTTTTGATATGAAATGACACAAAAGATTTTGTATTTTTCCGCTGAATTAAAAATTTTGTAGCTGAATTAAAAATTTACAAAGCTGAATTGCCTTTTAAAAGCCATACAGAACTATATTTATTTTGTTTTTATAAAATAACTCAGCCTTTTAAAATCAACAATCGAAATTATATAAATTTTTTTTCTATGAATTAACAAAAAAATTCATATGAAAGTTGTTAATTGAATGTAAAACAATTTCTGTCTCAAGATTATGTTACTGCGAAATAAAGTCAAAATTATCTCAGATAAATAAAAAATTCATAGCTGAATAACAAAAAAAAAACCAACTGCCACTCGATAATTTATATTGAAAACCCAAACAGTTTTTTATATTTTATAGATTTTTTCAATACAAATTCTGGTTAAGAACTCGTTGGTTACCCATTTAAATTTATTCAGTCAATTTTATCTCAAAGCTTTGTGCTATTCTATTCTACAGTGTTTTTTTATTTCTGAGAAATTACATACTTTCTGGGTTATGGTTTTTAATAATAACAAAAAAGTAAACCAATTAAAAACTTGGTACAACAAGACTTTGTTTTCAATTTCGATTAAAATTCTTTGCTGCTGTGCAAAAAGGAAAAACTTCGTATTGTTTTAATAACCATTTTAATGCTTTACCTTTTTCCCTTAAACATTTTTACATTTATTTATTCCTCAAAAAGAAGAAAAAGCAATAAAAAAAGGTATCAGCTCTCCAAAAGAAAAAGTAAATAACAAAATAATAATTAAATTCATATGCACGTTTTACAATTGTCACATTTCCATTCACATGCGCGAGTGGAGTTTTATTTGCTTGACTATGTACGACTACAAAGTATGTTTCTGCATAAATATGTGTGTGTGTATGTTTTTAGTGCAAATGTCCTTTTATGGCTGTTGCTACAGTCTTCACACAAAGATTATTGTTGTTAATCTTATTTGGTCGCACAGTGCTTTTTGTTCTACGCAAAAATTACATTTGTAATTCGACAAGAATTGTAAAGAATCGGTTTTTTTATTTTTATTTTTTTTTTAGAAAAACCTTACATTAACACGTTAATTTTTTTTAAAATTTAAGCTTTTCTACGCATAATGTCTGATCATAATTGTGAAAATACTAAATTTTTCATACTAAGCACAAATATAAGATATAAAGGTATATCCTTCACAATTACTGCTCATATTAAATTTTCAAATTAGGGATATCGTTGTATTTTACAAAATGCCCTATCTATCGCAATATTGGAAGTCGAAAGTTTATATTTGACCAACATACATTCGTAAAAAAATCAGACTTATAGAGATTTTACTATGTGCTACACACAGCACATTTTTCATAAAAACATTCAATGTGCAGTACACTGTATATTTTTCATATGTACGCATCGTGTATTTTTCATATAAAGAAAAATGGACGGTGTATAGTCCATTTAATTTTCTGCATGAAAAATAGACGCTGCATAGTTTATTTAATTTTTTGCATAAGAAATGCACGATATATAGTCCATTTAATTTTTTAATAAAAATTAGTTTTTGCATGAAAAATAGACGCTGTATAGTCCATTAAATTTTGTTCATAAAAATTTTTTTCTCTTGAAAAATAGACGATGTATAGTCCATTAAATTTTTTTCAAGTTCAATTTTTTTTTTGCAAGTTCATCAGCATCTTGTTACTAATGCCAGGTATTGATGGCATTAGTAACAAGATGCTGATGAACTTGCCTCATATTGCATTAAGAATCTTGCTATTTATTTTTAATGCTATTTTACGAATGCAGTATTTTCCAAATAACTGGAAACTTGCCAAAATAAAAATGATTCCAAAGCCGGGCAAAGATCTTACCAAGGCTGAGTCATATAGGCCTATAAGCTTACTATCAACAATCTCAAAGCTTTTCGAAAAGCTGCTCATGACTAAATTGTCCAAAATTTTAGCTGATAATGGGTGCATCCCGGACCATCAATTTGGTTTTAGAGGTCAGCATAGCACCATTGAACAAACGCATAGATTGGTTCAAGTTGTAAGAAGAACATTTGAAGAAAAGAAGTATTGTTCTGCTTTCTTTATTGATGTTTCTCAGGCATTTGATAAAGTATGGCACGAAGGCCTAGTTTTAAAATTGAAGACGTACCTACCAATAAACATACAAAAGCTCTTGGAAAGTTATATTATTGATAGGAAGTTCACTGTTGTGGAAGGAGAGTTCACGAGTGTGCCACAGGGCAGTATTCTGGGGCCAGTCTTGTATCTAATATATATATACTTGTGATATGCCTGTGAGCAATAACATCCTAACTTCTACATTTGCCGATGATACAGCCTGTATGAGTATACACAAAAACCCTGATGAGGCATCCCGCAATCTCCAAGAACACATTACCCAGCTTGAAATATGGTTGAACTTATGGAGAATTAAAGTAAATGAACAAAAGTGTGTCCACATAACGTTTACCCTAAGAAGAGATACTTGCTCTCCCATTCGAATCAACAATCAAAGTATTCCTCAACATTCTCAAGTGAAATACCTTGGCATACACTTTGATCGAAGGCTTACATGGAAATATCACATTGACTCTAAGTTAACTCAAATGAAACTTAAATTAACTCAAATATATTGGTTAATTGGCAGAAATTCAACACTCAGCCTAGACTGCAAACTTTTGATATACAAGTCGCTTTTGAAGCCAATATGGTGCTATGGAATTCAGCTATGGGGCACTGCTTCAGCTTCAAGTGTTGAGAAAATCCAGCGAAGGCAAAACAAAATTTTACGTTTGATGACATCGGCTCCATGGTACATCAAAAATTCAAATATACATCGTGATTTAAATATGCCACTAGTGACTGAAGAAATTGCAAAATACGCAGGCAAATATTTAACAAAACTCGAGTCACATCCTAATCTGCTCGCTCGTAATATCTTGAACTTTACTGGACATATCCGCTTAAAAAAGAGGGGCACAAGGGCTCTTATTCTCAACACTCCAGATGGGACTTCTTGAAAATACGTTTATTTATTATTTTTCCTTTTTGATTATCACTACTTATGTATTATTTATAACTATCACTTAGTTTATGTCCGACACTGGTCGGGCCTAATAATTATATTTAGATTTAAGATTTGATTACTTATTGTTAGTTCATTTTTGAAGATAAATATATGAAAAAAAAATAAAAAATAAAAAATTTTTTTTTTGTATGAAAAATGGACGATGCATAGTCCATTTAATTTTCTGCATAAGAAATGCACGATATATAGTCCATTTAATTTGTTAATAAAAATTAGTTTTTGCATGAAAAATAAATTTTGAATTTTAAATTTTATATTTTTTTTTCCTTAAAATTTTTTTGCTTGAAAAATAGACAATGTATAGTCTATTAAATTTTTTTCACAAAAACTTTTGCTCTTGAAAAATAGTCGATGTATAATAGTACATTAAATTTTTTTCATAAAAAATTTTTTTGTATGAAAAATGGACAATACATAGTCCATTTAATTTTCTGCATGAAAAATAGACGCTGCATAGTTTATTTAATTTTTTGCATAAGAAATGCACGAGATATAGTCCATTAAATTTTTTAATTAAAATTAGTTTTTTTAAATTAGTTTTTTCATTAAAATTTTTTTGCTTGAAAAATAGACGATGTATAGTCCATTAAATTTTTTTCATAAAAAAACTTTTTGTATGAAAAATGGACGATGTATAGTCCATTAAATTTTTTTCATTAAAATTTTTTTCTTTCGAAAAATAGACGATGTATAGTTCATTAAATATTTTTAATAAAATTTTTTTTTGTATGAAAAAAGGACGATGCATAGTCCATTAAATTTTTTTCACAAAAATTTTTTTCTCGTGAAAAATAGACGATGTATGGTCGATGTATAGTCCATTAAATTTTTTTCATAAAAAATTTTTTTTTATGAAAAATGGACGATGTATAGTCCATTAAATTTTTTTCATTAAAATTTTTTTCTTTCGAAAAATAGACGATGTATATATATATATAGTTCATTAAATATTTTTAATAAAAATTTTTTTTGTATGAAAAATAGACGATGCATAGTCCATTTAATTTTCTGCATGAAAAATAGACGCTGCATAGTTTATTTAATTTTATGCATAAGAAATGCACGAGATATAGTCCATAAAATTTTTTAATAAAAATTAGTTTTTGCATGAAAAAGAGACGATGTATAATAGTCCATTTAATTTTTTTCATTAAAATGTTTATCTCTTGAAAACCATGTATGGTCCATTAAATTTTTTTCATTAAAATGTTTTTCTCTTGAAAAATTGACCATTAAAATTTTTTCATAAAAATTTTTTTCTTGAAAACTAGACGATGTATAGTCTATTAAATTTTTTTCATAAAAAATATTTCCTCTTGAAAAATAGACGATGTATAGTCCATTAAATTTTTTCCATAAAAATTTTTTTTGTATGAAAAATAGACGATGCATAGTCCATTTAATTTTCTGCATGAAAAATAGAAGCTGCATAGTTTATTTAATTTTTTGCATAAGAAATGCACGAGATATAGTCCATTAAATTTTTTTCATAAAAATTTTTTTCTCTTGAAAAATAGACGATGTATAATAGTCCATTAAATTTTTTTCATAAATATTTTTTTCTCTTGAAAAATAGACGATGCATAGTCCATTAAATTTTTTTCATAAAACTTTTTTTCTCTTTAAAAATGGACGATGTATAGTCCATTAAATTTTTTTCAAGTTCAATTTTTTTTGTATAAAAAATTTTTTTGTATGAAAAATGGACGATGCATAGTCCATTTAATTTTCTGAATGAAAAATAGACGCTGCATAGTTTATTTAATTTTTTGCATAAGAAATGCACGTGATATAGTCCATTAAATTTTTTAATAAAAATTAGTTTTTGCATGAAAAATAGACGATGTATATCCATTAAATTTTTTTCATAAAAATTTTTTTCGCTTGAAAAATAGACGATGTATATAGTCCATTAAATTTTTTTCAAAAAAAATTTTATTCTCTTGAAAAATAGACGATGTATAGTCCATTAAATTTTTTCCATAAAAAATTTTTTTGTATAAAAAATGGACGATGCATAGTCCATTTAATTTTCTACATGAAAAATAGACGCTGCATAGTTTATTTAATTTTTTGCATAAGAAATGCACGTGATACAGTCCTTTAAATTTTTTAATAAAAATTAGTTTTTGTATGAAAAATAGACGATGTATATTCCATTAAATTTTTTTAATAAAAATTTTTTTCTCCTGAAAAATAGACGATGTATAGTCCATTAAATTTATTTCATAAAAATTTATTTCTTTTGAAAAATAGACGATGTATGGTCCATTAAATTTATTTCATTAAAATGTTTTTCTCTTGAAAAATAGACGATGTATAGTCCATTAAATTCTTTTCATAAAAATTAATTTCTCTTGAAAAATAGACGATGTATAGTCCATTAAATTTTTTCCATAAAAAATTTTTTTGTATGAAAAATGGACGATGCATAGTCCATTTAATTTTTTGCATAAGAAATGCACGAGATATAGTCCATAAAATTTTTTTAATAAAAATTAGTTTTTGCATGAAAAGTAGACGATGTATAGTCCATTAAATTTTTTCATTAAAATTTTTTTGCTTGAAAAATAGACGATGTATAGTCCATTAAATTTTTTTCATAAGAATTTTTTTCTCTTGAAAAATAGACGATGTATAGTCCATTAAATTTTTTCCATAAAAAATTTTTTTGTATGAAAATGGACGATGCATAGTCCATTTAATTTTCTGAATGAAAAATAGACGCTGCATAGTTTATTTAATTTTTTGCATAAGAAATGCACGTGATATAGTCCATTAAATTTTTTAATAAAAATTAGTTTTTGCATGAAAAATAGACGATGTATAGTCCATTAAATTTTTTTCATAAAAATTTATTTCTCTTGAAAAATAGACGATGTATAGTCCATTAAATTTATTTCATTAAAATGTTTTTCTCTTGAAAAATAGACGATGTATAGTCCATTAAATTTATTTCATAAAAATTTATTTCTCTTGAAAAATTGACGATGTATAGTCCATTAAATTTTTTTTCACAAAAATTTTTTTGTATGAAAAATAGACGATGTATGGTCCATTAAATTTATTTCATTAAAATGTTTTTCTCTTGAAAAATAGACGATGTATAGTCCATTAAATTTTTTTCATAAAAATTTTTTTCTCCTGAAAAATAGACGATGTATAGTCCATTAAATTCTTTTTATAAAAATTTATTTCTCTTGAAAAATAGACGAAGTATAGTCCATTAAATTTTTTTCATAAAAATATTTTTCTCTTAAAAAATAGACGATGTATAGTCCATTAAATTTTTTTCATAAAAATTTTTCCATAAAAAATTTTTTCTCTTGAAAAATAGAAGATGTATAGTCCATTAAATTTTTTTCATTAAAATTTTTTTGCTTGAAAAATAGACGATGTAGGCCATTAAATTTTTTTCATAAAAATTTATTTCTCTTGAAAAATAGACGATGTATAGTCCATTCAATTTTTTTCATAAAAATATTTTTCTCTTGAAAAATAGACGATCTATAGTCCATTAAATTTTTTTCATTAAAATGTTTTTCTCTTGAAAAATAGACCATTAAATTTTTTTCATAAAAATTTTTTTCTCTTGAAAAATAGACCATGTATGGTCCATTAAATTTTTTTCTTTAAAATGTTTTTCTCTTGAAAAATTGACCATTAAATTTTTTTCATAAAAATATTTTTCTCTTGAAAAATAGACGATGTATATATAGTCCATTAAATTTTTTTCATAAAAATATTTTTCTCTTGAAAAATAGACGATGTATAGTCCATTAAATTTTTTTCATAAAAATTTTGCCATAAAAAATTTTTTCTCTTGAAAAATAGAAGATGTATAGTCCATTAAATTTTTTTCATTAAAATTTTTTTGCTTGAAAAATAGACGATGTAGGCCATTAAATTTTTTTCATAAAAATTTATTTCTCTTGAAAAATAGACGATGTATAGTCCATTCAATTTTTTTCATAAAAATATTTTTCTCTTGAAAAATAGACGATGTATAGTCCATTAAATTTTTTTCATAAAAATATTTTTCTCTTGAAAAATAGACGATGTATAGTCCATTAAATTTTTTCATTAAAATTTTTTTGCTTGATAAATAGACGATGTATAGTCCATTAAATTTTTTTCATAAAAATTTTTTCATAAAAAATTTTTTCTCTTGAAAAATAGAAGATGTATAGTCCATTAAATTTTTTTCAATAAAATGTTTTTGCTTGATAAATAGACGATGTATAGTCCATTAAATTTTTTTCATTAAAATTTTTTTGCTTGAAAAATAGACGATGTTAGTGCATTAATTTTTTTTTCATAAAAATTCTTTTCGCTTGAAAAATAGACGATGTATATATAGTCCATTAAATTTTCTCCATAAAAAATTTTTTTGTATGAAAAATGGACGATTCATTTAATTTTCTACATGAAAAATAGACGTGGCATAGTTTATTTAATTATTTGCATAAGAAATGCACGAGATATAGTCCATAAAAATTTTTAATAAAAATTAGTTTTTGCATGAAAAATAGACGATGTATAGTCCATTAAATTTTTTTCATTAAAATTTTTTTGCTTGAAAAATAGACGATGTATAATTTTTTTCATAAAAATTTTTTTCTCTTGAAAAATAGACGATGTATAGTCCATTGAATTTTTTTCATTATAATGTTTTTGCTTGATAAATAGACGATGTATAGTCCACTAAATTTTTTTCATTAAAATTTTTTTGTATGAAAAATAGACATGAAATTTTTTTCATAAAAATTTATTTGTCTTGAAAAATAAACGATGTATAGTCCATTAAATTTTTTTCATAAAAATATTTTTCTCTTGAAAAATAGACGATGTATAGTCCATTAAATTTTTTTCATAAAAATTTTTTCATAAAAAATTTTTTATCTTGAAAAATAGAAGATGTATAGTCCATAAAATTTTTTTCATTAAAATTTGTTTGCTTGAAAAATGGACAATGTATAGTCCATTAAATTTTTTTCATAAAAATTTTTTCATACAAAATTTTTTATCTTGAAAAATAGAAGATGTATAGTCCATTAAATATTTTTCATTAAAATTTTTTTGCTTTAAAAATAGACGATGTACAGTCCATTAAATTTTTTTCATACAAATTTTTTTGTATGAAAAATAGACATGAAATTTTTTTCATAAAAATTTATTTCTCTTGAAAACTAGACGATGTATAGTCCATTAAATTTTTTTCATAAAAATATTTTTCTCTTGAAAAATAGACGATGTATAGTCCATTAAATTTTTTTCATAAAAATTTTTTCATAAAAACTTTTTTATCTTGAAAAATAGAAGATGTATAGTCCATTAAATTTTTTTCATTAAAATTTTTTTGCTTGAAAAATGGACAATGTATAGTCCATTAAATTTTTTTCATAAAAATTTTTTTCTCTTGAAAAATAGACGATGCATACATAGTCCATTTAATTTTCTGCATGAAAAATAGACGCTGCATAGTTTATTTATTTTTTTGTATAAGAAATGCACGAGATATAGTCCATAAAATTTTTTAATAAAAATTAGTTTTTGTATGAAAAATAGACGATGTATAGTCCATTAAATTTTTTTCATTAAAATTTTTTTGCTTGAAAAATAGACGATGTATAGTCCATTAAATTTTTTTCATAAAAATTTATTTCTCTTGAAAAATAGACGATGTATATAGTCCATTATAGTCCATTAAATTTTTTTCATAAAAATTTTTTTCTCGTGAAAAATAGACAATGTATGGTCTATTAAATTTATTTCATTAAAATGTTTTTCTCTTGAAAAATAGACGCTGAATAGTTTATTTAATTTTTTGCATAAGAAATGCACGAGATATAGTCGATAAAATTTTTTAATAAAAATTAGTTTTTGCATGAAAAATAGACGATGTATAGTCCATTAAATTTTTTTCATTAAAATTTTTTTCCTTGAAAAATAGACGATGTATAGTCCATTAAATTTTTTTCATAAAAATTTTTTTCCTTGAAAAATAGACGATGTATGGTCCATTAAATTTATTTCATTTAAATGTTTTTCTCTTGAAAAATAGACGATGTATAGTCCATTAAATTTTTTTCATAAAAATTTTTTTGTATGAAAAATAGACGATGTATAGGCCATTAAATTTTTTTCAAAAAAAATTTTATTCTCTTGAAAAATAGACGATGTATAGTCCATTAAATTTTTTTCATAAACATTTTTTATCGTGAAAAATAGACGATGTATGGTCCATTAAATTTATTTCATTTAAATGTTTTTCTCTTGAAAAATAGACG
The DNA here is from genome assembly GCA_936439885.1 of Nowickia ferox. Lineage (NCBI taxonomy): Eukaryota > Metazoa > Arthropoda > Insecta > Diptera > Tachinidae > Nowickia > Nowickia ferox. Next base: position 8,336,878 of record OW387025.1, on the reverse strand, counting down.
ATGTATAGTCCATTAAATTTTTTTCATAAAAATTTTTTCATACAAAATTTTTTCTCTTGAAAAATAGAAGATGTATAGTCCATTAAATTTTTTTCATTAAAATTTTTTTGCTTGAAAAATGGACAATGTATAGTCCATTAAATTTTTTTCATAAAAATTTTTTTCTTTTGAAAAATAGACGATGCATAGTTCATTTAATTTTCTGAATGAAAAATAGACGCTACATAGTTTATTTAATTTTTTCCATAAGAAATGCACAAGATATAGTCCATAAAAATTTTTAATAAAAATTAGTTTTTGCATGAAAAATAGACGATATATAGTCCATTAAATTTTTTTCATTAAAATTTTTTTGCTTGAAAAATAGACGATGTATAGGCCATTAAATTTTTTTCATAAAAATTTATTTCTCTTGAAAAATAGACGATGTATAGTCCATTAAATTTTTTTCATAAAAATTTTTTTGCTTGAAAAATAGACGATGTATAGTCCATTAAAATTTTTCATTAAATTTTTTTTGCTTGAAAAATGGACAATGTATAGTCCATTGAATTTTTTTCTTAAAAATTTTTTTCTCTTGAAAAATAGACGATGTATAGTCTATTAAATTTTTTTCATAAAAATATTTTTCTCTTGAAAAATAGACAATGTATAGTCCATTAAATTTTTTTCATAAAAACTCTTTTCGCTTGAAAAATAGACGATTTATATAGTCCATTAAATTTTTTTCATAAAAAATTTTTTCTCTTGAGAAATATACGATTATAGTCCATTAAATTTTTTCAATAAAAAATTTTTTTGTATGAAAAATGGACGATGAATAGTCCATTTAATTTTCTGCATGAAAAATAGACGCTGCATAGTTTATTTAATTTTTTGCATAAGAAATGCACGAGATATAGTCGATAAAATTTTTTAATAAAAATTAGTATTTGCATGAAAAATAGACGATGTATAGTCCATTAAATTTTTATCATAAAAATTTTTTTGCTTGAAAAATAAACGATGTATAGTCCATTAAATTTTTTTCATAAAAATATTTTTCTCTTGAAAAATAGGCGATGTATATATAGTCCATTAAATTTTTTTCATTAAAATTTTTTTGCTTGATAAATAGACGATGTATAGTCCATTAAATTTTTTTCATAAAAATTTTTTCATAAAAAATTTTTTCTCTTGAAAAATAGAAGATGTATAGTCCATTAAATTTTTTTCATTAAAATTTTTTTGCTTGAAAAATATACGATGTATAGTCCATTAAATTTTTTTCATAAAAATATTTTTCTCTTGAAAAATAGACGATGTATAGTCCATTAAATTTTTATCATAAAAATTTTTTTCTCTTGAAAAATAGACGATGTATAGTCCATTAAATTTTGTTCATTAAAATTTTTTTGCTTGAAAAATGGACAATGTATAGTCCATTAAATTTTTTTAATAAAATTTTTTTTTGTATGAAAAATAGACGATGCATAGTCCATTTAATTTTCTGCATGAAAAATAGACGCGCATAGTTTATTTAATTTTTTGCATAATAAATGCACGAGATATAGTCCATAAATTTTTTTAATAAAAATTAGTTTTTGCATGAAAAATAGACAATGTATAGTCCATTAAATTTTTTTCATAAAAATTTTTTTCCTTGAAAAATAGACGATGTATAGTCCATTAAATTTTTTTCATACAAATTTTTTTCTCTTGAAAAATAGACGATTATAGTCCATTAAATTTTTTCCATAAAAAATTTTTTTGTATGAAAAATGGACGATGCATAGTCAATTTAATTTTCTGCATGAAAAATAGACGCTGCATAGTTCATTTAATTTTTTGCATAAGAAATGCACGAGATATAGTCCATAAAATTTTTTAATAAAAATTAGTTTTTGCATGAAAAATAGACGATGTATAGTCCATTAAATTATTTTCATAAAAATTTTTTTCTCTTGAAAAATAGACGATGTATAGTCCATTAAATTTTTTTCATAAAAATTTTTTTCTCGTGAAAAATAGACGATGTAAGTCCATTAAATTTTTTTCATAAAAATTTTTTTCTCTTGAAAAATAGACAATGTATAGTCCATTGAATTTTTTTCATAAAAAATTTTTTCTCTTGAAAAATAGACGATGTATAGTCTATTAAATTTTTTTCATAAAAATTTTTTTCTCGTGAAAAATAGACGATGTCCATTAAATTTATTTCATTTAAATGTTTTTCTCTTGAAAAATAGACAATGTATAGTCCATTAAATTTTTTTCATAAAAATTTATTTCTCTTGAAAAATAGACGATGTAACCCTTTCAGACCCATGCTTTATATTGCTCTTAAATTACTTAAAATCATTGAAATTCAAAATAATATTTTTATATTTTGCATAAGATAGACACATAAAATATTTCTACATGGTCCTTTTTCGAAAACAGGACATCACACAATTGTGAGGTCTAGGTCAATAGTTGCAAAATAACTTAGAATTGATAAAGCATAGTTTATAATTTGTTTAACGTTTATTAAGGTAAAAAAATTTCAGGTAATTCATTCCTTATAAGAATTAAATAATGTTATTAAAGAAAACACTAACAAAAAATAAAAATACAATAACAAAAACCAATTAAGAAATAATTCAGGCTTAGAATAAGTACATATTTGTAACTAAATTTACTTAGTATGATATTTTTTAAAACAGTCTTTGTTTTTGGCCAAACAGAGTGTAACTTTGCACTTTTGGCATCGACCTCTCGAACGACTTCCGCAATTGTTTCGACATATTCGTGGCGGATCATCGGAAAATATAGGCCAGTGATCAAAACGATCATACATAATGTCGTCAGGAGCATCATGTGGGCGATATTTTGTTCCGTGGTAGTCATCAGGAAGCTCAAATGTTTCTATGTGCTCCGGAGTTTCAAATGAAGCCGCTAGCACAGTTCCTAATTCCATTTTAAAAGTTAAAAACGATTTTACTTTTGACTTCGGCAATCCGGAAAGTTTGCAGTCACATCTGTATTCCATCCATGAATTAAATATTGCCATATCAAGTAGGTGGAAGAATACTTTAACAGTCCATTTTTTTGTCTTCATTTTAATTCTGTAGTACTCCAACATTTGGTCGCACAGATCAACTCCTCCCATAAAGGAGTTGTACTTTTGTATTACTGCTGGTACTTGGACGGGACAACGGCGTTTCAAGTTTTTATTCCATCTATCAACTTCTCCCACAGGATCTTTACCACAATTACTTGATGCAATTATCACTGCCTTTGTGTCCTTCCATTTCACAATAGCTACATTCTCTGTATTCGTAAATTGGCAAATATCGCCTCGATTCATTTCTTTGTCCAAGGGGAATTTCACACTTTTAGGTACTCTGTTTGCCATAATTGTACCGGTTGCCAAGTAACCCATTTTGTCTAGTGCTTCGAACAGTGGTATTGTTGTGAAAAATCGATCCATGTATATATGGCTGCCCTTTGGTAGATTTTTAATTAGCCTAACAACTATAGATGGCCCGTGGCCAAGACCACAATCTTCAAATGTTCCGGCACCTTGAAAAATTTCAAAGTCCACAACAACACCAGTAGAAGTAGCACATACGAGATTTTTTAGTCCAACAGGTCGTGGTTTTGACCTGATTACCTGACGTGCGGGACATCTTCCCGTAAAAGGTATCATCTGCTCATCAATTGAGTAGTTTGTGATGTTGGTTGCCAATTCATTGCATCGCTTTCTTACCATATCTATTACTTGTTGAATTCTCCAAAACTTATTTGTCAAGTTTGATGCAGAGTACTCGTAATCCTCAAAATGTATGTCCGAGCGCAGTTGAAGAAACTTGTCGCGTGACGTGGAATTATAGATGACAGGAATTTTGGTTCCATCTGCCCAATACATTCTTATGGCAGGGTAACTAAGACATCCCATTACTATCGCACACCCGTAAAATCTTTTTATATCTGCTGGCACGTATCGGACTTCCTGACCACGTTTGCCCAATACATACAATTTAGTATATCTCACAGTATCCTCGTAGTGTTTTTCTGGAAAGTAGCTTTTAAAATATTGTAATGGAGTTTTAACATATGCTTCGTTTTGACAACCAGATGTTATTGGAAGCTCTCTGTTCTCAAATGATACACTTTTCCATATAACATGCCTGTTTGGTACTTTCGATCTAATAACGGATGATTGTTGTACTGCATCTGAAAGGCCCGAAGAGTTCGATTGTTCCACTGATGTACTAGTTTGGTCTTTCTGGTTTTCATTACATGAGCTTTCATCACTTTCTTGTACGTATGCATTAACATTAAAAGGGATGTATGTTTCATCAGCAACATCATCATCATCACTGAAGTCAGCATCAGAATCGTTTAGTATATTTAAAACTGCTTCAACATCATCATTGTTATTCAAATCAAAAAATTTCCCTGTAAAATAATAAGATATCACAAACGTGAGGATAAAACAAAATGTCATGTTGTGCCTGATCAACACATTTGTGCTATCTGAATTGGTTTGAATGCTAGCTACTTGTTTCTATGCACAATATCACCAGTAATGAGCTGAATTATTGCAAAAACTGATTTTACAGTTACCACCAGTAATTTTGAAAGCTTATTTCAAAACTATTTTACAAAAACACTCACCTTGTGGACGCATGGCTACACTTGTTGAAAGACACAATCAAACTGAAGATGAATTTTTTATTTATTGCTGTTTTCTTTTTTTTGTCTTTTTTTGTTTGCGAAAGAAACAAGATCTCACAATCACTGCTTGCCGGTTAATAGACAAAAAATTATTTTTTAATGTAGTTTAAGGCCAATCAAGGCAGATCGCACAATCGATTCAGCTAGGTTTGAAAGGGGTAAGTCCATTAAATTTTTTTCATAAAAATTTTTTTGTATGAAAAATAGACATTAACGCCTGGCCCACGATATCGACAAGAAAGTTTCTTTCGCTTACTTACATTGAAAACAAAAACAAATTCTCTTATTTTGTTTTTGTTTTCAATGTAAGTAAGCGAAAGAAACTTTCTTGTCGATATCGTGGGCCAGGCCGTAAATTTTTTTCATAAAAAATTTTTTCTCTTGAAAAATAGAAGATTATAGTCCATTAAATTTTTTTCATAAAAATTTTTTTCTCTTGAAAGATAGACGATGCATAGTCCATTTAATTTTCTGCATGACAAATAGACGCTGCATAGTTTATTTAATTTTTTGCATAAGAAATGCACGAGATATAGCCCATAAAATTTTTTAATAAAAATTAGTTTTTGCATGAAAAATAGACGATATATAGTCTATTAAATTTTTTTCATTAAAATTTTTTTGCTTGAAAAATAGACGATGTATATACACATAATTGTCTATTTTTCAAGAGAAAAACATTTAAATGAAATAAATTTAATGGACCATACATCGTCTATTTTTCAAGAAAAAAAAATTTTTATGAAAAAAATTCAATGGACTATACATCGTCTATTTTTCACGAGAAAAAAATTTTAATGAAAAAAATTTAATGGACTATACATTGTCCATTTTTCAAGCAAAAAAATTTTAATGAAATAAATTTAATAGACCATACATTGTCTATTTTTCACGAGAAAAAAATTTTTATGAAAAAAATTTAATGGATTATAATGGACTATACATCGTCTATTTTTCAAGAGAAATAAATTTTTATGAAAAAAATTTAATGGACTATACATCGTCTATTTTTCAAGCAAAAAAATTTTAATGAAAAAAATTTAATGGACTATACATCGTCTATTTTTCATACAAAAACTAATTTTTATTAAAAAATTTTATGGACTATATCTCGTGCATTTCTTATGCAAAAAAATAAATAAACTATGCAGCGTCTATTTTTCATGCAGAAAATTAAATGGACTATGTATGCATCGTCTATTTTTCAAGAGAAAAAAATTTTTATGAAAAAAATTTAATGGACTATACATTGTCCATTTTTCAAGCAAAAAAATTTTAATGAAAAAAATTTAATGGACTATACATCTTCTATTTTTCAAGATAAAAAATTTTTTATGAAAAAATTTTTATGAAAAAAATTTAATGGACTATGCATCGTCTATTTTTCAAGAAAAAAATATTTTTATGAAAAAAATTTAATGGACTATACATCGTCTAGTTTTCAAGAGAAATAAATTTTTATTAAAAAAATTTCATGTCTATTTTTCATACAAAAAAATTTTTATGAAAAAAATTTAATGGACTGTACATCGTCTATTTTTAAAGCAAAAAAATTTTAATGAAAAATATTTAATGGACTATACATCTTCTATTTTTCAAGATAAAAAATTTTGTATGAAAAAATTTTAATGAAAAAATTTAATGTCCATTTTTCAAGCAAAAAAAATTTAATGAAAAAAATTTAATAGACTATACATCTTCTATTTTTCAAGAGAAAAAAATTTTTATGAAAAAAATTCAATGGACTATACATCGTCTATTTTTCAAGAGAAAAAAATTTTTATGAAAAAAATTTAATGGACTATACATCGTCTATTTTTCAAGCAAAAAAATTTTAATGAAAAAAATTTAATGGACTATACATCGTCTATTTATCAAGCAAAAAAATTTTAATGAAAAAAATTTAATGGACTATACATCTTCTATTTTTCAAGAGGAAAAATTTTTTATGAAAAAATTTTAATGAAAAAAATTTAATGGACTATACATCGTCTATTTATCAAGCAAAAAAATTTTAATGAAAAAAATTTAATGGACTATACATCGTCTATTTTTCAAGTGAAATAAATTTTTTATGAAAAAAATTTAATGGCCTATACATCGTCTATTTTTCAAGCAAAAAAATATTAATGAAAAAAATTTAATGGACTATAATCGTCTATTTTTCAAGAGAAAAAAATTTTTATGACAAAAATTTAATGGCCTATACATCGTCTATTTTTCAAGCAAAAAATTTTAATGAAAAAAATTTAATGGACTATAATCGTCTATTTTTCAAGAGAAAAAAATTTTTATGACAAAAATTTAATGGCCTATACATCGTCTATTTTTCAAGAGAAAAAAATTTTTATGATAAAAATTTAATGGACTATACATCGTCTATTTTTCAAGAGAAAAAAATTTGTATGAAAAAATTTAATGGACTATACATCGTCTATTTTTCAAGCACAAAAATTTTTATGAAAAAAATTTAATGGACTATACATCGTCTATTTTTCATGCAAAAACTAATTTTTATTAAAAAAATTTATGGACTATATCTCGTGCATTTCTTATGCAAAAAATTAAATAAACTATGCAGCGTCTATTTTTCATGCAGAAAATTAAATGGACTATGCATCGTCTATTTTTCATACAAAAAAAAATTTTATTAAAAAAATTTAATGGACTATACATTGTCCATTTTTCAAGCAAAAAAATTTTAATGAAAAAAATTTAATGAACTATATATACATCGTCTATTTTTCAAGAGAAAAAAATTTTTATGATAAAAATTTAATGGACTATACATCGTCTATTTTTCAAGAGAAAAATATTTTTATGAAAAAAATTTAATGGACTATATACATCGTCTATTTTTCACGAAAAAATTTTAATGAAAAAAATTTAATGGACTATACATTGTCCATTTTTCAAGCAAAAAAAATTGAATGAAAAAAATTTAATGGACTATATACATCGTCTATTTTTCAAGAGAAATAAATTTTTATGAAAAAAATTTAATGGCCTATACATCGTATATTTTTCAAGCAAAAAAATTTTAATGAAAAAAATTTAATGGACTATACATCTTCTATTTTTCAAGAGAAATAATTTTTTATGAAAAAATTTTTATGAAAAAAATTTAATGGACTATACATCGTCTATTTATCAAGCAAAAAAATTTTAATGAAAAAAATTTAATGGACTATATATTATACATTGTCCATTTTTCAAGCAAAAAAATTTTAATGAAAAAAATTTAATGGACTATACATCTTCTATTTTTCAAGAGAAAAAATTTTTTATGAAAAAATTTTTATGAAAAAAATTTAATGGACTATACATCGTCTATTTTTCAAGCAAAAAAATTTTAATGAAAAAAATTTAATAGACTATATATCGTCTATTTTTCATGCAAAAACTAATTTTTATTAAAAAATTTTATGGGCTATATCTCGTGCATTTCTTATGCAAAAAATTAAATAAACTATGCAGCGTCTATTTGTCATGCAGAAAATTAAATGGACTATGCATCGTCTATTTTTCAAGAGAAAAAAATTTTTATGAAAAAAATTTAATGGACTATACATTGTCCATTTTTCAAGCAAAAAAAATTTAATGAAAAAAATTTAATGGACTATATACATCGTCTATTTTTCAAGAGAAATAAATTTTTATGAAAAAAATTTAATGGACTATACATCGTCTATTTTTCAAGAGAAAAACATTTAAATGAAATAAATTTAATGGACCATACATCGTCTATTTTTCACGAGAAAAAAATTTTTATGAAAAAAATTTAATAGACTATACATCGTCTATTTTTCACGAGAAAAAAATTTTTATGAAAAAAATTTAATAGACTATACATCGTCTATTTTTCAAGAGAAAAAAATTTTTATGAAAAAAATTCAATGGACTATACATCGTCTATTTTTCACGAAAAAATTTTAATGAAAAAAATTTAATGGACTATATATACATCGTCTATTTTTCAAGAGAAAAATATTTTTATGAAAAAAATTTAATGGACTATACATCGTCTATTTTTCAAGAGAAAAAAATTTTTATGAAAAAAATTTAATAGACTATACATCGTCTATTTTTCACGAGAAAAAAATTTTTATGAAAAAAATTTAATAGACTATACATCGTCTATTTTTCAAGAGAAAAAAATTTTTATGAAAAAAATTCAATGGACTTATACATCGTCTATTTTTCACGAAAAAATTTTAATGAAAAAAATTTAATGGACTATATATACATCGTCTATTTTTCAAGAGAAAAAATTTTTTATGAAAAAAATTTACGGCCTGGCCCACGATATCGACAAGAAAGTTTCTTTCGCTTACTTACATTGAAAACAAAAACAAAATAAGAGAATTTGTTTTTGTTTTCAATGTAAGTAAGCGAAAGAAACTTTCTTGTCGATATCGTGGGCCAGGCCGTTAATGTCTATTTTTCATACAAAAAAATTTTTATGAAAAAAATTTAATGGACTATACATCGTCTATTTATCAAGCAAAAAAATTTTAATGAAAAAAATTTAATGGACTATATACATCGTCTATTTTTCAAGAGAAATAAATTTTTATGAAAAAAATTTAATGGACTATACATCGTCTATTTTTCAAGAGAAAAACATTTAAATGAAATAAATTTAATGGACCATACATCGTCTATTTTTCACGAGAAAAAAATTTTTATGAAAAAAATTTAATAGTATACATCGTCTATTTTTCACGAGAAAAAAATTTTTATGAAAAAAATTTAATAGACTATACATCGTCTATTTTTCACGAGAAAAAAATTTTTATGAAAAAAATTTAATAGACTATACATCGTCTATTTTTCAAGAGAAAAAAATTTTTATGAAAAAAATTCAATGGACTATACATCGTCTATTTTTCACGAAAAAATTTTAATGAAAAAAATTTAATGGACTATATATACATCGTCTATTTTTCAAGAGAAAAATATTTTTATGAAAAAAATTTAATGGACTATACATCGTCTATTTTTCAAGAGAAAAAAATTTTTATGAAAAAAATTTAATAGACTATACATCGTCTATTTTTCACGAGAAAAAAATTTTTATGAAAAAAATTTAATAGACTATACATCGTCTATTTTTCAAGAGAAAAAAATTTTTATGAAAAAAATTCAATGGACTATACATCGTCTATTTTTCACGAAAAAATTTTAATGAAAAAAATTTAATGGACTATATATACATCGTCTATTTTTCAAGAGAAAAAATTTTTTATGAAAAAAATTTACGGCCTGGCCCACGATATCGACAAGAAAGTTTCTTTCGCTTACTTACATTGAAAACAAAAACAAAATAAGAGAATTTGTTTTTGTTTTCAATGTAAGTAAGCGAAAGAAACTTTCTTGTCGATATCGTGGGCCAGGCCGTTAATGTCTATTTTTCATACAAAAAAATTTTTATGAAAAAAATTTAATGGACTATACATCGTCTATTTATCAAGCAAAAAAATTTTAATGAAAAAAATTTAATGGACTATATACATCGTCTATTTTTCAAGAGAAATAAATTTTTATGAAAAAAATTTAATGGACTATACATCGTCTATTTTTCAAGAGAAAAACATTTAAATGAAATAAATTTAATGGACCATACATCGTCTATTTTTCACGAGAAAAAAATTTTTATGAAAAAAATTTAATAGTATACATCGTCTATTTTTCAAGAGAAAAAAATTTTTATGAAAAAAATTCAATGGACTATACATCGTCTATTTTTCAAGAGAAAAAAATTTTTATGAAAAAAATTTAATGGACTATACATCCACTATTTTTCAAGAGAAAAACATTTTACTGAAATAAATTTAATGGACCGTACATCGTCTATTTTTCACGAGAAAAAAATTTTTATGAAAAAAATTTAATGGACTATACATCGTCTATTTTTCAAGAGAAAAAAATTTTTATGACAAAAATTTAATGGATTATACATCGTCTATTTTTCACGAGAAAAATATTTTTATGAAAAAAATTTAATGGACTATACATCGTCTATTTATCAAGCAAAAAAATTTTAATGAAAAAAATTTAATGGACTATACATCTTCTATTTTTCAAGAGAAAAAATTTTTTATGAAAAAATTTTAATGAAAAAAATTTAATGGACTATACATCGTCTATTTATCAAGCAAAAAAATTTTAATGAAAAAAATTTAATGGACTATACATCGTCTATTTTTCAAGTGAAATAAATTTTTTATGAAAAAAATTTAATGGCCTTACATCGTCTATTTTTCAAGCAAAAAAATTTTAATGAAAAAAATTTAATGGACTATAATCGTCTATTTTTCAAGAGAAAAAAATTTTTATGACAAAAATTTAATGGCCTATACATCGTCTATTTTTCAAGCAAAAAAATTTTAATGAAAAAAATTTAATGGACTATACATCGTCTATTTTTCAAGCAAAAAAATTTTAATGAAAAAAATTTAATGGACTATACATCGTCTATTTTTCATGCAAAAACTAATTTTTATTAAAAAATTTTATGGACTATATCTCGTGCATTTCTTATGCAAAAAATTAAATGAACTATGCAGCGTCTATTTTTCATGCAGAAAATTAAATTGACTATGCATCGTCCATTTTTCATACAAAAAAATTTTTTATGGAAAAAATTTAATGGACTATACTCGTCTATTTTTCAAGAGAAAAAAATTTGTATGAAAAAAATTTAATGGACTATACATCGTCTATTTTTCAAGCAAAAAAATTGTTATGAAAAAAATTTAATGGACTATACATCGTCTATTTTTCATGCAAAAACTAATTTTTTTTAAAAAAATTTATGAACTATATCTCGTGCATTTCTTATGCAAAAAATTAAATAAACTATGCAGCGTCTATTTTTCATGCAGAAAATTAAATGGACTATGCATCGTCTATTTTTCATACAAAAAAAAATTTTATTAAAAAAATTTAATGGACTATAATTGTCCATTTTTCAAGCAAAAAAATTTTAATGAAAAAAATTTAATGGACTATACATCGTCTATTTTTCAAGAGAAAAAAAATTTTATGATAAAAATTTAATGGACTATACATCGTCTATTTTTCAAGAGAAAAATATTTTTATGAAAAAAATTTAATGGACTATACATCGTCTATTTTTCAAGAGAAATAAATTTTTATGAAAAAAATTTAATGGCCTATACATCGTATATTTTTCAAGCAAAAAAATTTTAATGAAAAAAATTTAATGGACTATACATCTTCTATTTTTCAAGAGAAAAATTTTTTTTTATGAAAAAATTTTTATGAAAAAAATTTAATGGACTATACATCGTCTATTTATCAAGCAAAAAAATTTTAATGAAAAAAATTTAATGGACTATATATACATCGTCTATTTTTCAAGAGAAAAATATTTTTATGAAAAAAATTTAATGGACTATACATCGTTTATTTTTCAAGCAAAAAAATTTTTATGATAAAAATTTAATGGACTATACATCGTCTATTTTTCAAGCAAAAAAATTTTAATGAAAAAAATTTAATGGACTATACATCGTCTATTTTTCATGCAAATACTAATTTTTATTAAAAAATTTTATGGACTATATATATCTCGTGCATTTCTTATGCAAAAAATTAAATAAACTATGCAGCGTCTATTTTTCATGCAGAAAATTAAATGGACTATGCATCGTTCATTTTTCATACAAAAAAATTTTTTATTGAAAAAATTTAATGGACTATAATCGTCTATTTCTCAAGAGAAAAAATTTTTTATGAAAAAAATTTAATGAAAAATTTTAATGGACTATACATCGTCTATTTTTCAAGCAAAAAAATTTTTATGAAAAAAATTTAATGGACTATACATCGTCTATTTTTCAAGAGAAATAAATTTTTATGAAAAAAATTTAATGGACTATACATCGCCTATTTTTGAAGAGAAAAACATTTTAATTAAATAAATTTAATGGACCATACATCGTCTATTTTTCACGAGAAAAAAATTTTTATGAAAAAAATTTAATGGACTAATACATTGTCTATTTTTTAAGAGAAAAAAATTTTTAGAAAAAAAAATTCAATGGACTATATCTCGTGCATTTCTTATGCAAAAAATTAAATAAACTATGCAGCGTCTATTTTTCATGCAGAAAATTAAATGGACTAGGCATCGTCTATTTTTCAAGAGAAAAAAATTTTTATGAAAAAAATTTAATGGACTATACATCATCTATTTTTCAAGAGAAAAAAATTTTTATGAAAAAAATTTAATGGACTATACATCGTCTATTTTTCAAGAGAAAAACATTATAATTAAATAAATTTAATGGACCATACATCGTCTATTTTTCACGAGAAAAAAATTTTTATGAAAAAAATTTAATGGACTATACATCGTCTATTTTTCAAGCAAAAAAATTTTTATGAAAAAAATTTAATGGACCATACATCGTCTATTTTTCAAGCAAAAAAATTTTAATGAAAAAAATTTAATGGACTATACATCGTCTATTTTTCAAGCAAAAAAATTTTTATGAAAAATATTTAATGGACTATACATCGTCTATTTTTCAAGCAAAAAAATTTTTATGAAAAAAATTTAATGGACTATACATCGTTTATTTTTCAAGCAAAAAAATTTTTATGATAAAAATTTAATGGAATATACATCGTCTATTTTTCAAGCAAAAAATTTTAATGAAAAAAATTTAATGGACTATACATCGTCTATTTTTCAAGAGAAATAAATTTTTATGAAAAAAATTTAATGGACTATACATCGTCTATTTTTCAAGCAAAAAAATTTTAATGAAAAAAATTTAATGGACTATATCTCGTGCATTTCTTATGCAAAAAATTAAATAAACTATGCAGCGTCTATTTTTCATGCAGAAAATTAAATGGACTATGCATCGTCCATTTTTCATACAAAAAAATTTTTTATGGAAAAAATTTAATGGACTATATATCGTCTATTTTTCAAGAGAAAAAATTTTTTATGAAAAAAATTTAATGGACTATATACATCGTCTATTTTTCAAGCGAAAAGAATATTTATGAAAAAAATTTAATGGACTATACATCGTCTATTTTTCAAGAGAAAAAAATTTTTATGAAAAAAATTTAATGGACTATACATCGTCTATTTTTCAAGCAAAAAAATTTTAATGAAAAAAATTTAATGGACTATACATCGTCTATTTGTCTAGAGAAAAACATTTTAATTAAATAAATTTAATGGACTATACATCGTCTATTTTTCACGAGAAAAAAATTTTTATGAAAAAAATTTAATGGACTATACATCGTCTATTTTTCAAGAGAAAAAAATGTTTATGAAAAAAATTCAATGGACTATACATCGTCTATTTTTCAAGAGAAAAAAATTTTTATGAAAATAATTTAATGGACTATACATCGTCTATTTTTCATGCAAATACTAATTTTTATTAAAAAATTTTATGGACTATATCTCGTGCATTTCTTATGCAAAAAATTAAATAAACTATGCAGCGTCTATTTTTCATGCAGAAAATTAAATGGACTATACATCGTCTATTTTTCAAGAGAAAAAAATTTTTATGAAAAAAATTTAATGGACTATATATACATCGTCTATTTTTCAAGAGAAAAAAATTTTTATGAAAAAAATTTAATGGACTATACATCGTCTATTTTTCAAGAGAAAAACATTTTAATGAAATAAATTTAATGGACCATACATCGTCTATTTTTCACGAAAAAAAAATTTTTATGAACAAAATTTAATGGACTATACATCGTCTATTTTTCAAGAGAAAAAATTTTTTATGAAAAAATTTATGAAAAAATTTTTATGAAAAAAATTTAGTGGACTATACATCTTCTATTTTTCAAGAGAAAAAATTTTTTATGAAAAAATTTATGAAAAAATTTTTATGAAAAAAATTTAATGGACTATACATCGTCTATTTTTCAAGAGAAAAACATTTTAATGAAATAAATTTAATGGACCATACATCGTCTATTTTTCACGAGAAAAAAATTTTTATGAAAAAAATTTAATGGACTATACATCGTCTATTTTTCAAGAGAAAAAAATTTTTTATGGAAAAAATTTAATGGACTATACATCGTCTATTTTTCAAGAGAAAAAATTTTTTATGAAAAAAATTTAATGGACTATATACATCGTCTATTTTTCAAGCGAAAAGAATTTTTATGAAAAAAATTTAATGGACTATACATCGTCTATTTTTCAAGAGAAAAAAATTTTTATGAAAAAAATTTAATGGACTATACATCGTCTATTTTTCAAGAGAAAAAAATTTTTATGGAAAAAATTTAATGGACCATACATCGTCTATTTTTCAAGAGAAAAAAATTTTTATGAAAAAAATTTAATGGACTATACATTGTCTATTTTTCAAGAGAAAAAAATTTTTATGAAAAAAATTTAATGGACTATACATCGTCTATTTTTCAAGCAAAAAAATTTTAATGAAAAAAATTTAATGGACTATATCTCGTACATTTCTTATGAAAAAAATTAAATAAACTATGCAGCGTCTATTTTTCATGCAGAAAATATGCATCGTCCATTTTTCATACAAAAAAATTTTTTATGGAAAAAATTTAATGGACTATACATCGTCTATTTTTCAAGAGAAAAAATTTTTTATGAAAAAAATTTAATGGACTATATACATCGTCTATTTTTCAAGCGAAAAGAATTTCTATGAAAAAAATTTAATGGACTATACATCGTCTATTTTTCAAGAGAAAAAAATTTTTATGAAAAAAATTTAATGGACTATACATCGTCTATTTTTCAAGCAAAAAATTTTAATGAAAAAAATTTAATGGACTATACATCGTCTATTTTTCAAGAGAAATAAATTTTTATGAAAAAAATTTAATGGACTATACATCGTCTATTTTTCAAGCAAAAAAATTTTAATGAAAAAAATTTAATGGACTATATCTCGTGCATTTCTTATGCAAAAAATTAAATAAACTATGCAGCGTCTATTTTTCATGCAGAAAATTAAATGGACTATGCATCGTTAATTTTTCATACAAAAAAATTTTTTATGAAAAAAATTTAATGGACTATACATCGTCTATTTTTCAAGAGAAAAAATTTTTTATGAAAAAAATTTAATGGACTATATACATCGTCTATTGTTCAAGCGAAAAAAATTTTTATGAAAAAAATTTAATGGACTATACATCGTCTATTTTTCAAGAGAAAAAATTTTTTATGAAAAAATTTATGAAAAAATTTTTATGAAAAAAATTTAATGGACTATACATCTTCTATTTTTCAAGAGAAAAAATTTTTTATGAAAAAATTTATGAAAAAATTTTTATGAAAAAAATTTAATGGACTATACATCGTCTATTTTTCAAGAGAAAAAAATTTTTATGAAAAAAATTTAATGGACTATACATCGTCTATTTTTCAAGAGAAAAAAATTTTTATGAAAATAACTTAATGGACTATACATCGTCTATTTTTCATGCAAAAACAAATTTTTATTAAAAAATTTAATGGACTGTATCACGTGCATTTCTTATGCATAAAATTAAATAAACTATGCAGCGTCTATTTTTCATGCAGAAAATTAAATGGACTATGCATCGTCTATTTTTCATAGAAAAAAATTTTTTATGGAAAAAATTTAATGGACTATATACATCGTTTATTTTTCAAGCGAAAAGAATTTTTATGAAAAAAATTTAATGGACTATACATCGTCTATTTTTCAAGCAAAAAAATTTTAATGAAAAAAATTTAATGGACTATACATCGTCTATTTTTCATGCAAATACTAATTTTTATTAAAAAATTTTATCGACTATATCTCGTGCATTTCTTATGCAAAAAATTAAATAAACTATGCAGCGTCTATTTTTCATGCAGAAAATTAAATGGACTATGCATCGTCTATTTTTCAAGAGAAAAAAATTTTTATGAAAAAAATTTAATGGACTATACATCGTCTATTTTTCAAGAGAAAAAAAATTTTTATGAAAAATATTTAATGGACTATACATCGTCTATTTTTGAAGCAAAAAAATTTTTATGAAAAAAATTTAATGGACTATACATCGTTTATTTTTCAAGCAAAAAAATTTTTATGATAAAAATTTAATGGAATATACATCGTCTATTTTTCAAGCAAAAAATTTTAATGAAAAAAATTTAATGGACTATACATCGTCTATTTTTCAAGAGAAATAAATTTTTATGAAAAAAATTTAATGGACTATACATCGTCTATTTTTCAAGCAAAAAAATTTTAATGAAAAAAATTTAATGGACTATATCTCGTGCATTTCTTATGCAAAAAATTAAATAAACTATGCAGCGTCTATTTTTCATGCAGAAAATTAAATGGACTATGCATCGTCCATTTTTCATACAAAAAAATTTTTTATGGAAAAAATTTAATGGACTATATATCGTCTATTTTTCAAGAGAAAAAATTTTTTATGAAAAAAATTTAATGGACTATATACATCGTCTATTTTTCAAGCGAAAAGAATATTTATGAAAAAAATTTAATGGACTATACATCGTCTATTTTTCAAGAGAAAAAAATTTTTATGAAAAAAATTTAATGGACTATACATCGTCTATTTTTCAAGCAAAAAAATTTTAATGAAAAAAATTTAATGGACTATACATCGTCTATTTGTCTAGAGAAAAACATTTTAATTAAATAAATTTAATGGACTATACATCGTCTATTTTGCACGAGAAAAAAATTTTTATGAAAAAAATTTAATGGACTATACATCGTCTATTTTTCAAGAGAAAAAAATGTTTATGAAAAAAATTCAATGGACTATACATCGTCTATTTTTCAAGAGAAAAAAATTTTTATGAAAATAATTTAATGGACTATACATCGTCTATTTTTCATGCAAATACTAATTTTTATTAAAAAATTTTATGGACTATATCTCGTGCATTTCTTATGCAAAAAATTAAATAAACTATGCAGCGTCTATTTTTCATGCAGAAAATTAAATGGACTATACATCGTCTATTTTTCAAGAGAAAAAAATTTTTATGAAAAAAATTTAATGGACTATATATACATCGTCTATTTTTCAAGAGAAAAAAATTTTTATGAAAAAAATTTAATGGACTATACATCGTCTATTTTTCAAGAGAAAAACATTTTAATGAAATAAATTTAATGGACCATACATCGTCTATTTTTCACGAAAAAAAAATTTTTATGAACAAAATTTAATGGACTATACATCGTCTATTTTTCAAGAGAAAAAATTTTTTATGAAAAAATTTATGAAAAAATTTTTATGAAAAAAATTTAGTGGACTATACATCTTCTATTTTTCAAGAGAAAAAATTTTTTATGAAAAAATTTATGAAAAAATTTTTATGAAAAAATTTAATGGACTATACATCGTCTATTTTTCAAGAGAAAAACATTTTAATGAAATAAATTTAATGGACCATACATCGTCTATTTTTCACGAGAAAAAAATTTTTATGAAAAAAATTTAATGGACTATACATCGTCTATTTTTCAAGAGAAAAAAATTTTTTATGGAAAAAATTTAATGGACTATACATCGTCTATTTTTCAAGAGAAAAAATTTTTTATGAAAAAAATTTAATGGACTATATACATCGTCTATTTTTCAAGCGAAAAGAATTTTTATGAAAAAAATTTAATGGACTATACATCGTCTATTTTTCAAGAGAAAAAAATTTTTATGAAAAAAATTTAATGGACTATACATCGTCTATTTTTCAAGAGAAACAAATTTTTATGGAAGAAATTTAATGGACCATACATCGTCTATTTTTCAAGAGAAAAAAATTTTTATGAAAAAAATTTAATGGACTATACATTGTCTATTTTTCAAGAGAAAAAAATTTTTATGAAAAAAATTTAATGGACTATACATCGTCTATTTTTCAAGCAAAAAAATTTTAATGAAAAAAATTTAATGGACTATATCTCGTGCATTTCTTATGAAAAAAATTAAATAAACTATGCAGCGTCTATTTTTCATGCAGAAAATATGCATCGTCCATTTTTCATACAAAAAAATTTTTTATGGAAAAAATTTAATGGACTATACATCGTCTATTTTTCAAGAGAAAAAATTTTTTATGAAAAAAATTTAATGGACTATATACATCGTCTATTTTTCAAGCGAAAAGAATTTCTATGAAAAAAATTTAATGGACTATACATCGTCTATTTTTCAAGAGAAAAAAATTTTTATGAAAAAAATTTAATGGACTATACATCGTCTATTTTTCAAGCAAAAAATTTTAATGAAAAAAATTTAATGGACTATACATCGTCTATTTTTCAAGAGAAATAAATTTTTATGAAAAAAATTTAATGGACTATACATCGTCTATTTTTCAAGCAAAAAAATTTTAATGAAAAAAATTTAATGGACTATATCTCGTGCATTTCTTATGCAAAAAATTAAATAAACTATGCAGCGTCTATTTTTCATGCAGAAAATTAAATGGACTATGCATCGTTAATTTTTCATACAAAAAAATTTTTTATGAAAAAAATTTAATGGACTATACATCGTCTATTTTTCAAGAGAAAAAATTTTTTATGAAAAAAATTTAATGGACTATATACATCGTCTATTGTTCAAGCGAAAAAAATTTTTATGAAAAAAATTTAATGGACTATACATCGTCTATTTTTCAAGAGAAAAAATTTTTTATGAAAAAATTTATGAAAAAATTTTTATGAAAAAAATTTAATGGACTATACATCTTCTATTTTTCAAGAGAAAAAATTTTTTATGAAAAAATTTATGAAAAAATTTTTATGAAAAAAATTTAATGGACTATACATCGTCTATTTTTCAAGAGAAAAAAATTTTTATGAAAAAAATTTAATGGACTATACATCGTCTATTTTTCAAGAGAAAAAAATTTTTATGAAAATAACTTAATGGACTATACATCGTCTATTTTTCAAGCAAAAAAATTTTAATGAAAAAAATTTAATGGACTATACATCGTCTATTTTTCATGCAAATACTAATTTTTATTAAAAAATTTTATCGACTATATCTCGTGCATTTCTTATGCAAAAAATTAAATAAACTATGCAGCGTCTATTTTTCATGCAGAAAATTAAATGGACTATGCATCGTCTATTTTTCAAGAGAAAAAAATTTTTATGAAAAAAATTTAATGGACTATACATCGTCTATTTTTCAAGAGAAAAACATTTTAATGAAATAAATTTAATGGACCATACATCGTCTATTTTTCACGAGAAAAAAATTTTTATGAAAAAAATTTAATGGACTATACATCGTCTATTTTTCAAGAGAAAAAAATTTTTATGAAAAAAATTCAATGGACTATACATCGTCTATTTTTCAAGCAAAAAAATTTTTATGAAAATAATTTAATGGACTATACATCGTTTATTTTTCAAGCAAAAAAATTTTTATGATAAAAATTTAATGGACTATACATCGTCTATTTTTCAAGCAAAAAAATTTTAATGATAAAAATTTAATGGACTATACATCGTCTATTTTTCAAGCAAAAAAATTTTAATGAAAAAAATTTAATGGACTATACATCGTCTATTTTTCAAGCAAAAAAATTTTTATGAAAATAATTTAATGGACTATACATCGTCTATTTTTCATGCAAATACTAATTTTTATTAAAAAATTTTATGGACTATATCTCGTGCATTTCTTATGCAAAAAATTAAATAAACTATGCAGCGTCTATTTTTCATGCAGAAAATTAAATGGACTATACATCGTCTATTTTTCAAGAGAAAAAAATTTTTATGAAAAAAATTTAATGGACTATATATACATCGTCTATTTTTCAAGAGAAAAAAATTTTTATGAAAAAAATTTAATGGACTATACATCGTCTATTTTTCAAGAGAAAAAATTTTTTATGAAAAAATTTATGAAAAAATTTTAATGAAAAAAATTTAATGGACTATACATCGTATATTTTTCATGCAAATACTACTTTTTATTAAAAAATTTTATGGACTATATTTCGTGCATTTCTTATGCAAAAAATTAAATAAACTATGCAGCGTCTATTTTTAATGCAGAAAATTAAATGGACTATGCATCGTCTATTTTTCAAGAGAAAAAAATTTTTATGAAAAAAATTTAATGGACATATATACATCGTCTATTTTTCAAGAGAAAAAAATTTTTATGAAAAAAATTTAATGGACTATACATCGCCTATTTTTGAAGAGAAAAACATTTTAATTAAATAAATTTAATGGACCATACATCGTCTATTTTTCACGAGAAAAAAATTTTTATGAAAAAAATTTAATGGACTAATACATTGTCTATTTTTTAAGAGAAAAAAATTTTTAGAAAAAAAAATTCAATGGACTATATCTCGTGCATTTCTTATGCAAAAAATTAAATAAACTATGCAGCGTCTATTTTTCATGCAGAAAATTAAATGGACTATGCATCGTCCATTTTTCATCCAAAAAAATTTTTATGGAAAAAATTTAATGGACTATACATCGTCTATTTTTCATGCAAAAACTGATTTTTATTAAGAAATTTAATGGACTATATCAAGTGCATTTCTTATGCAAAAAATTAAATAAACTATGCAGCGTCTATTTTTCATGCAGAAAATTAAATGGACTATGCATCGTCTATTTTTCAAGAGAAAAAAATTTTTATGAAAAAAATTTAATGGACTATACATCGTCTATTTTTCAAGAGAAAAAAATTTTTATGAACAAATTCAATGGACTATACATCGTCTATTTTTCAAGAGAAAAACATTATAATTAAATAAATTTAATGGACCATACATCGTCTATTTTTCACGAGAAAAAAATTTTTATGAAAAAAATTTAATGGACTATACATCGTCTATTTTTCAAGCAAAAAAATTTTAATGAAAAAAATTTAATGGACTATACATCGTCTATTTTTCAAGAGAAATTAATTTTTATGAAAAAAATTTAATGGACTATACATCGTCTATTTTTCAAGCAAAAAAATTTTAATGAAAAAAATTTAATGGACTATATCTCGTGCATTTCTTATGCAAAAAATTAAATAAACTATGCAGCGTCTATTTTTCATGCAGAAAATTAAATGGACTATGCATCGTCCATTTTTCATACAAAAAAATTTTTTATGGAAAAAATTTAATGGACTATACATCGTCTATTTTTCTAGAGAAAAACATTTTAATTAAATAAATTTAATGGACTATACATCGTCTACTTTTCACGAGAAAAAAATTTGTATGAAAAAAATTTAATGGACTATACATCGTCTATTTTTCAAGAGAAAAAAATTTTTATGAAAAAAATTCAATGGACTATACATCGTCTATTTTTCAAGAGAAAAAAATTTTTATGAAAATAATTTAATGGACTATACATCGTCTATTTTTCATGCAAATACTAATTTTTATTAAAAAATTTTATGGACTATATCTCGTGTATTTCTTGTGCAAAAAATTAAATAAACTATGCAGCGTCTATTTTTCATGCAGAAAATTAAATGGACTATGCATCGTCTATTTTTCAAGAGAAAGAAATTTTTATGAAAAAAATTTAATGGACTATACATCGTCTATTTTTCAAGAGAAAAACATTTTAATGAAATAAATTTAATGGACCATAATCGTCTATTTTTCACGAGAAAAAAATTTTTATGAAAAAAATTTAATGGACTATACATCGTCTATTTTTCAAGAAAAAATATTTTTTATGAAAAAATTTATGAAAAAATTTTTATGAAAAAAATTTAATGGACTATACATCTTCTATTTTTCAAGAGAAAAAATTTTTTATGAAAAAATTTATGAAAAAATTTTTATGAAAAAAATTTAATGGACTATACATCGTCTATTTTTCAAGAGAAAAAAATTTTTATGAACAAATTCAATGGACTATACATCGTCTATTTTTCAAGAGAAAAACATTATAATTAAATAAATTTAATGGACCATACATCGTCTATTTTTCACGAGAAAAAAATTTTTATGAAAAAAATTTAATGGACTATACATAGTCTATTTTTCAAGCAAAAAAATTTTTATGATAAAAATTTAATGGACTATACATCGTCTATTTTTCAAGCAAAAAAATTTTAATGAAAAAAATTTAATGGACTATACATCGTCTATTTTTCAAGAGAAATAAATTTTTATGAAAAAAATTTAATGGACTATACATCGTCTATTTTTCAAGCAAAAAAATTTTAATGAAAAAAATTTAATGGACTATATCTCGTGCATTTCTTATGCAAAAAATTAAATAAACTATGCAGCGTCTATTTTTCATGCAGAAAATTAAATGGACTATGCATCGTCCATTTTTCATACAAAAAAATTTTTTATGGAAAAAATTTAATGGACTATACATCGTCTATTTTTCTAGAGAAAAACATTTTAATTAAATAAATTTAATGGACTATACATCGTCTATTTTTCACGAGAAAAAAATTTGTATGAAAAAAATTTAATGGACTATACATCGTCTATTTTTCAAGAGAAAAAAATTTTTATGAAAAAAATTCAATGGACTATACATCGTCTATTTTTCAAGAGAAAAAAATTTTTATGAAAATAACTTAATGGACTATACATCGTCTATTTTTCATGCAAATACTAATTTTTATTAAAAAATTTTATGGACTATATCACGTGCATTTCTTATGCAAAAAATTAAATAAACTATGCAGCGTCTATTTGTCATGCAGAAAATTAAATGGACTATGCATCGTCTATTTTTCAAGAGAAAGAAATTTTTATGAAAAAAATTTAATGGATTATATATACATCGTCTATTTTTCAAGAGAAAAACATTTTTATGAAATAAATTTAATGGACCATAATCGTCTATTTTTCACGAGAAAAAAATTTTTATGAAAAAAATTTAATGGACTATACATCGTCTATTTTTCAAGAAAAAATATTTTTTATGAAAAAATTTATGAAAAAATTTTTATGAAAAAAATTTAATGGACTATACATCTTCTATTTTTCAAGAGAAAAAATTTTTTATGAAAAAATTTATGAAAAAATTTTTATGAAAAAAATTTAATGGACTATACATCGTCTATTTTTCAAGAGAAAAAAATTTTTATGAAAATAACTTAATGGACTATACATCGTCTATTTTTCATGCAAATACAAATTTTTATTAAAAAATTTAATGGACTGTATCACGTGCATTTCTTATGCATAAAATTAAATAAACTATGCAGCGTCTATTTTTCATGCAGAAAATTAAATGGACTATGCATCGTCCATTTTTCATACAAAAAAATTTTTTATGGAAAAAATTTAATGGACTATACATCGTCTATTTTTCAAGCAAAAAAATTTTAAATAAATAAATTTAATGGACCATACATCGTCTATTTTTCACGAGAAAAAAATTTTTATGAAAAAAATTTAATGGACTATACATTGTCAATTTCTTAAGAGAAAAAAATTGTTAGAAAAAAAATTCAATGGACTATATCTCGTGCATTTCTTATGCAAAAAATTAAATAAACTATGCAGCGTCTATTTTTCATGCAGAAAATTAAATGGACTATGCATCGTCCATTTTTCATACAAAAAAATTTTTTATGGAAAAAATTTAATGGACTATACATCGTCTATTTTTCATGCAAAAACTGATTTTTATTAAGAAATTTAATGGACTATATCACGTGCATTTCTTATGCAAAAAAAGAGAAAAAAATTTTTATGAAAAAAATTTAATGGACTATACATCGTCTATTTTTCAAGCAAAAAAATTTTAATGAAAAAAATTTAATGGACTATATCTCGTGCATTTCTTATGCAAAAAATTAAATAAACTATGCAGCGTCTATTTTTCATGCAGAAAATTAAATGGACTATGCATCGTCCATTTTTCATACAAAAAAATTTTTTATGGAAAAAATTTAATGGACTATACATCGTCTATTTTTCTAGAGAAAAACATTTTAATTAAATGAATTTAATGGACTATACATCGTCTATTTTTGAAGAGAAAAAAATTTTTATGAAAATAACTTAATGGACTATACATCGTCTATTTTTCATGCAAATACTAATTTTTATTAAAAAATTTTATGGACTATATCACGTGCATTTCTTATGCAAAAAATTAAATAAACTATGCAGCGTCTATTTGTCATGCAGAAAATTAAATGGACTATGCATCGTCTATTTTTCAAGAGAAAGAAATTTTTATGAAAAAAATTTAATGGATTATATATACATCGTCTATTTTTCAAGAGAAAAACATTTTAATGAAATAAATTTAATGGACCATAATCGTCTATTTTTCACGAGAAAAAAATTTTTATGAAAAAAATTTAATGGACTATACATCGTCTATTTTTCAAGAAAAAATATTTTTTATGAAAAAATTTATGAAAAAATTTTTATGAAAAAAATTTAATGGACTATACATCTTCTATTTTTCAAGAGAAAAAATTTTTTATGAAAAAATTTATGAAAAAATTTTTATGAAAAAAATTTAATGGACTATACATCGTCTATTTTTCAAGAGAAAAAAATTTTTATGAAAATAACTTAATGGACTATACATCGTCTATTTTTCATGCAAATACAAATTTTTATTAAAAAATTTTATGGACTATATCACGTGCATTTCTTATGCATAAAATTAAATAAACTATGCAGCGTCTATTTTTCATGCAGAAAATTAAATGGACTATGCATCGTCCATTTTTCATACAAAAAAATTTTTTATGGAAAAAATTTAATGGACTATACATCGTCTATTTTTCATGCAAAAACTGATTTTTATTAAGAAATTTAATGGACTATATCACGTGCATTTCTTATGCAAAAAAAGAGAAAAAAATTTTTATGAAAAAAATTTAATGGACTATATACATCGTTTATTTTTCAAGCGAAAAGAATTTTTTGAAAAAAATTTAATGGACTATACATCGTCTATTTTTCAAGCAAAAAAATTTTAATGAAAAAAATTTAATGGACTATACATCGTCTATTTTTCATGCAAATACTAATTTTTATTAAAAAATTTTATGGACTATATCACGTGCATTTCTTATGCAAAAAATTAAATAAACTATGCAGCGTCTATTTTTAATGCAGAAAATTAAATGGACTATGCATCGTCTATTTTTCAAGAGAAAAAAATTTTTATGAAAATAATTTAATGGACTATATATACATCGTCTATTTTTCAAGAGAAAAAAATTTTTATGAAAAAAATTTAATGGACTATACATCGTCTATTTTTGAAGAGAAAAACATTTTAAATAAATAAATTTAATGGACCATACATCGTCTATTTTTCACGAGAAAAAAATTTTTATGAAAAAAATTTAATGGACTATACATTGTCAATTTCTTAAGAGAAAAAAATTGTTAGAAAAAAAATTCAATGGACTATATCTCGTGCATTTCTTATGCAAAAAATTAAATAAACTATGCAGCGTCTATTTTTCATGCAGAAAATTAAATGGACTATGCATCGTTCATTTTTCATACAAAAAAATTTTTTATGGAAAAAATTTAATGGACTATACATCGTCTATTTTTCATGCAAAAACTGATTTTTATTAAGAAATTTAATGGACTATATCACGTGCATTTCTTATGCAAAAAAAGAGAAAAAAATTTTTATGAAAAAAATTTAATGGACTATACATCGTCTATTTTTCAAGCAAAAAAATTTTAATGAAAAAAATTTAATGGACTATACATCGACTATTTTTCAAGAGAAAAACATTTTACTGAAATAAATTTAATGGACCCGTACATCGTCTATTTTTCACGAGAAAAAAATTTTTATGAAAAAAATTTAATGGACTATACATTGTCTATTTTTCAAGAGAAAAAAATTTTTATGAAAAAAATTTAATGGACTATACATCGTCTATTTTTCAAGCAAAAAAATTTTAATGAAAAAAATTTAATGGACTATATCTCGTGCATTTCTTATGCAAAAAATTAAATAAACTATGCAGCGTCTATTTTTCATGCAGAAAATTAAATGGACTATGCATCGTCCATTTTTAATACAAAAAAATTTTTTATGGAAAAAATTTAATGGACTATACATCGTCTATTTTTCAAGAGAAAAAATTTTTTATGAAAAAAATTTAATGGACTATATACATCGTCTATTTTTCAAGCGAAAATAATTTTTATGAAAAAAATTTAATGGACTATACATCGTCTATTTTTCAAGAGAAAAAAATTTTTATGAAAAAAATTTAATGGACTATACATCGTCTATTTTTCAAGAGAAAAAAATTTTTATGGAAAAAATTTAATGGACCATACATCGTCTATTTTTCAAGAGAAAAAAATTTTTATGAAAAAAATTTAATGGACTATACATTGTCTATTTTTCAAGAGAAAAAAATTTTTATGAAAAAAATTTAATGGACTATACATCGTCTATTTTTCATGCAAATACTTATTTTTATTAAAAAATTTTATGGACTATATCTCGTGCATTTCTTATGCAAAAAATTAAATAAACTATGCAGCGTCTATTTTTCATGCAGAAAATTAAATGGACTATGCATCGTCTATTTTTCAAGAGAAAAAAATTTTTATGAAAAAAATTTAATGGACTATATATACATCGTCTATTTTTCAAGAGAAAAACATTTTTATGAAAAAAATTTAATGGACTATACATCGTCTATTTTTGAAGAGAAAAACATTTTAATTAAATAAATTTAATGGACTATACATCGTCTATTTTTCAAGAGAAAAAAATTTTTATGAAAAAAATTTAATGGACTATATATACATCGTCTATTTTTCATGCAAATACTAATTTTTATTAAAAAATTTTATGGACTATATTTCGTGCATTTCTTATGCAAAAAATTAAATAAACTATGCAGCGTCTATTTTTAATGCAGAAAATTAAATGGACTATGCATCGTCTATTTTTCAAGAGAAAAAAATTTTTATGAAAATAATTTAATGGACTATATATACATCGTATATTTTTCAAGAGAAAAAAATTTTTATGAGAAAAATTTAATGGACTATACATCGTCTATTTTTGAAGAGAAAAACATTTTAAATAAATAAATTTAATGGACCATACATCGTCTATTTTTCACGAGAAAAAAATTTTTATGAAAAAAATTTAATGGACTATACATTGTCAATTTCTTAAGAGAAAAAAATTGTTAGAAAAAAAAATTCAATGGACTATATCTCGTGCATTTCTTATGCAAAAAATTAAATAAACTATGCAGCGTCTATTTTTCATGCAGAAAATTAAATGGACTATGCATCGTCCATTTTTCATACAAAAAAATTTTTTATGGAAAAAATTTAATGGACTATACATCGTCTATTTTTCATGCAAAAACTGATTTTTATTAAGAAATTTAATGGACTATATCACGTGCATTTCTTATGCAAAAAAAGAGAAAAAAATTTTTATGAAAAAAATTTAATGGACTATATATACATCGTCTATTTTTCAAGCAAAAAAATTTTAATGAAAAAAATTTAATGGACTATACATCGACTATTTTTCAAGAGAAAAACATTTTACTGAAATAAATTTAATGGACCGTACATCGTCTATTTTTCACGAGAGAAAAATTTTTATGAAAAAAATTTAATGGACTATACATTGTCTATTTTTCAAGAGAAAAAAATTTTTATGAAAAAAATTTAATGGACTATACATCGTCTATTTTTCAAGCAAAAAAATTTTAATGAAAAAAATTTAATGGACTATATCTCGTGCATTTCTTATGCAAAAAATTAAATAAACTATGCAGCGTCTATTTTTCATGCAGAAAATTAAATGGACTATGCATCGTCCATTTTTCATACAAAAAAATTTTTTATGGAAAAAATTTAATGGACTATACATCGTCTATTTTTCAAGAGAAAAAAATTGTTATGAAAAAAATTTAATGGACTATACATCGTCTATTTTTCAAGAGAAAAAAATTTTTATGGAAAAAATTTAATGGACCATACATCGTCTATTTTTCAAGAGAAAAAAATTTTTATGGAAAAAATTTAATGGACCATACATCGTCTATTTTTCAAGAGAAAAAAATTGTTATGAAAAAAATTTAATGGAATACATCGTCTATTTTTCAAGAGAAAAAAATTGTTATGAAAAAAATTTAATGGACTATACATCGTCTATTTTTCAAGAGAAAAAAATTTTTATGGAAAAAATTTAATGAACTATACATCGTCTATTTTTCAAGAGAAAAAATTTTTTATGAAAAAAATTTAATGGACTATATACATCGTCTATTTTTCAAGCGAAAAGAATTTTTATGAAAAAAATTTAATGGACTATACATCGTCTATTTTTCAAGAGAAAAAAATTTTTATGAAAAAAATTTAATGGACTATACATCGTCTATTTTTCAAGCAAAAAAATTTTAATGAAAAAAATTTAATGGACTATATCTCGTGCATTTCTTATGCAAAAAATTAAATAAACTATGCAGCGTCTATTTTTCATGCAGAAAATTAAATGGACTATGCATCGTCCATTTTTCATACAAAAAAATTTTTTATGGAAAAAATTTAATGGACTATACATCGTCTATTTTTCAAGAGAAAAAATTTTTTATGAAAAAAATTTAATGGACTATATACATCGTCTATTTTTCAAGCGAAAAGAATTTTTATGAAAAAAATTTAATGGACTATACATCGTCTATTTTTCAAGAGAAAAAAATTTTTATGAAAAAAATTTAATGGACTATACATCGTCTATTTTTCAAGAGAAATAAATTTTTATGAAAAAAATTTAATGGACTATACATCGTCTATTTTTCAAGCAAAAAAATTTTAATGAAAAAAATTTAATGGACTATATCTCGTGCATTTCTTATGGAAAAAATTAAATAAACTATGCAGCGTCTATTTTTCATGCAGAAAATTAAATGGACTATACATCGTCTATTTTTCAAGAGAAAAACATTTTAATGAAATAAATTTAATGGACCATACATCGTCTATTTTTCACGAGAAAAAAATTTTAATTAAATAAATTTAATGGACTATACATCGTCTATTTTTCACGAGAAAAAAATTTTTATGAAAATAATTTAATGGACTATACATCGTCTATTTTTCAAGCAAAAAAATTTTAATGAAAAAAATTTAATGGACTATACATCGTCTATTTTTCTAGAGAAAAACATTTTAATTAAATAAATTTAATGGACTATACATCGTCTATTTTTTACGAGAAAAAAATTTTTATGAAAAAAATTTAATGAACTATACATCGTCTATTTTTCAAGAGAAAAAAATTTTTATGAAAAAAATTCAATGGACTATACATCGTCTATTTTTCAAGAGAAAAAAATTTTTATGAAAATAACTTAATAGACTGTACATCGTCTATTTTTCATGCAAAAACAAATTTTTATTAAAAAATTTAATGGACTGTATCACGTGCATTTCTTATGCATAAATTTAAATAAACTATGCAGCGTCTATTTTTCATGCAGAAAATTAAATGGACTATGCATCGTCTATTTTTCATACAAAAAAATTTTTTATGGAAAAAATTTAATGGACTATACAGCGTCTATTTTTGAAGAGAAAAAATTTGTTATGAAAAAAATTTAATGGACTATATACATCGTTTATTTTTCAAGCGAAAAGAATTTGTATGAAAAAAATTTAATGGACTATACATCGT
Organism: Nowickia ferox; assembly: GCA_936439885.1. Taxonomy (NCBI): domain Eukaryota; kingdom Metazoa; phylum Arthropoda; class Insecta; order Diptera; family Tachinidae; genus Nowickia; species Nowickia ferox. Next base: position 8,306,486 of record OW387025.1, on the reverse strand, counting down.
CTATTTTTCAAGCAAAAAATTTTTAATGAAAAAAATTTAATGGACTATACATCGTCTATTTTTCATGCAAATACTAATTTTTATTAAAAAATTTTATCGACTATATCTCGTGCATTTCTTATGCAAAAAATTTAATAAACTATGCAGCGTCTATTTTTCATGCAGAAAATTAAATGGACTATGCATCGTCTATTTTTCAAGAGAAAAAAATTTTTATGAAAAAAATTTAATGGACTATACATCGTCTATTTTTCAAGAGAAAAACATTTTAATGAAATAAATTTAATGGACCATACATCGTCTATTTTTCACGAGAAAAAAATTTTTATGAAAAAAATTTAATGGATATACATCGTCTATTTTTCAAGAGAAAAAAATTTTTATGAAAAAAATTCAATGGACTATACATCGTCTATTTTTCAAGCAAAAAATTTTTTATGAAAATAATTTAATGGACTATACATCGTCTATTTTTCAAGAGAAATAAATTTTTATGAAAAAAATTTAATGGACTATACATCGTCTATTTTTCAAGCAAAAAAATTTTTATGAAAAAAATTGAATGGACCATACATCGTCTATTTTTCAAGCAAAAAAATTTTAATGAAAAAAATTTAATGGACTATACATCGTCTATTTTTCAAGCAAAAAAATTTTTATGAAAAAAATTTAATGGACTATACATCGTTTATTTTTCAAGCAAAAAAATTTTTATGATAAAAATTTAATGGACTATACATCGTCTATTTTTCAAGCAAAAAAATTTTAATGAAAAAAATTTAATGGACTATACATCGTCTATTTTGCAAGAGAAATAAATTTTTATGAAAAAAATTTAATGGACTATACATCGTCTATTTTTCATGCAAATACTAATTTTTATTAAAAAATTTTATGGACTATATCTCGTGCATTTCTTATGCAAAAAATTAAATAAACTATGCAGCGTCTATTTTTCATGCAGAAAATTAAATGGACTATGCATCGTCTATTTTTCAAGAGAAAAAAATTTTTATGAAAAAAATTTAATGGACTATACATCGTGCATTTCTTATGCAAAAAATTAAATAAACTATGCAGCGTCTATTTTTCATGCAGAAAATTAAATGGACTATGCATCGTCTATTTTTCAAGAAAAAAAAATTTTTTATGGAAAAAATTTAATGGATCGTCTATTTTTGAAGAGAAAAAATTTTTATGAAAATAATTTAATGGACTATACATCGTCTATTTTTCAAGCAAAAAAATTTTAATGAAAAAAATTTAATGGACTATATCTCGTGCATTTCTTATGCAAAAAATTAAATAAACTATGCAGCGTCTATTTTTCATGCAGAAAATTAAATGGACTATGCATCGTCCATTTTTCATACAAAAAAATTTTTTATGGAAAAAATTTAATGGACTATACATCGTCTATTTTTCAAGAGAAAAAAATTGTTATGAAAAAAATTTAATGGACTATACATCGTCTATTTTTCAAGAGAAAAAAATTTTTATGGAAAAAATTTAATGGACCATACATCGTCTATTTTTCAAGAGAAAAAAATTTTTATGGAAAAAATTTAATGGACCATACATCGTCTATTTTTCAAGAGAAAAAAATTGTTATGAAAAAAATTTAATGGAATACATCGTCTATTTTTCAAGAGAAAAAAATTGTTATGAAAAAAATTTAATGGACTATACATCGTCTATTTTTCAAGAGAAAAAAATTTTTATGGAAAAAATTTAATGAACTATACATCGTCTATTTTTCAAGAGAAAAAATTTTTTATGAAAAAAATTTAATGGACTATATACATCGTCTATTTTTCAAGCGAAAAGAATTTTTATGAAAAAAATTTAATGGACTATACATCGTCTATTTTTCAAGAGAAAAAAATTTTTATGAAAAAAATTTAATGGACTATACATCGTCTATTTTTCAAGCAAAAAAATTTTAATGAAAAAAATTTAATGGACTATATCTCGTGCATTTCTTATGCAAAAAATTAAATAAACTATGCAGCGTCTATTTTTCATGCAGAAAATTAAATGGACTATGCATCGTCCATTTTTCATACAAAAAAATTTTTTATGGAAAAAATTTAATGGACTATACATCGTCTATTTTTCAAGAGAAAAAATTTTTTATGAAAAAAATTTAATGGACTATATACATCGTCTATTTTTCAAGCGAAAAGAATTTTTATGAAAAAAATTTAATGGACTATACATCGTCTATTTTTCAAGAGAAAAAAATTTTTATGAAAAAAATTTAATGGACTATACATCGTCTATTTTTCAAGAGAAATAAATTTTTATGAAAAAAATTTAATGGACTATACATCGTCTATTTTTCAAGCAAAAAAATTTTAATGAAAAAAATTTAATGGACTATATCTCGTGCATTTCTTATGGAAAAAATTAAATAAACTATGCAGCGTCTATTTTTCATGCAGAAAATTAAATGGACTATACATCGTCTATTTTTCAAGAGAAAAACATTTTAATGAAATAAATTTAATGGACCATACATCGTCTATTTTTCACGAGAAAAAAATTTTAATTAAATAAATTTAATGGACTATACATCGTCTATTTTTCACGAGAAAAAAATTTTTATGAAAATAATTTAATGGACTATACATCGTCTATTTTTCAAGCAAAAAAATTTTAATGAAAAAAATTTAATGGACTATACATCGTCTATTTTTCTAGAGAAAAACATTTTAATTAAATAAATTTAATGGACTATACATCGTCTATTTTTTACGAGAAAAAAATTTTTATGAAAAAAATTTAATGAACTATACATCGTCTATTTTTCAAGAGAAAAAAATTTTTATGAAAAAAATTCAATGGACTATACATCGTCTATTTTTCAAGAGAAAAAAATTTTTATGAAAATAACTTAATAGACTGTACATCGTCTATTTTTCATGCAAAAACAAATTTTTATTAAAAAATTTAATGGACTGTATCACGTGCATTTCTTATGCATAAATTTAAATAAACTATGCAGCGTCTATTTTTCATGCAGAAAATTAAATGGACTATGCATCGTCTATTTTTCATACAAAAAAATTTTTTATGGAAAAAATTTAATGGACTATACAGCGTCTATTTTTGAAGAGAAAAAATTTGTTATGAAAAAAATTTAATGGACTATATACATCGTTTATTTTTCAAGCGAAAAGAATTTGTATGAAAAAAATTTAATGGACTATACATCGTCTATTTTTCAAGCAAAAAATTTTTAATGAAAAAAATTTAATGGACTATACATCGTCTATTTTTCATGCAAATACTAATTTTTATTAAAAAATTTTATCGACTATATCTCGTGCATTTCTTATGCAAAAAATTTAATAAACTATGCAGCGTCTATTTTTCATGCAGAAAATTAAATGGACTATGCATCGTCTATTTTTCAAGAGAAAAAAATTTTTATGAAAAAAATTTAATGGACTATACATCGTCTATTTTTCAAGAGAAAAACATTTTAATGAAATAAATTTAATGGACCATACATCGTCTATTTTTCACGAGAAAAAAATTTTTATGAAAAAAATTTAATGGATATACATCGTCTATTTTTCAAGAGAAAAAAATTTTTATGAAAAAAATTCAATGGACTATACATCGTCTATTTTTCAAGCAAAAAAATTTTTATGAAAATAATTTAATGGACTATACATCGTCTATTTTTCAAGAGAAATAAATTTTTATGAAAAAAATTTAATGGACTATACATCGTCTATTTTTCAAGCAAAAAAATTTTTATGAAAAAAATTGAATGGACCATACATCGTCTATTTTTCAAGCAAAAAAATTTTAATGAAAAAAATTTAATGGACTATACATCGTCTATTTTTCAAGCAAAAAAATTTTTATGAAAAAAATTTAATGGACTATACATCGTTTATTTTTCAAGCAAAAAAATTTTTATGATATAAATTTAATGGACTATACATCGTCTATTTTTCAAGCAAAAAAATTTTAATGAAAAAAATTTAATGGACTATACATCGTCTATTTTGCAAGAGAAATAAATTTTTATGAAAAAAATTTAATGGACTATACATCGTCTATTTTTCATGCAAATACTAATTTTTATTAAAAAATTTTATGGACTATATCTCGTGCATTTCTTATGCAAAAAATTAAATAAACTATGCAGCGTCTATTTTTCATGCAGAAAATTAAATGGACTATGCATCGTCTATTTTTCAAGAGAAAAAAATTTTTATGAAAAAAATTTAATGGACTATACATCGTGCATTTCTTATGCAAAAAATTAAATAAACTATGCAGCGTCTATTTTTCATGCAGAAAATTAAATGGACTATGCATCGTCTATTTTTCAAGAAAAAAAAATTTTTTATGGAAAAAATTTAATGGATCGTCTATTTTTGAAGAGAAAAAATTTTTATGAAAATAATTTAATGGACTATACATCGTCTATTTTTCACGAGAAAAAAATTTTTATGAAAAAAATTTAATGGACTATACATCGTCTATTTTTCAAGAGAAAAAAATTTTTATGAAAATAACTTAATGGACTATACATCGTCTATTTTTCAAGCAAAAAAATTTTAATGAAAAAAATTTAATGGACTATACATCGTCTATTTTTCATGCAAATACTAATTTTTATTAAAAAATTTTATGGACTATATCTCGTGCATTTCTTATGCAAAAAATTAAATAAACTATGCAGCGTCTATTTTTCATGCAGAAAATTAAATGGACTATGCATCGTCTATTTTTCAAGAGAAAAAAATTTTTATGAAAAAAATTTAATGGACTATACATCGCCTATTTTCAAGAGAAAAAAATTTTTATGAAAAAAATTTAATGGACTATACATCGTCTATTTTTCAAGAGAAAAAAATTTTTATGAAAATAATTTAATGGACTATACATCGTCTATTTTCAAGAGAAAAAAATTTTTATGAAAAAAATTCAATAGACTATACATCGTCTATTTTTCAAGAGAAAAAAATTTTTATGAAAATAATTTAATGGACTATACATCGTCTATTTTTCAAGAGAAAAAAATTTGTATGAAAAAAATTCAATGGACTATACATTGTCCATTTTTCAAGCAAAAAAATTTTAATGAAAAAAATTTAATGGACTATACATCGTCTATTTTTCAAGCAAAAAAATTTTTATGAAAAAAATTTAATGGACTATACATCGTTTATTTTTCAAGCAAAAAAATTTTTATGAAAAAAATTTAATGGACTATACATCGTTTATTTTTCAAGCAAAAAAATTTTTATGAAAAAAATTTAATGGACTATACATCGTCTAATTTTCAAGCAAAAAATTTAGTGAAAAAATTTTAATGGACTATACATCGTCTATTTTTCAAGAGAAAAAAATTTTTATGAAAAAAATTTAATGGACTATACATCGTCTATTTTTCAAGCAAAAAAATTTTAATGAAAAAAATTTGATGGACTATACATCTATTTTTCAAGAGAAAAAATTTTTTATGAAAAAATTTATGAAAAAATTTTTATGAAAAAAATTTAATGGACTATACATCGTCTATTTTTCAAGAGAAAACAATTTTTATGAAAAAAATTTAATGGACTATACATCGTCTATTTTTCAAGAGAAAAACATTTTAATGAAATAAATTTAATAAACCATACATCGTCTATTTTTTAAAGAAAAAATTTTTATGAAAAAAATTCAATGGACTATACATCGTCCATTTTTCAAGCAAAAAATTTAATGAAAAAATTTTAATGGACTATACATCGTCTATTTTTCAAGAGAAAAAAATTTTTATGAAAAAAATTTAATGGACTATACATCGTCTATTTTTCAAGCAAAAAAATTTTAATGAAAAAAATTTGATGGACTATACATCTATTTTTCAAGAGAAAAAATTTTTTATGAAAAAATTTATGAAAAAATTTTTATGAAAAAAATTTAATGGACTATACATCGTCTATTTTTCAAGAGAAAACAATTTTTATGAAAAAAATTTAATGGACTATACATCGTCTATTTTTCAAGAGAAAAACATTTTAATGAAATAAATTTAATGGACCATACATCGTCTATTTTTCAAAAGAAATAAATTTTTATGAAATAAATTTAATGGACTATACATCGTCTATTTTTCAAGAGAAAAACATTTTAATGAAATAAATTTAATAAACCAATGGACAATGTATAGTCCATTGAATTTTTTTCATAAAAATTTTTTTCTCTTGAAAAATAGACGATGTATAGTCCATTAAATTTTTTTTATAAAAATTTTTTTGCTTGAAAAATAGACGATGTATAGTCCATTAAATTTTTTTCATTAAAATTTTTTTCCTTGAAAAATGGACAATGTATAGTCCATTAAATTTTTTTCATAAAAATTTTTTTCTTTTGAAAAATAGACGATGCATAGTCCATTTAATTTTCTGCATGAAAAATAGACGCTACATAGTTTATTTAATTTTTTGCATAAGAAATGCACAAGATATAGTCCATAAAAATTTTTAATAAAAATTAGTTTTTGCATGAAAAATAGACGATATATAGTCCATTAAATTTTTTTCATTAAAATTTTTTTGCTTGAAAAATAGACGATGTAGTCCATTAAAATTTTTCATTAAATTTTTTTTGCTTGAAAAATGGACAATGTATAGTCCATTGAATTTTTTTCATAAAAATTTTTTTCTCTTGAAAAATGGACGATGTATAGTCCATTAAATTTTTTTCATAAAAATTTTTTTCTCGTGAAAAATAGACGATGAATGGTCTATTAAATTTATTTCATTAAAATGTTTTTCTCTTGAAAAATAGACGATGTATAGTCCATTAAATTTATTTCATTTAAATGTTTTTCTCTTGAAAAATAGACGATGTATAGTCCATTAAATTTTTTTCATAAAAATTTTTTTGTATGAAAAATAGACGATGTATAGGCCATTAAATTTTTTTCATAAAAATTTATTTCTCTTGAAAAATAGACGATGTATAGTCCATTAAATTTTTTTTATTAAAATTTTTTTCCTTGAAAATAGACGATGTATAGTCCATTAAATTTTTTTCATAAAAAATTTTTTTGCTTGAAAAATAGAAGATGTATAGTCCATTAAATTTTTTTCATTAAAATTTTTTTGCTTGAAAAATGGACAATGTATAGTCCATTAAATTTTTTTCATAAAAATTTTTTTCTTTTGAAAAATAGACGATGTATAGTCCATTAAATTTTTTTCATAAACATATTTTTGCTTGAAAAATAAACGATGTATAGTCCATTAAATTTTTTTCATAAAAATTTTTTTGCTTGAAAAATAGACGATGTATAGTCCATTCAAATTTTTCATTAAATTTTTTTTGCTTGAAAAATATACAATGTATAGTCCATTGAATTTTTTTCATAAAAATTTTTTTCTCTTGAAAAATAGACGATGTATAGTCCATTAAATTTTTTTCATAAAAATTTTTTTCTCGTGAAAAATAGACGATGGATGAATGGCCTATTAAATTTATTTCATTAAAATGTTTTTCTCTTGAAAAATAGACGATGTATAGTCCATTAAATATTTTTAATAAAAATTTTTTTTGTATGAAAAATAGACGATGTATAGTCCATTAAATTTTTTTCATAAAAATATTTTTCTCTTGAAAAATAGACGATGTATAGTCCATTAAATTTGAAATTTATTTGCTGGAGGTCAAGCATTGTCTATATATTTCATTGGTGCTTAGCCAAATCATCAGTAGACTTTAACCACATTTTGAATAGTCACAAACCTCTTATCTTATGCACAGACTTTCAAAAACTATTTGAGAATTCACAAATAATAATCACAAATAATAATATTTCTGAAAATCACAAGCGAAACACAAGCAATAGGCATAGAAACTATAACAAAATCCCAGCAAATAATTTATATTCGATATGAATCTATTTTATTTTTCTACACCTTTATACAATTAGAAATCCATTGGATAACAATAAAAGTATTTATAAGGCAAAATGAAAAATAAAACCTAAATTTAACATTTAAGAAATTTATTATTCGACATATTGTCATAAGTTTATTTTAATTTGAAATTTATTTGCTGGAGGTCAAGCATTGTCTATATATTTCATTGGTGCTTAGCCAAATCATCAGTAGACTTTAACCACATTTTGAATAGTCACAAACCTCTTATCTTATGCACAGACTTTCAAAAACTATTTGAGAATTCACAAATAATAATCACAAATAATAATATTTCTGAAAATCACAAGCGAAACACAAGCAATAGGCATAGAAACTATAACAAAATCCCAGCAAATAATTTATATTCGATATGAATCTATTTTATTTTTCTACACCTTTATACAATTAGAAATCCATTGGATAACAATAAAAGTATTTATAAGGCAAAATGAAAAATAAAACCTAAATTTAACATTTAAGAAATTTATTATTCGACATATTGTCATAAGTTTATTTTAATTTGAAATTTATTTGCTGGAGGTCAAGCATTGTCTATATATTTCATTGGTGCTTAGCCAAATCATCAGTAGACTTTAACCACATTTTGAATAGTCACAAACCTCTTATCTTATGCACAGACTTTCAAAAACTATTTGAGAATTCACAAATAATAATCACAAATAATAATATTTCTGAAAATCACAAGCGAAACACAAGCAATAGGCATAGAAACTATAACAAAATCCCAGCAAATAATTTATATTCGATATGAATCTATTTTATTTTTCTACACCTTTATACAATTAGAAATCCATTGGATAACAATAAAAGTATTTATAAGGCAAAATGAAAAATAAAACCTAAATTTAACATTTAAGAAATTTATTATTCGACATATTGTCATAAGTTTATTTTAATTTGAAATTTATTTGCTGGAGGTCAAGCATTGTCTATATATTTCATTGGTGCTTAGCCAAATCATCAGTAGACTTTAACCACATTTTGAATAGTCACAAACCTCTTATCTTATGCACAGACTTTCAAAAACTATTTGAGAATTCACAAATAATAATCACAAATAATAATATTTCTGAAAATCACAAGCGAAACACAAGCAATAGGCATAGAAACTATAACAAAATCCCAGCAAATAATTTATATTCGATATGAATCTATTTTATTTTTCTACACCTTTATACAATTAGAAATCCATTGGATAACAATAAAAGTATTTATAAGGCAAAATGAAAAATAAAACCTAAATTTAACATTTAAGAAATTTATTATTCGACATATTGTCATAAGTTTATTTTAATTTGAAATTTATTTGCTGGAGGTCAAGCATTGTCTATATATTTCATTGGTGCTTAGCCAAATCATCAGTAGACTTTAACCACATTTTGAATAGTCACAAACCTCTTATCTTATGCACAGACTTTCAAAAACTATTTGAGAATTCACAAATAATAATCACAAATAATAATATTTCTGAAAATCACAAGCGAAACACAAGCAATAGGCATAAAAATTTTTTTGCTTGAAAAATAGACGATGTATAGTCCATTAAATTTTTTTCATTAAAATTTTTTTGCTTGAAAAATAGACGATGTATAGTCCATTAAATTTTTTTCATAAAAATTTATTTCTCTTGAAAGATAGACGATTTCCATGTCCATTAAATTTTTTTCATTAAAATTTTTTTGCTTGAAAAATAGACGATGTATAGTCCATTAAATTTTTTTCATAAAAATGTTTTTGCTTGAAAAATAAACGATGTATAGTCCATTAAATTTTTTTCATAAAAATTTTTTTGCTTGAAAAATAGACGATGTATAGTCCATTAAATTTTTTTCATTAAAATTTTTTTGCTTGAAAAATAGACGATGTATAGTCCATTAAATTTTTTTCATAAACATTTTTTTTGCTTGAAAAATAAACGATGTATAGTCCATTAAATTTTTTTCATAAAAATTTTTTTCCTTGAAAAATAGACGATGTATAGTCCGTTGAATTTTTTTCATAAAAATTTTTTCTTTAAAAAATAGACGATGTATAGTCCATTAAATTTTTTTCATAAAAATTTTTTTCTCGTGAAAAATAGACGATGTATGGTTTATTAAATTTATTTCATTAAAATGTTTTTCTCTTGAAAAATAGACGATGTATAGTCCATTAAATTTTTTTCATAAAAATTTTTTTCTCTTGAAAAATAGACGATGTATATATAGTCCATTAAATTTTTTTCATAAAAATTTTTTTCCTTGAAAAATAGACGATGTATAGTCCGTTGAATTTTTTTCATAAAAATTTTTTCTTTAAAAAATAGACGATGTATAGTCCATTAAATTTTTTTCATAAAAATTTTTTTCTCGTGAAAAATAGACGATGTATGGTTTATTAAATTTATTTCATTAAAATGTTTTTCTCTTGAAAAATAGACGATGTATAGTCCATTAAATTTTTTTCATAAAAATTTTTTTCTCTTGAAAAATAGACGATGTATATATAGTCCATTAAATTTTTTTCATAAAAATTTTTTTCTCTTGAAAAATAGACGATGCATAGTCCATTTAATTTTCTGCATGAAAAATAGACGCTGCATAGTTTATTTAATTTTTTGCATAAGAAATGCACGTGATATAGTCCATTAAATTTCTTAATAAAAATCAATTTTTGCATGAAAAATAGACGATATATAGTCCATTAAATTTTTTTCATTAAAATTTTTTTCCTTGAAAAATAGACGATGTATAGTCCATTAAATTTTTTTCATAAAAATTTTTTTGCTTGAAAAATAAACGATGTATAGTCCATTAAATTTTTTTCATAAAAATTTTTTTGCTTGAAAAATAGACGATGTATAGTCCATTAAAATTTTTCATTAAATTTTTTTTGCTTGAAAAATGGACAATGTATAGTCCATTGAATTTTTTTCATAAAAATTTTTTTCTCTTGAAAAATAGACGATGTATAGTCCATTAAATTTTTTTCATAAAAATTTTTTTCTCGTGAAAAATAGACGATGAATGGTCTATTAAATTTATTTCATTAAAATGTTTTTCTCTTGAAAAATAGACGATGTATAGTCCATTAAATTTATTTCATTTAAATGTTTTTCTCTTGAAAAATAGACGATGTATAGTCCATTAAATTTTTTTCATAAAAATTTTTTTGTATGAAAAATAGACGATGTATAGGCCATTAAATTTTTTTCATAAAAATTTATTTCTCTTGAAAAATAGACGATGTATAGTCCATTAAATTTTTTTTATTAAAATTTTTTTGCTTGAAAATAGACGATGTATAGTCCATTAAATTTTTTTCATAAAAATTTTTTCATAAAAAATTTTTTTGCTTGAAAAATAGAAGATGTATAGTCCATTAAATTTTTTTCATTAAAATTTTTTTGCTTGAAAAATGGACAATGTATAGTCCATTAAATTTTTTTCATAAAAATTTTTTTCTTTTGAAAAATAGACGATGTATAGTCCATTAAATTTTTTTCATAAACATTTTTTTGCTTGAAAAATAAACGATGTATAGTACATTAAATTTTTTTCATAAAAATTTTTTTGCTTGAAAAATAGACGATGTATAGTCCATTCAAATTTTTCATTAAATTTTTTTTGCTTGAAAAATGGACAATGTATAGTCCATTGAATTTTTTTCATAAAAATTTTTTTCTCTTGAAAAATAGACGATGTATAGTCCATTAAATTTTTTTCATAAAAATTTTTTTCTCGTGAAAAATAGACGATGAATGGTCTATTAAATTTATTTCATTAAAATGTTTTTCTCTTGAAAAATAGACGATGTATAGTCCATTAAATATTTTTAATAAAAATTTTTTTTGTATGAAAAATAGACGATGTATAGTCCATTAAATTTTTTTCATAAAAATATATTTCTCTGGAAAAATAGACGATGTTTAGTCCATTAAATTTTTTTCATAAAAATTTTTTTGCTTGAAAAATAGACGATGTATAGTCCATTAAATTTTTTTCATTAAAATTTTTTTGCTTGAAAAATAGACGATGTATATATAGTCCATTAAATTTTTTTCATAAAAATTTATTTCTCTTGAAAAATAGACGATTTCCATGTCCATTAAATTTTTTTTTATTAAAATTTTTTTGCTTGAAAAATAGACGATGTATAGTCCATTAAATTTTTTTTCATAAAAATGTTTTTGCTTGAAAAATAAACGATGTATAGTCCATTAAATTTTTTTCATAAAAATTTTTTTGCTTGAAAAATAGACGATGTATAGTCCATTAAATTTTTTTCATTAAAATTTTTTTGCTTGAAAAATAGACGATGTATAGTCCATTAAATTTTTTTCATAAACATTTTTTTTGCTTGAAAAATAAACGATGTATAGTCCATTAAATTTTTTTCATAAAAATTTTTTTGCTTGAAAAATAGACGATTATAGTCCATTGAATTTTTTTCATAAAAATTTTTTTCTCGTGAAAAATAGACGATGTATGGTTTATTAAATTTATTTCATTAAAATGTTTTTCTCTTGAAAAATAGACGATGTATAGTCCATTAAATTTTTTTCATAAAAATTTTTTTCTCTTGAAAAATAGACGATGCATAGTCCATTTAATTTTCTGCGTGAAAAATAGACGCTGCATAGTTTATTTAATTTTTTGCATAAGAAATGCACGTGATATAGTCCATTAAATTTCTTAATAAAAATCAGTTTTTGCATGAAAAATAGACGATGTATAGTCCATTGAATTTTTTTCATAAAAATTTTTTCTTTAAAAAATAGACGATGTATAGTCCATTAAATTTTTTTCATAAAAATTTTTTTCTCGTGAAAAATAGACGATGTATGGTTTATTAAATTTATTTCATTAAAATGTTTTTCTCTTGAAAAATAGACGATGTATAGTCCATTAAATTTTTTTCATAAAAATTTTTTTCTCTTGAAAAATAGACGATGCATAGTCCATTTAATTTTCTGCATGAAAAATAGACGCTGCATAGTTTATTTAATTTTTTCCATAAGAAATGCACGTGATATAGTCCATTAAATTTCTTAATAAAAATCAGTTTTTGCATGAAAAATAGACGATGTATAGTCCATTAAATTATTTTCATAAAAATTTTTTTCTCTTGAAAAATAGACGATGCATAGTCCATTTAATTTTCTGCATGAAAAATAGACGCTGCATAGTTTATTTAATTTTTTGCATAAGAAATGCACGAGATATAGTCCATAAAATTTTTTAATAAAAATTAGTATTTGCATGAAAAATAGACGATGTATAGTCCATTAAATTTTTTTCATTAAAATTTTTTTGCTTGAAAAATAGACGATGTATAGTCCATTAAATTTTTTTCATAAAATTTCTTTTCGCTTGAAAAATAGACGATGTATATAGTCCATTAAATTTTTTTCATAAAAAATTTTTTCTCTTCAAAAATAGACGATGTATAGTCCATTAAATTTTTTCCATAAAAAATTTTTTTCTATGAAAAATAGACGATGCATAGTCCATTTAATTTTCTGCATGAAAAATAGACGCTGCATAGTTTATTTAATTTTATGCATAAGAAATGCACGTGATACAGTCCATTAAATTTTTTTCATAAAAATTTTTTCATAAATTTTTTCATAAAAAATTTTTTCTCTTGAAAAATAGAAGATGTATAGTCCATTAAATTTTTTTCATAAAAATTTTTTCATAAATTTTTTCATAAAAAATTTTTTCTCTTGAAAAATAGAAGATGTATAGTCCATTAAATTTTTTTCATAAAAATTTTTTCATAAATTTTTTCATAAAAAAATTTTTCTCTTGAAAAATAGACGATGTATAGTCCATTAAATTTTTTTGATAAAAATTTTTTTCTCGTGAAAAATAGACGATGTATGGTCCATTAAATTTATTTCATTAAAATGTTTTTCGCTTGAAAAATAGACGATGTATAGTCCATTAAATTTTTTTCATAAAAATTTTTTTCTCTTGAAAAATAGACGATGTATATTAATTTTCTGCATGAAAAATAGACGCTGCATAGTTTATTTAATTTTTTGCATAAGAAATGCACGAGATATAGTCCATAAAATTTTTTAATAAAAATTTGTATTTGCATGAAAAATAGACGATGTATAGTCCATTAAATTATTTTCATAAAAATTTTTTTCTCTTGAAAAATAGACGATGTATAGTCCATTGAATTTTTTTCATAAAAATTTTTTTCTCTTGAAAAATAGACGATGTATAGTCCATTAAATTTTTTTCATAAAAATTTTTTTCTCGTGAAAAATAGACGATGTATAGTGCATTAAATTTATTTAATTAAAATGTTTTTCTGTAGAAAAATAGACGATGTATAGTCCATTAAATTTTTTTCATAAAAAATTTTTTCTCGTGAAAAATAGACAATGTATAGTCCATTAAATTTATTTAATTAAAATTTTTTTCTCGTGAAAAATAGACGATGTATAGTCCATTAAATTTATTTAATTAAAATTTTTTTCTCGTGAAAAATAGACGATGTATGGTCCATTAAATTTATTTCATTAAAATGTTTCTCTCTTGAAAAATAGACGATGTATAGTCCATTAAATTTTTTTCATAACAATTTTTTTCTCTTGAAAAATAGACGATGTATAGTCCATTAAATTTTTTTCATAAAAATTTTTTTGCTTGAAAAATAGACGATGTATAGTCCATTAAATATTTTTCATAAAAATTTTTTTGCTTGAAAAATAGACGATGTATAGTCCATTAAATTTTTTTCATTAAAATTTTTTTGCTTGAAAAATAGACGATGTATGGTCCATTCAATTTTTTTCATAAAAATTTTTTTGCTTGAAAAATAGACGATGTATAGTCCATTGAATTTTTTTCATAAAAATTTATTTCTCCTGAAAAATAGACGATGTATAGTCCATTAAATTTTTTTCATAAAAATTTATTTCTCTTGAAAAATAGACGATGTATAGTCCATTAAATTATTTTCATAAAAATTTTTTTCCTTGAAAGATAGACGATGTATAGTCCATTGAATTTTTTTCATAAAAATTTTTTTCTCTTGAAAAATAGACGATGTATAGTCCATTAAATTTTTTTCATAAAAATTTTTTTCTCGTGAAAAATAGACGATGTATGGTCCATTAAATTTATTTCATTAAAATGTTTTTCTCTTGAAAAATAAACGATGTATATAGTCCATTAAATTTTTTTCATAAAAAATTTTTTCTCTTCAAAAATAGACGATGTATATAGTCCATTAAATTTTTTCCATAAAAAATTTTTTTGTATGAAAAATAGACGATGCATAGTCCATTAAGTTATTTTCATAACAATTTTTTTCTCTTGAAAAATAGACGATGTATAGTCCATTAAGTTATTTTCATAACAATTTTTTTCTCTTGAAAAATAGACGATGTATAGTCCATTAAATTTTTTTCATAAAAATTTTTTCATAAATTTTTTCATAAAAAATTTTTTCTCTTGAAAAATAGAAGATGTATAGTCCATTAAATTTTTTTCATAAAAATTTTTTCATAAATTTTTTCATAAAAAATTTTTTTTCTTGAAAAATAGACGATATATAGTCCATTAAATTTTTTTCATAAAAATTTTTTTCTCGTGAAAAATAGACGATGTATGGTCCATTAAATTTTTTTCATTAAAATTTTTTTGCTTGAAAAATAGACGATGTATAGTCCATTAAATTATTTTCATAAAAATTTTTTTCTCGTGAAAAATAGACGATGTATAGTCCATTAAATTTATTTAATTAAAATTTTTTTCTCGTGAAAAATAGACGATGTATGGTCCATTAAATTTATTTCATTAAAATGTTTTTCTCTTGAAAAATAGACGATGTATAGTCCATTAAATTTTTTTCATAAAAATTCTTTTCGCTTGAAAAATAGACGATGTATAAGTCCATTAAATTTTTTTCATAAAAAATTTTTTCTCTTGAAAAATAGACGATGTATAGTCCATTAAATTTTTTCCATAAAAAATTTTTTTGTATGAAAAATGGACGATGGATGCATAGTCCATTTAATTTTCTGCATGAAAAATAGACGCTGCATAGTTTATTTAATTTTTTGCATAAGAAATGCACGAGATATAGTCCATTAAATTTTTTTCATTAAAATTTTTTTGCTTGAAAAATAGACGATGTATAGTCCATTAAATTTTTTTCATAAAAATTTATTTCTCTTGAAAAATAGACGATGTATAGTCCATTAAATTTTTTTCATTAAAATTTTTTTGCTTGAAAAATAGACGATGTATAGTCCATTAAATTTTTATCATAAAAATTTTTTTGCTTGAAAAATAAACGATGTATAGTCCATTAAATTTTTTTCATAAAAATTTTTTTGCTTGAAAAATAGACGATGTATAGTCCATTAAATATTTTTCATAAAAATTTTTTTGCTTGAAAAATAGACGATGTATAGTCCATTAAATTTTTTTGATTAAAATTTTTTTGCTTGAAAAATAGACGATGTATGGTCCATTCAATTTTTTTCATAAAAATTTTTTTGCTTGAAAAATAGACGATGTATAGTCCATTAAATTTTTTTCATACAAATTTTTTTCTCGTGAAAAATAGACGATGTATGGTCCATTAAATTTATTTAATTATAATGTTTTTCTCTTGAAAAATAGACGATGTATATATAGTCCATTAAATTTTTTTCATAAAAATTTTTTTCTCTTGAAAAATAGACGTATAGTCCATTAAATTTTTTTCATAAAAATTTTTTTCTCTTGAAAAATAGACGATGCATAGTCCATTTAATTTTCTGCATGAAAAATAGACGCTGCATAGTTTATTTAATTTTTTGCATAAGAAATGCACGTGATATAGTCCATTAAATTTCTTAATAAAAATCAGTTTTTGCATGAAAAATAGACGATGTATAGTCCATTAAATTTTTTTCATTAAAATTTTTTCATAAATTTTTTCATAAAAAATTTTTTCTCTTGAAAAATAGACGATGTATAGTCCATTAAATTTTTTTCATAAAAATTTTTTTCTCGTGAAAAATAGACGATGTATGGTCCATTAAATTTATTTCATTAAAATGTTTTTCTCTTGAAAACTAGACGATGTATAGTCCATTAAATTTTTTTCATAAAAATTTTTTTCTCTTGAAAAATAGACGATGTATAGTCCATTAAATTTTTTTCATAAAAATTTTTTTCTCGTGAAAAATAGACGATGTATAGTCCATTAAATTTATTTAATTAAAATGTTTTTCTCTAGAAAAATAGACGATGTATAGTCCATTAAATTATTTTCATAAAAATTTTTTTCTCGTGAAAAATAGACGATGTATAGTCCATTAAATTTATTTAATTAAAATTTTTTTCTCGTGAAAAATAGACGATGTATGGTCCATTAAATTTATTTCATTAAAATGTTTTTCTCTTGAAAAATAGACGATGTATAGTCCATTAAATTTTTTTCATAAAAATTTTTTTCTCTTGAAAAATAGACGATGTATAGTCCATTAAATTTTTTTCATAAAAATTCTTTTCGCTTGAAAAATAGACGATGTATATAGTCCATTAAATTTTTTTCATAAAAAATTTTTTCTCTTGAAAAATAGACGATGTATAGTCCATTAAATTTTTTCCATAAAAAATTTTTTTGTATGAAAAATGGACGATGCATAGTTCATTTAATTTTCTGCATGAAAAATAGACGCTGCATAGTTTATTTAATTTTTTGCATAAGAAATGCACGAGATATAGTCGATAAAATTTTTTAATAAAAATTAGTATTTGCATGAAAAATAGACGATGTATAGTCCATTAAATTTTTTTCATTAAAATTTTTTTGCTTTGAAAAATAGACGATGTATAGTCCATTAAATTTTTTTCATAAAAATTTTTTTCTCTTGAAAAATAGACGATGTATGGTTTATTAAATTTATTTCATTAAAATGTTTTTCTCTTGAAAAATAGACGATGTATAGTCCATTAAATTTTTTTCATAAAAATTTTTTTCTCTTGAAAAATAGACGATGCATAGTCCATTTAATTTTCTGCATGAAAAATAGACGCTGCATAGTTTATTTAATTTTTTCCATAAGAAATGCACGTGATATAGTCCATTAAATTTCTTAATAAAAATCAGTTTTTGCATGAAAAATAGACGATGTATAGTCCATTAAATTATTTTCATAAAAATTTTTTTCTCTTGAAAAATAGACGATGCATAGTCCATTTAATTTTCTGCATGAAAAATAGACGCTGCATAGTTTATTTAATTTTTTGCATAAGAAATGCACGAGATATAGTCCATAAAATTTTTTAATAAAAATTAGTATTTGCATGAAAAATAGACGATGTATAGTCCATTAAATTTTTTTCATTAAAATTTTTTTGCTTGAAAAATAGACGATGTATAGTCCATTAAATTTTTTTCATAAAATTTCTTTTCGCTTGAAAAATAGACGATGTATATAGTCCATTAAATTTTTTTCATAAAAAATTTTTTCTCTTCAAAAATAGACGTATAGTCCATTAAATTTTTTCCATAAAAAATTTTTTTCTATGAAAAATAGACGATGCATAGTCCATTTAATTTTCTGCATGAAAAATAGACGCTGCATAGTTTATTTAATTTTATGCATAAGAAATGCACGTGATACAGTCCATTAAATTTTTTTCATAAAAATTTTTTCATAAATTTTTTCATAAAAAATTTTTTCTCTTGAAAAATAGAAGATGTATAGTCCATTAAATTTTTTTCATAAAAATTTTTTCATAAATTTTTTCATAAAAAATTTTTTCTCTTGAAAAATAGAAGATGTATGGTCCATTAAATTTATTTCATTAAAATGTTTTTCGCTTGAAAAATAGACGATGTATAGTCCATTAAATTTTTTTTATAAAAATTTTTTTCTCTTGAAAAATAGACGATGTATAGTCCATTAAATTTTTTTCATAAAAATTTTTTCATAAATTTTTTCATAAAAATTTTTTTCTCGTGAAAAATAGACGATGTATGGTCCATTAAATTTATTTCATTAAAATGTTTTTCGCTTGAAAAATAGACGATGTATAGTCCATTAAATTTTTTTCATAAAAATTTTTTTCTCTTGAAAAATAGACGATGTATATTAATTTTCTGCATGAAAAATAGACGCTGCATAGTTTATTTAATTTTTTGCATAAGAAATGCACGAGATATAGTCCATAAAATTTTTTAATAAAAATTAGTATTTGCATGAAAAATAGACGATGTATAGTCCATTAAATTATTTTCATAAAAATTTTTTTCTCTTGAAAAATAGACGATGTATAGTCCATTGAATTTTTTTCATAAAAATTTTTTTCTCTTGAAAAATAGACGATGTATAGTCCATTAAATTTTTTTCATAAAAATTTTTTTCTCGTGAAAAATAGACGATGTATAGTGCATTAAATTTATTTAATTAAAATGTTTTTCTGTAGAAAAATAGACGATGTATAGTCCATTAAATTTTTTTCATAAAAAATTTTTTCTCGTGAAAAATAGACGATGTATAGTCCATTAAATTTATTTAATTAAAATTTTTTTCTCGTGAAAAATAGACGATGTATGGTCCATTAAATTTATTTCATTAAAATGTTTTTCTCTTGAAAAATAGACGATGTATAGTCCATTAAATTTTTTTCATAAAAATTTTTTTCTCTTGAAAAATAGACGATGTATAGTCCATTAAATTTTTTTCATAAAAATTCTTTTCGCTTGAAAAATAGACGATGTATATAGTCCATTAAATTTTTTTCATAAAAAATTTTTTCTCTTGAAAAATAGACGATGTATAGTCCATTAAATTTTTTCCATAAAAAATTTTTTTGTATGAAAAATGGACGATGCATAGTCCATTTAATTTTCTGCATGAAAAATAGACGCTGCATAGTTTATTTAATTTTTTGCATAAGAAATGCACGAGATATAGTCGATAAAATTTTTTAATAAAAATTAGTATTTGCATGAAAAATAGACGATGTATAGTCCATTAAATTTTTTTCATTAAAATTTTTTTGCTTGAAAAATAGACGATGTATAGTCCATTAAATTTTTTTCATAAAAATTTATTTCTCTTGCAAAATAGATGATGTATAGTACATTAAATTTTTTTCATTACAATTTTTTTGCTTGAAAAATAGACGATGTATAGTCCATTAAATTTTTATCATAAAAATTTTTTTGCTTGAAAAATAAACGATGTATAGTCCATTAAATTTTTTTCATAAAAATTTTTTTGCTTGAAAAATAGACGATGTATAGTCCATTAAATATTTTTCATAAAAATTTTTTTGCTTGAAAAATAGACGATGTATAGTCCATTAAATTTTTTTCATTAAAATTTTTTTGCTTGAAAAATAGACGATGTATGGTCCATTCAATTTTTTTCATAAAAATTTTTTTCCTTGAAAATAAGACGATGTATAGTCCATTAAATTTTTTTCATAAAAATTTATTTCTCTTAAAAAATAGACGATGTATAGTCCATTAAATTATTTTCATAAAAATTTTTTCTCTTGAAAAATAGACGATGTATAGTCCATTAAATTTTTTTCATAAAAATTTTTTTCTCGTGAAAAATAGACGATGTATGGTCCATTAAATTTATTTCATTAAAATGTTTTTCTCTTGAAAAATAGACGATGTATAGTCCATTAAATTTTTTTCATAAAAATTTGTTTCTCGTGAAAAATAGACGATGCATAGTCCATTTAATTTTCTGCATGAAAAATAGACGCTGCATAGTTTATTTAATTTTTTGCATAAGAAATGCACGAGATATAGTCGATAAAATTTTTTAATAAAAATTAGTATTTGCATGAAAAATAGACGATGTATAGTCCATTAAGTTATTTTCATAAAAATTTTTTTCTCTTGAAAAATAGACGATGTATAGTCCATTAAATTTTTTTCATAAAAATTTTTTTCTCGTGAAAAATAGACGATGTATTATCCATTAAATTTTTTTCATAAAAATTTTTTCATAAATTTTTTCATAAAAAATTTTTTCTCTTGAAAAATAGAAGATGTATAGTCCATTAAATTTTTTTCATAAAAATTTTTTCATAAATTTTTTCATAAAAAATTTTTTCTCTTGAAAAATAGACGATGTATATATAGTCCATTAAATTTTTTTCATAAAAATTTTTTTCTCGTGAAAAATAGACGATGTATGGTCCATTAAATTTATTTCATTAAAATGTTTTTCGCTTGAAAAATAGACGATGTATAGTCCATTAAATTTTTTTCATAAAAATTTTTTTCTCTTGAAAAATAGACGATGTATAGTCCATTTAATTTTCTGCATGAAAAATAGACGCTGCATAGTTTATTTAATTTTTTGCATAAGAAATGCACGAGATATAGTCCATAAAAATTTTTAATAAAAATTAGTTTTTGCATGAAAAATAGACGATGTATAGTCCATTAAATTTTTTTCATTAAAATTTTTTTGCTTGAAAAATAGACGATGTATAGTCCATTAAGTTATTTTCATAAAAATTTTTTTCTCTTGAAAAATAGACGATGCATAGTCCATTAAATTTTTTTCATAAAAATTTTTTCATAAATTTTTTCATAAAAAATTTTTTCTCTTGAAAAATAGAAGATGTATATATAGTCCATTAAATTTTTTTCATAAAAATTTTTTCATAAATTTTTTCATAAAAAATTTTTTTTCTTGAAAAATAGACGAAGTGTAGTCCATTAAATTTTTTTCATAAAAAATTTCCATTGAATTTTTTTCATAAAAATTTTTTTCTCTTGAAAAATAGACGATGTATAGTCCATTAAATTTTTTTCATAAAAATGTTTTTGTATGAAAAATAGACATTAAATTTTTTTCATAAAAATTTATTACTCTTGAAAAATAGACGATGTATAGTCCATTAAATTTTTTTCATAAAAATTTTTTTCTCGTGAAAAATAGACGATGTATAGTCCATTAAATTTATTTAATTAAAATGTTTTTCTCTAGAAAAATAGACGATGTATAGTCCATTAAATTTTTTTCATTAAAATTTTTTTGCTTGAAAAATAGACGATGTATAGTCCATTAAATTATTTTCATAAAAAATTTTTTCTCGTGAAAAATAGACGATGTATAGTCCATTAAATTTATTTAATTAAAATTTTTTTCTCGTGAAAAATAGACGATGTATGGTCCATTAAATTTATTTCATTAAAATGTTTTTCTCTTGAAAAATAGACGATGTATAGTCCATTAAATTTTTTTCATAAAAATTTTTTTCTCTTGAAAAATAGACGATGTATAGTCCATTAAATTTTTTTCATAAAAATTCTTTTCGCTTGAAAAATAGACGATGTATATAGTCCATTAAATTTTTTTCATAAAAAATTTTTTCTCTTGAAAAATAGACGATGTAGTCCATTAAATTTTTTCCATAAAAAATTTTTTTGTGTGAAAAATGGACGATGCATAGTCCATTTAATTTTCTGCATGAAAAATAGACGCTGCATAGTTTATTTAATTTTTTGCATAAGAAATGCACGAGATAAAGTCCATTAAATTTTTTTCATTAAAATTTTTTTGCTTGAAAAATAGACGATGTATAGTCCATTAAATTTTTTTCATAAAAATTTATTTCTCTTGAAAAATAGACGATGTATAGTCCATTAAATTTTTTTCATTAAAATTTTTTTGCTTGAAAAATAGACGATGTATAGTCCATTAAATTTTTATCATAAAAATTTTTTTGCTTGAAAAATAAACGATGTATAGTCCATTAAATTTTTTTCATAAAAATTTTTTTCTCGTGAAAAATAGACGATGTATGGTCCATTAAATTTATTTAATTATAATGTTTTTCTCTTGAAAAATAGACGATGTATAGTCCATCAAATTTTTTTCATAAAAATTTTTTTCTCTTGAAAAATAGACGCTGCATAGTTTATTTAATTTTTTGCATAAGAAATGCACGAGATATAGTCCATTAAATTTTTTTCATAAAAATTTTTTTCTCTTGAAAAATAGACGATGCATAGTCCATTTAATTTTCTGCATGAAAAATAGACGCTGCATAGTTTATTTAATTTTTTGCATAAGAAATGCACGAGATATAGTCCACTGAATTTTTTTTCTAAAAATTTTTTTCTCTTAAAAAATAGACAATGTATAGTCCATTAAATTTTTTTCATAAAAATTTTTTTCTCGTGAAAAATAGACGATGTATGGTCCATTAAATTTATTTAATTAAAATGTTTTTCTCTTCAAAAATAGACGATGTATAGTCCATTAAATTTTTTTCATAAAAATTTTTTTCTCTTGAAAAATAGACGATGTATATATAGTCCATTAAATTTTTTTCATAAAAATTTTTTTCTCTTGAAAAATAGACGATGCATGGTCCATTTAATTTTCTGGATGAAAAATAGACGCTGCATAGTTTATTTAATTTTTTGCATAAGAAATGCACGAGATATAGTCCATAAAATTTTTTAATAAAAATAAGTATTTGCATGAAAAATAGACGATGTATAGTCCATTAAATTATTTTCATAAAAATTTTTTTATAAATTTTTTCATAAAAAATTTTGTCTCTTGAAAAATAGAAGATTATAGTCCATTAAATTTTTTTCATAAAAATTTTTTCATAAATTTTTTCACAAAAAATTTTTTCTCTTGTAAAATAGACGATGTAGTCCATTAAATTTTTTTCATAAAAAATTTTTTTCTATGAAAAATGGACGATGAATAGTCCATTTAATTTTCTGCATGAAAAATAGACGCTGCATAGTTTATTTAATTTTTTGCATAAGAAATGCACGTGATATAGTCAGTTTTTGCATGAAAAATAGACGATGTATAGTCCATTAAATTATTTTCATAAAAATTTTTTTCTCTTGAAAAATAGACGATGTATATATAGTCCATTAAATTTTTTTCATTAAAATTTTTTTGCTTGAAAAATAGACGATGTATAGTCCATTAAATTTTTTCATAAAAATATTTTTCTCTTGAAAAATAGACAATGTATAGTCCATTAAATTTTTTTCATTAAAATTTTTTGCTTGATAAATAGACGATGTATAGTCCATTAAATTTTTTTCATAAAAATTTTTTCATAAAAAATTTTTTCTCTTGAAAAATAGACGATGTATAGTCCATTAAATTTTTGTCATAAATATTTTTTTCTCTTGAAAAATAGACGATATATAGTCCATTAAATCTTTTTTCATTAAAATTTTTTTGCTTGAAAAATAGACGATGTATAGTCCATTAAATTCTTTTTATAAAAATTTTTTCATAAAAATTTTTTCTCTTGCAAAATAGAAGATGTATAGTCCATTAAATTTTTTCCATAAAAAATTTTTTTATATGAAAAATGGACGATGCATAGTCCATTTAATTTTCTGCATGAAAAATAGACGCTGCATAGTTTATTTAATTTTTTGCATAAGAAACGCACGTGATATAGTCCATTAAATTTCTTAATAAAAATCAGTTTTTGCATGAAAAATAGACGATGTATAGTCCATTAAATTATTTTCATAAAAATTTTTTTCTCTTGAAAAATAGACGATGTATAGTCCATTAAATTTTTTTCATAAAAATTTTTTTCTCGTGAAAAATAGAAGATGTATAGTCCATTAAATTTTTTTCATTAAAATTTTTTTGCTTGAAAAATGGACAATGTATAGTCCATTAAATTTTTTTTATAAAAATTTTTTTCTTTTGAAAAATAGACGATGCATAGTCCATTTAATTTTCTGCATGAAAAATAGACGCTACATAGTTTATTTAATTTTTTGCATAAGAAATGCACAAGATATAGTCCATAAAAATTTTTAATAAAAATTAGTTTTTGCATGAAAAATAGACGATATATAGTCCATTAAATTTTTTTCATTAAAATTTTTTTGTTTGAAAAATAGACGATGTATATAGTCCATTAAATTTTCTTCATGAAAAATAGACGCTACATAGTTTATTTAATTTTTTGCATAAGAAATGCACAAGATATAGTCCATAAAAATTTTTAATAAAAATTAGTTTTTGCATGAAAAATAGACGATATATAGTCCATTAAATTTTTTTCATTAAAATTTTTTTGCTTGAAAAATAGACGATGTATAGTCCATTAAATTTTTTTCATAAAAATTTTTTTGCTTGAAAAATAAACGATGTATATAGTCCATTAAATTTTCTTCATAAAAATTTTTTTCTCGTGAAAAATAGACAATGTATGGTCCATTAAATTTATTTCATTAAAATGTTTTTCTCTTGAAAAATAGACGATGTATAGTCCATTAAATTTTTTTCATAAAAATTTTGTCATAAAAAATTTTTTCTCTTGAAAAATAGACGATGTATAGTCCATTAAATTTTTTCATAAAAATATTTTTCTCTTGAAAAATAGACGATGTATAGTCCATTAAATATTTTTAATAAAAATGGTTTTTGTATGAAAAATAGACGATGTATAGTCCATTAAATTTTTTCATAAAAATATTTTTCTCTTGAAAAATTTTTTTCATTAAAATTTTTTTGCTTGATAAATAGACAATTATAGTCCATTAAATTTTTTTCATAAAAATTTTTTCATAAAAAAATTTTTTCTCTTGAAAAATAGACGATGTATAGTCCATTAAATTTTTTAATAAAAATATTTTTCTCTTGAAAAATAGACGATGTATAGTCCATTAAATTTTTGTCATAAATATTTTTTTCTCTTGAAAAATAGACGATACATAGTCCATTAAATTTTTTTCTTTAAAATTTTTTTGCTTGAAAAATAGACGATGTATAGTCCATTAAATTCTTTTCATAAAAATTTTTTCATAAAAATCTTTTCTCTTGAAAAATAGAAGATGTATAGTCCATTAAATTTTTTCCATAAAAAATTTTTTTGTATGAAAAATGGACGATGCATAGTCCATTTAATTTTCTACATGAAAAATAGACGCTGCATAGTTTATTTAATTTTTTGCATAAGAAATGCACGTGATATAGTCCATTAAATTTCTTAATAAAAATCAGTTTTTGCATGAAAAATAGACGATGTATAGTCCATTAAATTATTTTCATAAAAATTTTTTTCTCTTGAAAAATTGACGATGTATAGTCCATTAAATTTTTTTCATAAAAATTTTTTTCTCTTGAAAAATAGACGATGTACATTAAATTTTTTTCATTAAAACTTGTTTGCTTGATAAATAGACTATAGTCCATTAAATTTTTTTCATAAAAATTTTTTCATACAAAATTTTTTCTCTTGAAAAATAGACGATGTATAGTCCATTAAATTTTTTCATAAAAATATTTTGCTCTTGAAAAATAGACGATGTATAGTCCATTAAATTTTTGTCATAAATATTTTTTCTCTTGAAAAATAGACGATATATAGTCCATTAAATTTTTTTCATTAAAATTTTTTTGCTTGAAAAATAGACGATGTATAGTCCATTAAATTTTTTTCATAAAAATTTTTTTGCTTGAAAAATAAACGATGTATATATAGTCCATTAAAATTTTTCATTAAATTTTATTTGCTTAAAAAATGTATAGTCCATTGAATTTTTTTCATAAAAATTTTTTTCTCTTGAAAAATAGACGATGTATAGTCCATTAAATTTTTTTCATAAAAATTTTTTTCTCGTGAAAAATAGACGATGTATGGTCCATTAAATTTATTTCATTAAAATGTTTTTCTCTTGAAAAATAGACGATGTATAGTCCATTAAATATTTTTAATAAAAATTTTTTTTTTATGAAAAATAGACGATGTATAGTCCATTAAATTTTTTTCATAAAAATATTTTTCTCTTGAAAAATAGACGATGTATAGTCCATTAAATTTTTTTCATTAAAATTTTTTTGCTTGATAAATAGACGATGTATGGTCCATTAAATTTATTTCATTAAAATGTTTTTCTCTTGAAAAATAGACGATGTATAGTCCATTAAATTTTTTTCATAAAAATTTTTTCATAAAAAATTTTTTCTCTTAAAAAATAGACGATGTAAATTTTTTCATAAAAATATTTTTCTCTTGAAAAATAGACGATGTATAGTCCATTAAATTTGTGTCATAAATATTTTTTTCTCTTGAAAAATAGACGATATATAGTCCATTAAATTTTTTTCATTAAAATTTTTTTGCTTGAAAAATAGACGATGTATAGTCCATTAAATTTTTTTCATAAAAATTTTTTCATAAAAATTTTTTCTCTTGAAAAATAGATGTATAGTCCATTAAATTTTTTTCATTAAAATTTTTTTGCTTGAAAAATGGACAATGTATAGTCCTTAAATTTTTTCCATAAAAAATTTTTTTCCATTTAATTTTCTGCATGAAAAATAGACGCTGCATAGTTTATTTAATTTTTTGCATAAGAAATGCACGTGATATAGTCCATTAAATTTCTTAATAAAAATCAGTTTTTGCATGAAAAATAGACGATGTATAGTCCATTATATTATTTTCATAAAATTTTTTTTCTCTTGAAAAATAGACGATGTATAGTCCATTAAATTTTTTTCATAAAAATTTTTTTGCTTGAAAAATAAACGATGTATAGTCCATTAAAATTTTTCATTAATTTTTTTTTGCTTAAAAAATGGACAATGTATAGTCCATTGAATTTTTTTCATAAAAATTTTTTTCTCTTGAAAAATAGACGATGTAAATTTTTTCATAAAAATATTTTTCTCTTGAAAAATAGACGATGTATAGTCCATCAAATTTTTGTCATAAATATTTTTTTCTCTTGAAAAATAGACGATATATAGTCCATTAAATTTTTTTCATTAAAATTTTTTTGCTTGAAAAAAAATTTTTTCTCTTGAAAAATAGAAGATGTATAGTCCATTAAATTTTTTTCATTAAAATTTTTTTGCTTGAAAAATGGACAATGTATAGTCCATTGAATTTTTTTCATAAAAATTTTTTTCGCTTGAAAAATAGACGATGTATAGTCCATTAAATTTTTTTCATTACAATTTTTTTGCTTGAAAAATGGACTATGTATAGTCCATTGAATTTTTTTCATAAAAATTTTTTTCTCTTGAAAAATAGACGATGTATAGTCCATTAAATATTTTTAATAAAAATGTTTTTTGTATGAAAAATAGACGATGTATAGTCCATTAAATTTTTTCATAAAAATATTTTTCTCTTGAAAAATTTTTTTCATTAAAATTTTTTTGCTTGATAAATAGACAATTATAGTCCATTAAATTTTTTTCATAAAAATTTTTTCATAAAAAAATTTTTTCTCTTGAAAAATAGACGATGTATAGTCCATTAAATTTTTTAATAAAAATATTTTTCTCTTGAAAAATAGACGATGTATAGTCCATTAAATTTTTGTCATAAATATTTTTTTCTCTTGAAAAATAGACGATATATAGTCCATTAAATTTTTTTCTTTAAAATTTTTTTGCTTGAAAAATAGACGATGTATAGTCCATTAAATTCTTTTCATAAAAATTTTTTCATAAAAATCTTTTCTCTTGAAAAATAGAAGATGTATAGTCCATTAAATTTTTTCCATAAAAAATTTTTTTTTATGAAAAATGGACGATGTCCATTTAATTTCCTGCATGAAAAATAGACGCTGCATAGTTTATTTAATTTTTTGCATAAGAAATGCACGAGATATAGTCCATAAAATTTTTTAATAAAAATTAGTATTTGCATGAAAAATAGACGATGTATTATAGTCCATTAAATTTTTTTCATAAAAATTTTTTTGCTTGAAAAATAGACGATGTATAGTCCATTAAATTTTTTTCATTACAATTTTTTTGCTTGAAAAATGGACAATGTA
Organism: Nowickia ferox; assembly: GCA_936439885.1. Classification (NCBI taxonomy): domain Eukaryota; kingdom Metazoa; phylum Arthropoda; class Insecta; order Diptera; family Tachinidae; genus Nowickia; species Nowickia ferox. The sequence continues at coordinate 8,277,747 of OW387025.1, read as the reverse complement.
TAGTCCATTGAATTTTTTTCATAAAAATTTTTTTCGCTTGAAAAATAGACGATGTATAGTCCATTAAATTTTTTTCATAAAAATTTATTTCTCTTGAAAAATAGACGATGTATAGTCCATTAAATTTTTTTCATTACAATTTTTTTGCTTGAAAAATGGACAATGTATAGTCCATTGAATTTTTTTCATAAAAATTTTTTTCTCTTGAAAAATAGACGATGTATGATGGTCCATTAAATTTATTTCATTAAAATGTTTTTCTCTTGAAAAATAGACGATGTATAGTCCATTAAATTTTTTTCATAAAAATTTTTTTCTCTTGAAAAATAGACGATGTATAAGTCCATTAAATTTTTTTCATAAAAATTTTTTTCTCTTGAAAAATAGACGATGCATAAGTCCATTTAATTTTCTGCATGGAAAGTAGACGCTGCATAGTTTATTTAATTTTTTGCATAAGAAATGCACATGATATAGTCCATTAAATTTCTTAATAAAAATCAGTTTTTGCATGAAAAATAGACGATGTATAGTCCATTAAATTTTTTCATAAAAATATTTTTCTCTTGAAAAATAGACGATGTATAGTCCATTAAATTTTTGTCATAAATATTTTTTTCTCTTGAAAAATAGACGATATATAGTCCATTAAATTTTTTTCATTAAAATTTTTTTGCTTGAAAAATAGAAGATGTATAGTCCATTAAATTTTTTTCATTATACGATGCATAGTCCATTTAATCTTCTGCATGAAAAATAGACGCTGCATAGTTTATTTAATTTTTTGCATAAGAAATGCACGTGATATAGTCCATAAAATTTTTTAATAAAAATTAGTATTTGCATGAAAAATAGACGATATACGACGATGATATAGTCCATAAAATTTTTTAATAAAAATTAGTATTTGCATGAAAAATAGACGATATATAGTCCATTAAATTTTTTTCATTAAAATTTTTTTGCTTGAAAAAAATTTTTTTCTCTTGAAAAATAGAAGATGTATAGTCCATTAAATTATTTTTATAAAAATTTTTTTCTCTTGAAAAATAGACGATGTATAGTCCATTAAATTTTTTTCATAAAAATTCTTTTCGCTTGAAAAATGGACGATGTATGGTCCATTAAATTTATTTCATTAAAATGTTTTTCTCTTGAAAAATAGACGATGTATAGTCCTTTAAATATTTTTAATAAAAATTTTTTTTGTATGAAAAATAGACGATTTTTCTCTTGAAAAATAGACGATGTACATTAAATTTTTTTCACTAAAACTTGTTTGCTTGATAAATAGACGATGTATAGTCCATTAAATTTTTTTCATAAAAATTTTTTCATACAAAATTTTTTCTCTTGAAAAATAGACGATGTATAGTCCATTAAATTTTTTCATAAAAATATTTTTCTCTTGAAGAATAGACGATGTATAGTCCATTAAATTTTTGTCATAAATATTTTTTCTCTTGAAAAATAGACGATATATAGTCCATTAAATTTTTTTCATTAAAATTTTTTTGCTTGAAAAATAGACGTTGTATAGTCCATTAAATTTTTTTCATAAAAATTTTTTCATAAAAATTTTTTCTCTTGAAAAATAGACGATATATAGTCCATTCAATTTTTTTCATTAAAATTTTTTTGCTTGAAAAATAGACGATGTATAGTCCATTAAATTTATTTCATTAAAATGTTTTTCTCTTGAAAAATAGACGATGTATAGTCCTTTAAATATTTTTAATAAAAATTTTTTTTGTATGAAAAATAGACGATTTTTCTCTTGAAAAATAGACGATGTACATTAAATTTTTTTCACTAAAACTTGTTTGCTTGATAAATAGACGATGTATAGTCCATTAAATTTTTTTCATAAAAATTTTTTCATACAAAATTTTTTCTCTTGAAAAATAGACGATGTATAGTCCATTAAATTTTTTCATAAAAATATTTTTCTCTTGAAGAATAGACGATGTATAGTCCATTAAATTTTTGTCATAAATATTTTTTCTCTTGAAAAATAGACGATATATAGTCCATTAAATTTTTTTCATTAAAATTTTTTGCTTGAAAAATAGACGATGTATAGTCCATTAAATTTTTTTCATAAAAATTTTTTCATAAAAATTTTTTCTCTTGAAAAATAGACGATGTATAGTCCATTAAATTTTTTCATAAAAATATTTTTCTCTTGAAGAATAGACGATGTATAGTCCATTAAATTTTTGTCATAAATATTTTTTCTCTTGAAAAATAGACGATATATAGTCCATTCAATTTTTTTCATTAAAATTTTTTTGCTTGAAAAATGGACAATGTATAGTCCATTAAATTTTTTCCATAAAAAATTTTTTTGTATGAAAAATGAACGATGTCCATTTAATTTTCTGCATGAAAAATAGACGCTGCATAGTTTATTTAATTTTTTGCATAAGAAATGCACGTGATATAGTCCATTAAATTTCTTAATAAAAATCAGTTTTTGCATGAAAAATAGACGATGTATAGTCCATTAAATTATTTTCATAAAAATTTTTTTCTCTTGAAAAATAGACGATGTATATATAGTCCATTAAATTTTTTTCATTAAAATTTTTTTGCTTGAAAAATAGACGATGTATAGTCCATTAAATTTTTTTGAATAAAAATTCTTTTCGCTTGAAAAATAGACGATGTATATAGTCCATTAAATTTTTTTCATAAAAAATTTTTTCTCTTGAAAAATAGACGATGTATAGTCCATTAAATTTTTTCCATAAAAAATTTTTTTGTATGAAAAATGGACGATGTCCATTTAATTTTCTGCATGAAAAATAGACTCTGCATAGTTTATTTAATTTTTTGCATAAGAAATGCACGAGATATAGTCCATAAAATTTTTTAATAAAAATTAGTATTTGCATGAAAAATAGACGATGTATAGTCCATTAAATTTTTTTCATTAAAATTTTTTTGCTTGAAAAATAGACGATGTATAGTCCATTAAATTTTTTTCATAAAAATTTATTTCTCTTGAAAAATAGACCATGTATAGTCCATTAAATTTTTTTCATTAAAATTTTTTTGCTTGAAAAATAGACGATGTATAGTCCATTAAATTTTTTCCATAAAAAATTTTTTTTTATGAAAAATGGACGATGCATAGTCCATTTAATTTTCTGCATGAAAAATAGACGCTGCATAGTTTATTTAATTTTTTGCATAAGAAATGCACATGATATAGTCCATTAAATTTCTTAATAAAAATCAGTTTTTGCATGAAAAATAGACGATGTATAGTCCATTAAATTATTTTCATTAAAATTTTTTTGCTTGAAAAATAGGCGATGTATAGTCCATTCAATTTTTTTCATAAAAATTTTTTTGTTCGTGAAAAATAGACGATGTATGGTCCATTAAATTTGTTTCATTAAAATGCACGAGATATAGTCCATAAAATTTTTTAATAAAAATTAGTATTTGCATGAAAAATTGACGATGTATAGTCCATTAAATTATTTTCATAAACATTTTTTCATAAATTTTTTCATAAAAAATTTTTTCTCTTGCAAAATAGAAGATGTATAGTCCATTAAATTTTTTTCATAAAAATTTTTTCATAAATTTTTTCATAAAAAATTTTTTCTCGTGAAAAATAGACGATGCATAGTCCATTTAATTTTCTGCATGGAAAATAGACGCTGCATAGTTTATTTAATTTTTTCCATAAGAAATGCACATGATATAGTCCATTAAATTTCTTAATAAAAATCAGTTTTTGCAAGAAAAATAGACGATGTATAGTCCATTAAATTATTTTCATAAAAATTTTTTTCTCTTGAAAAATAGACGATGTATAGTCCATTGAATTTTTTTCATAAAAATTTTTTTCTCTTGAAAAATAGACGATGTATAGTCCATTAAATTTTTTTCATACAAATTTTTTTCTCTTGAAAAATAGACGATGCATAGTCCATTTAATTTTCTGCATGAAAAATAGACGCTGCATAGTTTATTTAATTTTTTGCATAGTCCATAAAATTTTTTAATAAAAATTAGTATTTGCATGAAAAATTGACGATGTATAGTCCATTAAATTATTTTCATAAACATTTTTTCATAAATTTTTTCATAAAAAATTTTTTCTCTTGCAAAATAGAAGATGTATAGTCCATTAAATTTTTTTCATAAAAATTTTTTCATAAATTTTTTCATAAAAAATTTTTTCTCGTGAAAAATAGACGATGCATAGTCCATTTAATTTTCTGCATGGAAAATAGACGCTGCATAGTTTATTTAATTTTTTCCATAAGAAATGCACATGATATAGTCCATTAAATTTCTTAATAAAAATCAGTTTTTGCAAGAAAAATAGACGATGTATAGTCCATTAAATTTTTTTCATTAAAATTTTTTTGCTTGAAAAATAGACGATGTATAGTCCATTAAATTTTTTTCATAAAAATTCTTTTCGCTTGAAAAATAGACAATGTATATAGTCCATTAAATTTTTTTCATAAAAAATTTTTTCTCTTGAAAAATAGACGATGTATAGTCCATTAAATTTTTTCCATAAAAAATTTTTTTGTATGAAAAATGGACGATGCATAGTCCATTTAATTTTCTGCATGAAAAATAGACGCTGCATAGTTTAATTAATTTTTTGCATAAGAAATGCACATGATATAGTCCATTAAATTTCTTAATAAAAATCAGTTTTTGCATGAAAAATAGACGATGTATAGTCCATTAAATTTTTTTCATAAAAATTCTTTTCGCTTGAAAAATAGACGATGTATATAGTCCATTCAATTTTTTTCATAAAAATTTTTTTCTCGTGAAAAATAGACGATGTATGGTCCATTAAATTTGTTTCATTAAAATGTTTTTCTCTTGAAAAATAGACGATGTATAGTCCATTAAATTTTTTTCATAAAAATTTTTTTCTATTGAAAAATAGACGATGCATAGTCCATTTAATTTTCTGCATGAAAAATAGACGCTGCATAGTTTATTTAATTTTTTGCATAAGAAATGCACGAGATATAGTCCATAAAATTTTTTAATAAAAATTAGTATTTGCATGAAAAATAGACGATGTATAGTCCATTAAATTTTTTTCATTAAAATTTTTTTGCTTGAAAAATAGACGATGTATAGTCCATTAAATTTTTTTCATAAAAATTTATTTTTCTTGAAAAATAGACGATGTATAGTCCATTAAATTTTTTTCATTAAAATTTTTTTGCTTGAAAAATAGGCGATGTATAGTCCATTAAATTTTTTTCATTAACATTTTTTTGCTTGAAAAATAGACGATGTATAGTGCATTGAATTTCTTTCATAAAAATTTTTTTCTCTTGAAAAATAGACGATGTATGGTCCATTAAATTTATTTCATTAAAATGTTTTTCTCTTGAAAAATAGACGATTATAGTCCATTAAATTTTTTTCATAAAAATTTTTTTCTCGTGAAAAATAGACGATGTATGGTCCATTAAATTTATTTCATTAAAATGTTTTTCTCTTGAAAAATAGACGATGTATAGTCCATTAAATTTTTTTCATAAAAATTTTTTTCTCTTGAAAAATAGACGATGTATATATAGTCCATTAAATTTTTTTCATAAAAATTTTTTTCTCTTGAAAAATAGACGATGCATAGTCCATTTAATTTTCTGCATGGAAAATAGACGCTGCATAGTTTATTTAATTTTTTGCATAAGAAATTCACATGATATAGTCCATTAAATTTCTTAATAAAAATCAGTTTTTGCATGAAAAATAGACGATGTATAGTCCATTAAATTATTTTCATAAAAATTTTTTCTCTTGAAAAATAGACGATGTATAGTCCATTAAATTTTTTCATAAAAATATTTTTCTCTTGAAAAATAGACGATGTATAGTCCATTAAATTTTTGTCATAAATATTTTTTTCTCTTGAAAAATAGACGATATATAGTCCATTAAATTTTTTTCATTAAAATTTTTTTGCTTGAAAAATAGAAGATGTATAGTCCATTAAATTTTTTTCATTAAAATTTTTTTGCTTGAAAAATGGACGTGCATAGTCCATTTAGATTTCTGCATGAAAAATAGACGCTGCATAGTTTATTTAATTTTTTGCATAAGAAATGCACGTGATATAGTCCATTAAATTTCTTAATAAAAATCTGTTTTTGCATGAAAAATAGACGATGTATAGTGCATTAAATTATTTTCATAAAAATTTTTTCATAAATTTTTTCATAAAAAATTTTTTCTCTTGCAAAATAGAAGATGTATAGTCCATTAAATTTTTTTCATAAAAATTTTTTCATAAATTTTTTCATAAAAAATTTTTTCTCTTGAAAAATAGACGATTATAGTCCATTAAATTTTTTTCATAAAAATTTTTTTCTCGTGCAAAATAGACGATGTATGGTCCATTAAATTTGTTTCATTAAAATGTTTTTCTCTTGAAAAATAGACGATGTATAGTCCATTAAATTTTTTTCATAAAAATTTTTTTCTTTTGAAAAATAGACGATGCATAGTCCATTTAATTTTCTGCATGAAAAATAGACGCTGCATAGTTTATTTAATTTTTTGCATAAGAAATGCACGAGATATAGTCAATAAAATTTTTTAATAAAAATTAGTATTTGCATGAAAAATTGACGATGTATAGTCCATTAAATTATTTTCATAAAAATTTTTTCATAAATTTTTTCATAAAAAATTTTTTCTCTTGCAAAATAGAAGATGTATAGTCCATTAAATTTTTTTCATAAACATTTTTTCATAAATTTTTTCATAAAAAATTTTTTCTCTTGAAAAATAGACGATGTATGGTCCATTAAATTTATTTCATTAAAATGTTTTTCTCTTGAAAAATAGACGATTTATAGTCCATTAAATTTTTTTAATAAAAATTTTTTGCTTGAAAACTAGACGATGTATAGTCCATTAAATTTTTTTCATTAAAATTTTTTTGCTTGAAAAATGGACAATGTATAGTCCATTGATTTTTTTCATAAAAATTTTTTTGTGTTGAAAAATAGACGATGTATAGTCCATTAAATTTTTTTCATAAAAATTTTTTTGCTTGAAAAATAGACGATGTATATAGTCCATTAAATTTTTTTCATTAAAATTTTTTTGCTTGAAAAATGGGCAATGTATAGTCCATTGATTTTTTTCATAAAAATTTTTTTCTCTTGAAAAATAGAAGATGTATAGTCCATTAAATTTTTTTCATAAAAATTGTATTCTCGTGAAAAATAGACGATGTATGGTCCATTAAATTTATTTCATTAAAATGTTTTTCTCTTGAAAAATAGACGATTTATAGTCCATTAAATTTTTTTCATAAAAATTTTTTTCTCTTGAAAAATAGGCCATGTATAGTCCATTAAATTTTTTTCATTAAAATGTTTTTCTATTGAAAAATTGACCATTAAATTTTTCTCTTAAAAATTTTTTTCTCTTGAAAAATAGGCCATGTATGGTCCATTAAATTTTTTTCATTAAAATGTTTTTCTCTTGAAAAATTTACTATTAAATTTTTTTCATAACAATTTTTTTCTCCTGAAAAATAGACGATGTATAGTCCAATAAATTTTTTTCATTAAAATGTTTTTCTCTTGAAAAATAGACGATGTATAATCCATTAAATTTTTTCCATAAAAATTTTTTTCTCTTGAAAAATAGACGATGTATAATAGTCCATTAAATTTTTTTCATAAAAATTCTTTTGTATGAAAAATAGACGATGTATAGTCTATTAAATTTTTTCATTCAAATTTATTTCTGTTGAAAAATAGACGATGTATAACAGTCCATTAAATTTTTTTCATAAAAATTTTTTTTGTATGAAAAACAGACGATGCATTGTCCATTTAATTTTCTGCACGAAAAATAGACGCTGCATATTTTATTTAAATTTTTGCGTAAGAAATGCACGGGATATAGTCCATAAAATTTTTTAATAAAAATTAGTTTTTGCATGAAAAATAGACGATGTATAGTCCATTAAATTTTTTTCATTAAAATGTTTTGCTCTTGAAAAATGGACAATGTATAGTCCATTAAATTTTTTTCATAAAAATTTTTTTCTCTTGAAAAATAGACGATGTATGGGCCATTAAATTTTTTCCATGAAAATTTTTTTCTCTTGAAAAATAGTCGATGTATAGTCCATTAAATTTTTTTCATTAAAATTTTTTTGCTTGAAAAATAGACGATTAAAGTCCATTAAAGTTTTTTCATTCACATTTTTTTCTTTCGAAAAATAGATGATGTATTATAGTTCATTATATATTTTTAATAAAAATTTTTTTTGTATGAAAAATAGACGATGCATAGTCCATTTAATTTTCTGCATGAAAAATAGACGCTGCATAGTTTATTTAATTTTTTGCATAAGATATGCTCGAGATATAGTCCATAAAATTTTTTAATAAAAATTAGTTTTTGCATTAAAAATAAACGATGTATAGTCCATTAAATTTTTTTCATTAAAATGTTTTTCTCTTGAAAAATAGACCATTAAATTTTTTCCATAAAAATTATTTTCTCTTGAAAAATAGACCATGTATGGTCCATTAAAATTTTTTTCATTAAAATGTTTTTCTCTTGAAAAATTTACCATTAAATTTTTTTCATAAAAATGTTTTTCTCTTGAAAAATAGACGATGTATGGGCCATTAAATTTTTTCCATAAAAATTATTTTCTCTTGAAAAATAGACCATGTATGGTCCATTAAAATTTTTTTCATTAACATGTTTTTCTCTTGAAAAATTTACCATTAAATTTTTTTCATAAAAATGTTTTTCTCTTGAAAACTAGACAATGTATAGTCTATTAAATTTTTTTCATAAAAAATTTTTTCTCTTGAAAAATAGACGATGTATATTCCATTAAATTTATTTCATTAAAATGTTTTTCTCTTGAAAAATAGACGATATATAGTTCATTAAATATTTTTAATAAAAATTATTTTTCTATGAAAAATAGACGATGCAATGTATAGTCCATTAAATTTTTTTCATAAAAATTTTTTTTTCTTGAAAAATAGACGATGTATTGTCCATAAAATTTTTTCCATGAAAATTTTTTTCTCTTGAAAAATAGTCGATGTATAGTCCATTAAATTTTTTTCATTAACATTTTTTTGTATGAAAAATAGACGATGTATAGTCCATCAAATTTTTTTCAGAAAAATTTTTTCTCTTGAAAAATAGACGATGATAAAATTTTTTTCATAAAAATTTTTTCCTCTTGAAAAATAGACCATTAAATTTTTTTTATAAAAACTTTTTTTTAATTTTCTGCATAAAAAATAGACGCTGCATAGTTTATTTAATTTTTTGCATAAGAAATGCACGAGATATAGTCCATTAAATTTTTTAATAAAAATTAGTTTTTGCATGAAAAATAGACGATGTATAGATAGTCCATTAAATTATTTTCATTAAAATTTTTTTCTCTTGAAAAATAGACGATGTATAAGTAAAAAAAATCCATTAAATTTTTTTCATAAAAAATTTTTTTGCTTGAAAAATAGACGAATGTATAGTCCATTTAATTTTCTGCATGATAAATAGACGCTGCATAGTTTATTTAATTTTTTGCATAACACATGTACGATATATAGTCCATTAAATTTTTTAATAAAAATTAGTTTTTGCATGAAAAATAGACGATGTATAGTCCAATAAATTTTTTTCAAAAAAATTTTTTTCTCTTTAAAAATAGACGATGTATAGTCCATTAAATTTTTTTTCATAAAAATTTTTTTCATAAATATTTTTTTCTCTTGAAAAATAGTCGATGTATAGTATATTAAATTTTTTTTATTAAAATTTTTTTGTATGAAAAATAGACGATGTATTATAGTCCATTAAATTTTTTTCATTAAAATTTTTTTCTCTTGAAAAATAGACGACGCATAGTCCATTTAACTTTCTGCATGATAAATAGACGCATAAGGAATGCACGAGATATAGTCCATTAAATTTTTTAATAAAAATTAGTTTTTGCATGAAAAACAGACGATGTATAGTCCCTTAAATTTTTTTCATTAAAATTTTTTTTTATGAAAAATAGACGATGTATAGTCCATTAAATTTTTTTTATAAAATTTTTTTCTCTTGAAAAATAGACGATGTATAGTCCATTAAATTTTTTTCATAAAAAATTTTTTTGTATGAAAAATGGACGATGCATACATAGTCCATTTAATTTTCTGCATGGAAAATAAACGCTGCATAGTTTATTTAATTTTTTGCATAAGAAATGCACGAGATATAGTCCATTAAACTTTTTAATAAAAATTAGTTTTTGCATGAAAAATAGACGATGATAGTCCATTAAATTTTTGTCATTAAAATTTTTTCGCTTCAAAAATAGACGATGTATAGTCCATAAAATTGTTTAATAAAAATTAGTTTTTGCATGAAAAATTGACGATTAAATTTTTTTCATTAAAATATTTTTGCTTGAAAAATAGACAATGTATTATAGTCCATTAAATTTTTTTCATAAACATTTTTTTTTTGGTTTGAAAAATAGACGCTGCATAGTTTATTTAATTTTTTGCATAAGAAATGCCGGTATATAGTCCATTAAAGTTTTTTATAAAAATTAGTTTTTGTATGAAAAATAGACGATATATAGTCGATTAAATTTTTTAATAAAAATTAGTGTTTGCATGAAAAATACACGATTAAATTTTTTTTATAATTTTTTTTTTTGCTTGAGAAATAGACGATTAAATTTTTTTTATAAAAAATTTTTTTGTATGAAAAACTTTTTTTATGTTATTAAAACAGCGATGTGATTATTTTACATTCTGTTTAATACTGACCTTGTAAGGAATGCTTTCATATTTTGCAGATAGCGTAAATGCACAATTCTACAAATAGTTACAGATTTTCTTTGCGTTCTGCGAATAAATGTAACTAAAAGTTAATATAAAATAAAAGGATATATGGGAGCCTAGCACGTCCTTGCACCCACTGTGTGTATATTTAGTAGAGAGCCTAAATACACAATTCTACAAACAGTTAAAATTTTGCTTGCATTCTTCACAGAACCCTAGCTAAAAATTATTATTAAACAAAAATAATATATGGAAGGATAGCATGCTTCTTTTACCGACCGAAGTGATAATAATCACAGATCTCATTGTAAATTGTTATGGCCCAAATAATTATAATTAGGCTTAAAATATTATCTTTAGAATTCAGATGAAGAAAATTAAGGATATATAGCAGCAAGTCCTATCCTGCCGCCGATTGAAGTGAAATTGATCACAGTTCTCAATAATAAAATTTTGCAAATAGTTATACCCAAATAATTGTAATTGCACTTAAAATAAAATTTTATGAACTTGGGTAGGAAGACATGTTCTTGCATTTAGTTTCTTCAAAGTGTTCTGAAACCGGATATAAAACGCCATTAATCTAAAGTTTGCCTGTCTGTGATACCTCTTAAAATTGGAGGATTCACTATATGAAAATGAAGCTCTGTGAATTGTTTTCTCACATAGCGGAAGTTGAGACTTTTATTTTATTTTTTTTTGCTCTGCTGAAAGTTTTGTTATGTTTTATTGTTGTTGCACAGCAGTCATGTGTGTAGCCAAGCTGCGTTGTTTTTATAATTGTTGTTGTCCCTCTTATTTCATTATATGTATATGTACAGTGTGTGTGTGTGTGTTTAAATGTCAGTTTGCTTCAAATGTATTGCTTTACTTTTGTGTTATTGCTCTCTTTTATTGTTTTTTTTTTGTTTGCAATAAACATTTTAATTGTTATTTGTATTTAATGTACGAGAAGGGCCCATACTCGTACATGTGTTTGTGCTATTAGAGAGCTCTTCGCGTGTAAGAGAATAGAAGGCGAAAAAAAGAGTGTAAATGAGTTTTATTGTATGTTTAAGGTGTGAGGAGCATAATTTTTCTTTTGTTATCAAAACATTTTATTATCAAACTTAATTACTTGCATACTCGTACATACACACATTCATAAAGAATTACACACTTTTTCTTTAGATTGTGAATAAAAAAGTTTTGTAACAAAATTCAGTTTGCAGGCTTTGGTATCAAATTAATGTTTTTGGGTTTTTCATATTATGCTTTTGAATGGTTTGTGATTAGACAGTTAGTTGTATTGTTTCAAAAGTAGAAATTAACTTTTTTTATGAAGCAATACAGAGGTTAATAGGTCATATCGTTCATGATTGCAAAATAAAAACATATGGAATTAGGGAATTTTAAATGCTGAACTTGATAATTTTTTATTTTATATTTACACTTAAAATGACAAAATTTTTAAACGAGTCTAATGCTATTTGAATTAAATGCAATCAAACCAAACTCTGGGGCACATATTGATTATATTTACATTTTCCCCTTCTGATATTGATGAAGTAAGGCAGACTTATTTAATCTCTAAGCACTATATTTCCTTTGCAATTTCCGAATCTGTTCCTGCGAAACATAATAAATAAGTTTGCGTAAATATTAAAAGACTCTATTGAAATAAAAAATATTTAAAAAGGGGGGGGGGGGGGGGGAGTCATGAATCTTTACAGCAACCCTCTGCCACCCGCCCTAGAGAAACTGATGTTGCAAAAATTATAAGCGCAAAAATAAAATCCACTATCTTCACAGTCATCATCATTTACGAGTACAGACAACTACACTGGCACTGACGCTGGTGCTGGCATCAGCAGTTATTTTAGCAGGACTATTAAACTGATGATACTCTGACAGCCACGATGTGGATGTCGATGTTGATGAAAACTCGTCGACATTTGAAATTTTAATAAGAAGACTGTAACTTAAAGATAAAGTGAAAATTATAATATGCATCATAAAAATATATTAAATGCGTATTATTATAAAACAAAAACAAAAAAACAAAAACAAGAAAAGAGAAAACGAATTTAATTAAAAATATTTCCATCATCTTCAGTTTCAGCAAAACTGGCGAATCTTGTTCAAATATCTTTAGTTTATTATCTCGATAGTCCGTCCATCTGTCCGTCTATCTGTCTGTCTGCTTAATTTTTGTTCATTCATATTCATTGCCTGAAATTGTTGCTCTTTGTTTTACTTCATGGTCTTCATGGTCTATAGTCATGTTACCACCAGCATCTAAGAGTTTGTCTTATTATTGTTCTGGGAAAGTTCTCACCCGCTGGCTTTAAAATGCTCATAATTTAGCTGTTATTAATACTATAAATAATTTAAGTTTATAATAGCAGTAGTTTAACCATATTATGAAAGATAAACTAAAACAAATTGATAGGCGAAAGGACATGTATAAGCAAATGTATGAAAATAAAAATAACAAAATAAAAATTAAAAACAAAAATTAATTGAAATTAATTTTACTTAAAAAGAAGTGAAAAGAAAGGAAATAAAATGAGATACCATTAATACAATACAATAAAAACATTTAAAAGATTTATTTTCCATATAGAAGAACTTTTCACGACTGAAAATCTCTGGAAACATTTTTATTGCAAAATCGTATGCAGTTTTTGTAGCAAAATTTACAAACACTTTGGAAATATTTCTAAAATTAAATACCTAAGCTTCCTTGCAAGTCACTGTTTATTTATTGGAAGGATTTACTTATCAGCCCTATATCTTTAATTTTTTTAATTCTCTTGCAGCGGTAATTATTATGGCCACTTTAATTTTTCTGCATAACAACTTATGGAAGTGTACATTTCAGCATTCTACCAAATAACAAATAAATTGGTGCAAGGATGTGACTGCCCCCCATATATCCTTTATTTTCAAAAGTGAATTTTAACCAAAATTATGATCGAAATGCAGGCGAAAATTGTATTTACTTTATATGATGTCACACAAAATCTTAAGAAAATTTTTTATTGCAAGATTTGGGCTTAAGATTTCAGTTTAAAAGTGCAGCTTTAGTCTCAGAATTTGTACATTTACACCTTTGAAATATTTCTAAGATAAAATACGTTAGATTCCTTCGAAATTACTGTTCATTTGTTGCAAAATTTATCCCCCATATATACCTAATATTTGAAATTTCTAAATTAAATGTAATAATGATTATTATTATTATATTATGTTAATTTTTTTTTCATAACTATTTGTAGAATTATATAGCTAACTACTTCGGCAAATAACAATTTATTTGCTGGGAGAATGAAAATGCCTGCCATATATCCTTTATTTTCAAAAGTGAATTTTAACTAGAATTATGATGGAAAACGCAGCAAAAACCTTTGAATATTTATAAAATTTTATGATATAATTCGTTTTTTTTAAGAGCATTATAAGGACATGACGAACTACCACATATCCTTATATAAAAAATAATAATTTCAGCTACAAAAATAATTCACAATTTGTGGATGTAAACAATTAAGCTTATTAGTGAGTTTCAGTGCAATTGAGGCAACTACAATACTAATTACCGTATATCCTGATTTTAAAGAAATATTAATTTTTGATACCATTATATTCAAAATGCAATAAAACTAATTAACAACTTTAAAAATCATGTATGTTAAGTCATGATAAGGTTTCAAGGCAATCGGTTCAAGGACCTAGCTGACTCCCATATATCCTTTATTTTAAAAATTAACTTTTAGCTAACATTTTGAATAGAACACAAAAAAAATTAACAACTATTTCTTTAATATTAGATGTATGCGCCCGGGAGAATTTCTGTTCATTTAATGCTTAAACAGGACTACCGCCCATATATCCTTAAAATTTAAAATTGAGTACTAGCTTTGCCTAATGCCTAAATATTTCCGGTGCTCTTTATTTTACATAACTAAATAAATTTTACTTTAGTTTGAGTGGAAATTTGGGGTTGCTGCCACATATCCTTAATTATTATATTATAAATTTTAGCTGCAATTGTCGTAATTTTTTAAACTTTTTAGAAAATTTTACAGTGAATCTTTCTGTTAAATTGCAAATCAAAGGGTCAAAGAATATGGCTACGTTTCATATACGAGTACCTTTAATTTTAAATGATAAGTTTTTTCTTTATTTATAGTCCTAATATCTTCAAAATGTTTAACAACTTGTAGAATTATGCTGTTAATTGTCTGAGTAAAAGGCAGTTAAATTCGAGCCAGCATCTGCCTGCCTGCCATATATCCTTTATTTTGAAAAATTAAACTTTAGTTGCAATTGTGTTTAAAATACAACGAAAATTTAGAATTATTTCTCAAAAAATTCCGTTCAGCTCCCTCGGTGAGTTACATTAAAGGGTAATAAATTTTTTTAGACAGTTTACCAGGAGTCGAATCGTCATATCCGTGAACGTACAACTCGTCACGTAAAAACACCATTTTCGGATTATGACACACGTTAACGTACTGAAATCCCATTCAGTTTATGCGATTGACGTATCAGGATTCGATTTTTAGTAAATTTTTTAATGTTTTTTGTAAAGATTTTTGTTTGAGGCCTTAAAATTTATTATATTTGTATATTTGACTATCAATAACATATTAAGAGTTGTTCTATGAACATATTTAAAAATGTTTCGAGTTGAAATCTACTTAAGAGCTTTTTGAGCAGAAAAGAAATGTATATAAATGCTGCTTAATCAACAAAACAAACAAAAATTCTTTTACATTAAAGACTGACTGCCAGTTCATAGAAGCTATGTAAAAATTCTCGTCTGCCTATTTATATTGAAAACAAAAACAAATCACTCAAATAGTCAGACGAGAATTTTTACATGGCTTCTATGAACTGGCAGTGAATATCAAAAGAATATACTTTGGCATTTTTGTATGATACTGAATAGTTTTAGTTATTTTTTTATATTGAATAACCGAGTTTATGATGGCTTAAGTTTGAGTTCCTGATGGTCCTTTTTGTACTAATTTCCTGAATGAATATTCCATTTAAATCAATTAGAACTTTTTAAACTTTATTATTAAAGTATTATTTATTATCTTTCAACTTGAAACTTTTCCAAAGTTCTCTTTTTTCCCCTTAACATATTTTAATTGAACATTTATTAACATTTCCATAAAAATTCATCATTTCGGCCAACAATAGAAATTCAATATTTGCCTTAATAAAACCGTTTTATACACCGGTTAACTTTTCCATTGTTGAGAAAGAAAGCAAAATATAAAAAAAAATAAACAACGAAACCCAATATATATGCAAAAATTGTATACTCAACAAAAAGCTAAACCAAATCTACTTTTTGAAACAATACACTCAAGGAACAATTAATTGTTAAAGACAGAGTTTGGAGTTTTTTTATTGCACACAAGAACACATACACATGAAAGTTTAACATATTTCAATTTTACGTAAAAGAAAGTTTAACGAAATTTGCAGCACAGAAGGCCACAAATAAAATTGTAATCAATAAAAAAAAATTTTTACCAAACAAGAGGTAGAGAAAAATAAAAAAAATTAAGCCTCAATTACAAAAATGTATAAATTTAAATTTGCGTTTTTTAGAAGAAAAAAAAAAGAAAGAAGTCTTTAATATTTTTTAATACGTGATTTTAATTTGCATACTTTTAGGCAACGAGTCATTTTGCAAATTTTTAAATGTTAAAGGACGGCCTAATCTTAATATTTTACAGTTATTTCTCGCTGTTTGGACTTGTATTTACAAAATTGTTCAAAATTATTGCATACTTTTGGGAGAATTTAAAAAACCCGCTGTTAATCACATGGACCCTACGAAACTATGATATTTATTTTCTTAGTTTTTTAAACTAAATTTTGAGCATTTAAATTGAATGTAACTACTTTTATTTTAGCCCTTTTTAACTCCGTTTAATGCCTGGCTAATCTTTTCACATTTTTCACTTTTAAATAACCTTTTCTTAAACGTTATTTTATTACACTTCATTGCGCTTTACAATGTATTCAGTTTTTTTTAGTTGTTACAAAAAAAAAATGTATAGCAAACAATATTGTATAGAGCACAAACAAGCTTTTACCAAATGACACTCATAAAATTCCAATCAAGCAATTTCATTACCTTTTTTTCCAATCCATACTCTTTCAGTATTTCTCTTTTTTCTTTCCTAAAATTTCGGTGCACTACCACTGCAGTGTATTGTTTTATTTGACGTTAAAAAAAGAACTGAAACAAACAGCGTAATATCTTTGAAGAAAAAAAAAATCAACTAAATTGAGTTGGGGGCACTTGAGAGAAAAAACAAATAAAAAACTATTTGCATGTGAAATGGTTTTCAAAATTGCTGAGCTCGTTGTAATATTGAAACGCTATTAAAAGGTTTTTCTTTTAACTGAAGTATAAACAAACAAAAAATATAACAAATTTAAAGCAGATGCAGTCACTACGCTGAATAAAAACTGCGAAATAGAAAATCAAACAAATAATACTTTTTAAGCACAGTTTAAGGTACACACAACATGAGGCAGCTGCGAAGGATTTGAAGATCTATAGCAAATACTTGTAGCACTTAAGCTGGAATTCAAGCGATTAAAAACTATGACTGATTGCTATTTTCAACAAAATTCTCAACTGAATTTTTGAAATTGGTTTTTTAAAATAGCTTTTAAAAGCAGCCTGCATAACAAAAAATTTCTGTTAATATGAGCTTTGAGTTTCATTAAATTTATGCCTATAAAAACGTAGCAGAAAAATATATGTGTATGTGTGTGTGTTATGTTTCTTATTTACACATGCCTGCATGAATTTTTTATTTCTTTATTTTTTTCTCCATTTTACGCTTCATTTAAGTTTTAACAAGAATATAAAATCAACGTTTAGTAGCTACGTATTTGTTATACAAAATTATATATATATAAAGTATGCTTCATTTTTAATTATCTTCAGTATGTGGCACAGTGGGAGTTTGGCTTCAAAGAACGTATTTTTCGATTGGAGAATTTCAAAAATCAAACGATGCAGTTTTGTAGAGAAAATTCTAAATACAAAATGTGCATCGATGGTTTTTGAAAAATTTTCGCAAAAAATGAAGTGAAAGAAATGTATAATGAGTTGTTAACGCACTAATAATCCCAAATAATTATTTTGCTTATTCAGTCAAATATTTTTTTTTAATACATTGGAATTGATTATTGACGGATCCTGCATCCTATTTCAATGTATTTTTTATAAAAAAAAAATATTGTACTGATTAAGTAAAATACTAATTTGGGATTATTAGTGCGCTCATTTACTCAAAGAAGTAAAGTAAGAAGTTTGCCAGAAAACGACTTTGAAGTTTTCAATTTACACACAACTTAATGGAAAAAGATAATTTTATTATGCTTTCAGGAGTTGACTAAATAAGATATTTCTACGAAATTTTTACACAATATGAAGAAGGATATGAGGATTAATTCTACATCACTAGCTGAAAAATTTAATTTTTTGAATTATGACGTTCTTTGAGTAAATGAGCGATATGCTAAACTTATTTCTAAAAATTCCCAAAAAAGACAAAAGAAATGAATAACATTTTCACGCAATTAAGTGATCCATATATAAATAATTTTCCTAATAAAACCATTTGACTTAAATATACTTGAAAAAAATATAATATTTCTTTATAAAAAAAAAATAAATAAATAAAAAAGATAAAAAATATACCCAAATTCATCAGCCTCTAAAAAGTTAACTATTTTTTAAAAAGTGATGTAGCCTCAATTTTCCACAATAATGAAAAGCTGAAAATGTCTTCTTTGGATTAAAAAAAAATTATTCCCAAAAATTTCTGGAACAAAACTGGTACGGAGTTCATAAGGAATTTCAGGTTCTCATACAAACTGTATGTAAAAAAAATTACAGAAATTCAGGTTGGAAAATTTCACATAGAAATTTCCATTGGCTAGTGCGGACTTTCAAAAGAAAAGTAAACGGAATTTTTTAAATTTATTGCCTATCTTAGGGATGTTATAAAAATAAGTGAAGACTTTTTTCATACAACTGTGAATGAAAAATTAATGTTCATACAATTGTTTGGTTACAAAATTTTTTACATTTGTAATTTTCATCAAATTGTACTAAATTTTTGTGTTCTACAAATTCAAAGTAGTAACAATTCTCAATGGTAGACATTTAATGGTAAACATATTGTTGAAATGCTCAAAACCTAGACCATTGTGGTTAAGCAAAAATCTTTTACAAAATGCCACACAGCAACCTTCAAACTCCAAAGAGGTTAAACCTAATGATTTGGCATAAAATATTGATTTTTAAACATTAGATTTGCTATTGAAATAATCTGAGTTTTTGGTCCTGCAAGGCATACAAAAAAAATCGAGAAATTCCATTTTGTCTTGACTGCATTTTGCAGGCAATAGCTCCTAACATACTGCTTATTATTGACCCCTGAAGATATGCAAAATTTTAAAAATTTTGTAAAAATATATATTTTAAGAAAGCAAACGCAAACACGTTTTCCAAATTTTAATGTCATTTCAGCAGCTTCAATTTAAAAGATTGATGTCATTTCCAATACATTAGTGATTTTAATTTCTATAAAAATTTAAGTTAAAAAAAAATATGAAAAATTGTACAGTAGTTTTTAAAATCGTTTTCTCAAAAGTAAAGAAAGCCGTGGTTTTTGACAAAATTATGAAGAAAACACAAAAAATGGCAGGCAAGCAAGATTTTTTTGCAAAAAAATCGACTTTATAACCATTTCCAAAAAATCTGAAAAAATCTCAAAAAATATTTGATCCTATAAGCTTGCAAATTGTGTTCGAGCACCCATTAAAAATTTAAAAAAAATTTCTTTTGAATCCCCTGTTACACAAGCATGCATTCTAAACAGTTTCGTCTTTGCGCCTTAAGCACTGCTTTATATTTTATAAAATTAATTTTTATATAAATTTCTCTAAGGTCGCGTAGTTGACCTTAACACTCCAGCAGTGATTTTCGTTTAAATGTTAAGGGAAAAGGCTACATAAGCATACTAAACTATAGTTTAACTACCTGGATGCACGTAAAATCATCATTCTTTCAGCAATAATAACAAAAACAACTGGCGCCAAAAGAGCATACAAATTGATACGTGTCTTTGCATTTAGAAAATTCATTTATTTCGAGAACGAAAAAGCAAGCAAACTATGTACGAATACTACTGGCTGCTGTGCACACTAACGTATCATCAGCACCGATGCTGTTTGCCCCAGATTGTATGTTTGGTTAAAATTTAGCAAAATCCAAATGCTCACTTGGGAAAGAAGGGTGGCTGGTTGGCAGACTGGCTGACTGCTTTCTTGAAGATGTGGCCCATTTGGCTGTATTCTAAATGCAGCAAACGTTTAGTGCCTTTTACCAAGTGCAAACTTGGAATGCATGTGTGCAAATGCACACACACTCTCATCATAGAAACATAAATAGTATCAATGTTAAATTGTATGAAATGTATACATGCCTCACATGGCTCATGTTGCATTATAAGTAAAATGGAATTGCATTAGACATGCCACATGCATTCAATGGCAAACAAATAGATTTCTTTTGCTAATTTATTTTTTTCTAAAAAAAAATTGTTTTCAAATTTTTAAAGCACTAAATCAGGGTAAAAAAAATATCAATTGCAATTTAGCCAGCTAGAGTGAGCCGTGGATAGGGAGCTCTTGAAATGACCGTTTGTTAGCTGAACATGTGTAAATTGAATTTAATTATACAAAGCAAATGAAATTAAAAAAAAGTTTGCTATATAATTATATTCCAGTTCCTCAAGGTATGCTTTAATTTATATTTTGCTCCCAATTTCAACTGTTAACACATTTCGATTGGAAGGTTGTAAATGCTTGTTTATTTAATGGCTTGAAAAACAAGCTTCCCCCTTAACGGTATGCTTTAAATTTTAATTTACTTGTTAAACCTCCAACCTCCCTTTAGTATACTTCAAATTTTCATTTATTCGCGTTATTAACTAAATAAACTTCACAGCAATGTTTACTTCTTTATTTTTAAACATTACTAAATAAACGAAAACAACTTAGTATTAATATGGTTGCTTCCAGCTGGCGTAACAAAACTACTGCAAAGTATTTACCTCCAAAACAAAACCCTCTCAACAATCAAACTCAATGATTGTCGACAATAAAACCTAACGATTATTTTATGAGTTTATCTTTTTATTCTTAAACTTCAGCCAGTACTGCTCCTCCAAAGTGATGCCGAAATATCTTTCAAAATATATCTAACAGTAAGATACTTATCATTATGTACAGTTAAACAGGCAGATTTGATGGCAAGTTCACCGTTTTTATTTTTTTATTTTTATTTTAATAGTTGAATAAACCAGCCAGGGTGTACATTATCAAATGGTTGATAATGTACTTTGAAATGTTTTACTCAAAAGTAAGAAATAATAAAAAATAATAATAAAGGTTGCAAATAATGTACAAAAAATTTCTTAAGAAAAAGTCTTTTAAAAACTTTTACTTTTATACCGAAACATTTTAAAACAAATCCCTACTTTAAGGCGTAGCAAAAAATTTTAAAATACTCGTAATTGAAAATAAGGCTACCTTAAGGCATAAAAAAGGAAGCTCTTGGCTGAAGTAGTTAGTGCGTTGACTATAAAGCAAAAGACAGTCTAAGTTACAAATTTAAATTACAAACGGCTCTTCCAAAAGAAAACCCAAGTTGCAAGAAATAATAAATACAAGCAATGAGTTCAATACAGCCTCTGCAAGCAAATAAAAGTATCCCTAACCAAAACAAAATTTTTTATATATATATATTATAGGCAAAAACTACTTTCTTCAAAACTTTTAGTAATAAATTTTATTCGAATAATTTTTATTCAAAAAATTTTTGTTAAAAAAAATTTTTATTCGAATAATTTTTATTTGAAAAATTTTTCATCAAACAAATTGTATTTGAATAATCTTTATTCAAAATATTTAATTTTTTTTTCATTTTATTCGAATAATTTTTTACACCATTTTTGTTTGGTTTTAACAATTTTTTTAGATTTACTTTTATCCGACAATTTTTATTTTAGAAATGTTATTAAAAAAAATATATTATATAGGCAAAAACTACTTTCTTGAAAATATTTTATAATAATAAATTTTATTCGAAATCTGTTCGATTTAACAAATTTTTTTGTAAAAAATTTTTATTCAAATAATTTTTATCCGAACGATTTATAATCGAATAACTTTTAATCAAATAACTTTTATTCGAAAAATTTTTCATCAAAAAATTTGTATTTGAATAATTTAATTTAATTTTTTTTTTATATTTCACTCGATTAATTTTTTCACATAATTTTTGTTTGGTCTAACATTTTTTTAATTACTTTTTATTACAAATTTTTATTCGCGCCACGTAATTCAAATAATATTTATTAAAAAAAAAATTTTTGTTTCCTAGAGTTTTATTCGAATCACTTTCTAAAATCAATTTTGTTCGCTTTTAGTCACTTATTTAATAAAAATGAATTTTATTCGAATAATATTTGTTCGAAAAACTTTTTGATTTAAGAAATTTTTATGAGAAAATTTTTTATTCGAATAGTTTTTATTCGAACAATTTATAATCGAATAACTTTTAATCGAACAACTTTTATTCACAATTTAACAATTTGTATTCGAATAAGTTTTATTCGAAAAACTTTTATTTTTTTAAGTTTCATTCGAATAATTTTTTTACATAACTTGTTTGGTTTAAAAAAAATTACAAATTTCTGTTCGCACCATGTGATTCAAACAATATTTATTTAGATAACGTTTTGTTGCAAAGACTTTTATTCGAATCATTTTCTCAAATCATTTTTGTTCGGTTTTATTAACTTATTTAATAGTTTGAATAATTTTACAGGGAGCAGTTTTTAATCAAATCATTTTTAAACAAAAATTTTCTTTTAAAAAACTATATTTTAATTATTTCTATTTATTCGCAAAATATTGGAATAATTTTTATCAAAAAACAAAAAATTTTTTAATCGAAAACATTTTATTCGAAAATTTTTCATTTAGATTATTATCGAGACAAAGAACATTTATTTTAATAATTTTTATTCGAATAATATTTATTCGAAAAATTTTTATATGAACAATATTTGTTCTAAAAAGTTCAATTCTAAAAATATTTATTCAAATTTTCTTTTCGAAAATAAGCAAGTTAATACGTAAGTCAGTAAACATTTTTATTCGAACAATTTTATTAAATTCGATTAATTTATTTTATCGAATTAATTAATTTTTTTTGGCTCGAATAATTTTAATAGGAAACATTTTTCTTCGAAAAATTTTTACAAAAAAAAAAGTATTCAAATAATTTTTATTGAATAACTTTAAACCCAAATTATGTGAAAATAATTTATTCGAATAATTTTTAATGGAAACATTTTTCATGCAAATAATGTTTATTCGAAAAATTGTTATTAAAATAGTATCAGTTCGAATAATTTCAATATGTAAAATTGTTCATTCAATGATTTTTGTTTAAATAATATTTATTTCATTTATTTTCATTTGAACATTTTTAGTCGGGAAAATTTTATTCGAACAATTTTGATTTTTAAAATTTTTACAATGAAAATTTTTACTCGAAAAATTTTATTTGTATATGCCTAAACAAAAATTATGCGAAAAGATTTTATTCGCATAGATTTTAATGGAAAATTTTTTATAGGAATAATTTTAATGCGCTTCTCGAATACTTTTTTAAAATAATAAAACCAAAATTAATGAATGCCCCAAGTAACTACTTTTGAGAAACTGATGACTTTTCGTACCTAAAATGTTTTTAAAACGATTAGAAAATTAAAAAAAAAACTTTTGTTGTTATTTTAAAATTATATTGGAACAAATAACTGAAAATATTTCCTTGCTTGCTAACTTTTATTTCAATGCGCGAAACCATTTTGCGTTTTATGTTTAGAAGGAAATAATCTCAAAAGTGGCATCTGGCATTTGGAAATATTTCTTGTTAAAGAAAACATATTTATAATAACATTTTTGTAATTTAGCCAAAACCAACTGCTTACAAATTAAATACATATATTCCATATAATAAAATAATTTTTATAAGGAAAAATTTTATTGTTATTTTTGTGGCAGTTGAATTGAGTTTCCTGAAGCTTTCAGGTATTTGAATTTAAAGCAAATGTTTTAGAATAAAAAATGCTCAGACTTTTGCCTGCTACACAGTTTGGTAATGAATATTAAATTACATCATACTATATATTGTAAACAGGCCCTCAAAATTATGCTATAAATTTCAAATGAGACTCGTTTGTCACATCAATGATGTCCACGACATGATGATGTTGAGATTAATTTTTATAAATTTTTTTTATATATTTTTATGCAAGCGAAACAAAATTATACAGTAATAATTTAAAGGACTTTATGCTCGCCGAGCCATCATACAGCCTTAAAGTAGGCAATAAGTTTGCAAAATTAAAGTTGGCTTGATATATTGTTAATGTAAAACAGTTTATTCTCATTCAACTGGCAAATAAAAGAATTTCATTTAATATAAAGCGACAAATAAATACAATATTTAATAATTTTATACAAGTATGCCAAAAGTATGCTTCAAAAAATTGCATTTATTAAGCTTGAGTATTTGAATGACAGGCATTTCAATGAATTTGTAGTAATTCACTTTAATTTTTTTATGAATTTCGTTTTTTATTAAGCATTTGTATTACACATTGGCTTTTTTTTTATCAACCAAAATCCATAGCATATTTAAAGGGGTAAAAAAATGTTTGAATTTGTTGCAGCAATTTAAAACAATTTAAGTTTGTTAAACTTTATTTGTTCTTTTTTTCCATTAAACTGTATTTTATTTTTGCCCCCAAAACTATTTTTCTTGTATCCTTGTGCCAGCATTTAAAAGCCATAAATTTAATTTCGTCTTCACATCTATAAATCTTAATATTTCGTGTACTTATATCTGTAGCCTCTACTGCAGTTATTGTGTTTATTAAGAATGTATTTTTTTATAGGGAGCTGGTGCTACATTCTTGTTTTATGAGCTTACATATCCTTTTTTTTTGTGTTCTAGTGATAACTCTTAAGTATGCTTGTACTTGCTGCAAGCGTGAAGTGGGAAATAAGTAGAAAAAGTGTAATTTTTTTTGGGACATTTGTGCCAAAGCAAGAAAAAAAATAAATAAAGAGAGAACCAAAAATTTTATATGGCAATATTGTACAGCAGTCCATTTTTTCTATAAACATCTGTGTAAAACAAATGTGGAGAGTCAATAATGATGATGATGATTATGTTACTGCTGTTATACTACACGTTTCAAACAGATTTCAGTAGTCATAAACAATTTTAGTTTT